>AP028427.1:17163758-17763758 GCA_036509395.1 Antheraea yamamai | reverse complement strand
GTTTATTACCTTCTCACGAGTAAGAGATAGTACTGAAAATTACACAAAGGTACAATGAGACCTGAATACTGATGTGGGATACATTTTATAACGCCTCTAAATAAAAATGATGCCCAGCGAAGAAGATAGGTGATAACAACTGTTAATATAAATCAACAAAGCTTAAACAGTGACTACGAATGATTAATGACCCAAGAATAACTCTGAAACTGTTGAAACTGTTATCTACACTCTGTGTTTGCATTCCTCATCGCTCATTGTATTATTCATCGTTTGATACCACTAGACCGCCGTTTCTCAAACTTTTTACTATTGTAACCCACACTAAATATAAAACGTTAAGTTAAAAATCTTACGACGCGACGCTTGTAGTACATTGATATACAAAAACCCCAGGTTCACACTTAAGGTCTCACAGCCGGCATACGAAAAAGAGTGCATAAATTTGGATTATGCACTCGTTTCAAATAGTCTCGCGTCGTTTGCGTCCTTGTAAAAACAATTTCAAATCATTCAGATAAGGTTGAATTTACAAAATCATACGTTTATCGCGTAACTATAACCACGTATGTATTTTGGGAAGTTTTTGAGGGACGGATTTGAGCGCTACTTTTATTCAATACTGTGTGTCTTGGGGTTTTATATGTCATTGTTGTAGTACTACAGATTTGACGCTTATCAAAGTTTTATATCCGTTGTTGATGCTTAACAACAATTTCTTCTTACTTCATGTTATTTCTGAGGAATCGTTTTTATTTTTAGACAGCTTATAAAATCCTACGATCATTTTTACACGCTTAAGAATCGAGGAAGAGTAAAACGTGTGCAGTTATTACATCCCCCCTAGAATGAAGTTTCTTATTAAGTGTATGTTTTGTTATATTTTTGGTACTATATTGTTGTTTTACGATTTTTTTTTCTCTTTCGAATCTTTCTTTGACGATGAGCATATTATTTCGCTGTTGTCGCTCTATATTGTATGAAAATCGTAATAAATAGTAAACACTCGAATCACAAGTAGTACATTAAACGCATATAAACAGTAAATACTTAAGCAAGTTATACGGTTTGTTTATACATTCCTAAGCTTTTAATACACATACTTGTTGCAGTATCCGTATCTTGAATCTTCATAGCAAAATTGCAACAATGAGACTTTGTAACTCCCGTATGATTTTAAAAGAAAACAATCGTTTTCGTGAAATTTCTATGCGTTCAGTATTGAGGTTATATATCGGCTGCAAACGGTAATCCACACTGACAACAATTTTGATACTCTTACGCACTCACACATTTGTATATGATAGAAGGAGACAGAGAGAGAAAGTAGCATGGAGGAGGTATAACGTTTTTTCCTTACGTCACGTAATGATTTCTATCAATAACTCCCACCGCAAACTGCGCTAAGAAGCTCCATTCCAAAAATATTCTATTTGATTTTGTTCATTAAATTATTTCATTGTAGTATTTAAATAGTATTTAAATAATAAATAGTTTGACTCTTTGGATGCCACGCTGGTCATATATGACCAGCAACAGTATCTCTTGTGACGGTTCGGTGGTTATTGGTGACTGGAGCTTGTTACAATTGTAAAAAATCATCAGTGGTGAAAAGAAATTTGTGATCACTGGGTGGCAGTCAAAAGTGTTAATGATAGCATGTTTCGCATGCGGGTTTGATATTTTGAATATATTTTACCCCCCATAATCTCGAATGGAACGCACATGTTGAGAAACAATGCCCTAGACTAGCTTATGTTAATTTGTAAAACCATAATGCAGTTAGGCATTCAGCGTGTTGAATAGGTACGCATGATGAATAAAATGATGATATTTATACCAGAATATAATGGAAAAATATAAAATTGAATACAAGACATGACGTCATGATCGTTGACAAGGTCATTCGCGATGAGTAAAAACATTTACTCGATTGTTTTGTCATTTGTTGAATGTTAATTTTGCTACTTTGCCTGATAGGATACTAGAATAGTCGGGTAAGGATCTCACGCTACACTAGATGTAGAACCGACAAATCTATAAAGCCTTAAAAACATAAAAATTAGAGTTTTATGTACTAAAACTATTTTCATTTTTTTTATTACAGCCCAAATAAATACGACTAATGCCAACATTGAAATGTCAAGTCAATAAAGTTATTCGTCATCCAAAAGAGTCACATATAAATAATACAAAATTGAAATTTATTCAAAGAGCCCTTTTTTAAAGTTAAGCTTTGCTTTAATAGGTGCATTTTTATCGAAATAATTAGAATTTAAAGCACACTCTCGAGCTTGCATTTCCTTAATATCTTTTTTTGCGAACGACTAGTCGTGCTATTGTTGTTTTCTAAAAATGTACCTATTGTCTGTAGGATTACGTTTAAACATTGTTTATTCGTTTCTTCCAAGGCTGTGGAAGAACACCAACTAAGGAGTGTAAGAACCACATGCGGCTCGCGAGCCGCGGTTTGTTGACCACTGTACTATAACTCTTCGGTAGTATGTACGGTGTACTGTACAGTCGAGTACAGAAATTGTACGAAATTTTGTATCATGAAATTTATCTTGTTTGCCTTTAAGCTAATTAACGGTTATTTTTAGAGTACAAAAAATACACTTCTATTGCGACGAAAGACAATGACTGTATACAAACTACATGCAAATTTTTCATTAAAAAATATTCTAAATACACAAGCAACCAATTACGTCATACCAACTTGCCCCTTTGTAAGTTTGCATATTTCTTATAGACTATTCCTAAAATCGAGTAAATTAGGATATTCCAGCATGTTTATTTTAAAAATCTATAACCTCTTTAGAAGCGTTAAGATAACATTATCCTTCTCTAAAACCGGAATAGCTAGTAATTTAATAAGTCCTAAGTTTGCGGCCACGTGTTTTATCGCATTTTAGTCGATGCTTGCGACTTTGTTCCTTTTAATGTTGTGTTATCAGAATTAAATGTTTTATTTGAATCCACTATGGCCTGTCTTCTATTTGTTTTATTTAGACATTAATACTTATACTCCTCTAATTGAATAACCGATTTTATATTAACTTTGCTAAACTGTATAACTCCTGCTTAGCTCATATGGAAAAGCATAGTTATGTCTACGCTATATAATACTGTGAAAAGTTCACTATCGATCGTTCCAGAGATTAACCAAATACTTCAACTTTATTTATTTCTATAGAATCATACTCTTACTCTACTCTTAAATTGATAAAGTCTTAATAAACTTTTGTAGGTGGTAGAGCCACGCTGACGAATTACTTGTTTTGGTGCCCCCGGGTACTCCCATCCGCCCACAGAAACACCGACGTGAAGTAACAATGCTCATTGTTCTTTTTTTTGTTTTTTGAGAGCCCCGGAGGCCCCCCCTCCCCCCCCCCCCCAAACACAGGCTGGCAATGTACTATGTACTCCCCTGATGTTGCTAGTGTCTATGGACGGCGGTGATCACTTACCATCAGGTGACCCGACTGTTCGTTTGCCTCCAATAATATATTAAAAGAAAAACACATTTATGTATAGTTCTCGCTAAACTTTTTAATCGCTCCAAATATAGTTACACAGAACACATATCATTACATAGTATAAAAGAAAGTCCCCTACCGCGTCTGTCTGTCTGTCTGTTCGCGATAAACTCAAAAACTACTGAACGGATCTTTATGCGGTTTTTACCAATGGATAAAGTGATTTACGAGGAACGTTTTTGCATAAACATGTCCAGAACTTTTTTTATAATCAGGGCGGGACAACGTCTGCCGGGCCCCTAGTTTAGATATAAATGCGTATTATATATTTAACTTCGAGATAACTTAAAGATAAATAAATGCCAATCTTATACTCTTATAATGATATACTAGCTCTGTTTTATGTTAAATAAATATATTGTCAGGCTATATTACGCGCAAGCCGGAATTTGTGGCTATTACAGCAAAAAAAATGAATAAGACAGTAGAAAAATGAAAGCTCATTTTAAATGTAAAATTTACATTCAATTTTTTCTATAGATTTTCCCTCGCTCAAACAGAAAAGGCGGTGGTCATCGATTCGAAAACATTAGAAAGTAAATTGATTGAGGCACACACTGCTTCCAGTTTTGTCAGCGATATAACATGTTAATGTATAAACCGGATACCGTTGTAGTAAAGTTGTCGATGCATAAATTAATCGCTGACAAGTTCAAGGATTGTCATGTATGAATTAATGAATTGTATGATTTAATATCTTATCAGATAGAACTGAATTTGAATATTATTTATGCAATATTATAATCGTTGATGATAGAAATTTGGAGGAATTGAATACTTATAACTGTTTTAACGCTATGAACATATTAATATTCATTAAAGTAATATGATCAGTAAAGAGCAATTTCATGTGCATTTAATGGTCAATGAAACTAACATTGATTCTGAATTTATGGTTATAATTAATTAATCAATATAGCTTCGTAAATAACCAATATTTTTTAAATAAACATTACTTTGAAAGATAAAAGTAAAGTTTTCTTTTTTTAACTGACTACGTTATTGGCCTGACGAGCCTTCACGACTTCATCGGACTATGAAAAATTAGATTAGGAAATACTCAGATATCATTACGGATTTCTTTGCAGGCATTTTAAAGTATACGATGCTTGTCTACATCATTTTGATACTAATTTTTTTGAGAATAAAAAATAATTCTGGATGAGAGGTACCCCATGTCCTTTTGTATGTCCCTGACAATGTGTTAGCATAATTTCACGAAGATAAGCCGTGAAAGCGTAATACACAAACAAACAAACTCATATTCGCATTTATAATACTAATATCTAATTTTGATATATTTCATAAAGTTTAATTAATGTTGAGCCTTCACGACTTCATCGGACTATGAAAAAGAAGATTAGGAAATACTCAGATATCATTACGGATCTCTTTGCAGGCATTTTAAAGTATACGATGCTTGTCTACATCATTTTGATACTAATTTTTTTGAGAATAAAAAGTAATTCTGGATGAGAGGTACCCCATGTCCTTTTGTATGTCCCTGACAATGTGTTAGCATAATTTCACGAAGAAAAGCCGTGAAAGCGTAAAACACAAACAAACAAACAAACTCATATTCGCATTTATAATACTAATATCTAATTTTGATATATTTCATAAAGTTTAATTAATGTTAGCAATGTTGGCGCCAGAAGGATATAAATATTTAAACTTTTGGTTACAATATGTCGACGTTTCTCTACTTTCTATTAATATAATATGTATATTCCAGCATAAATCTTCTGTAAATGACAGTTTTTTATCTGGCTTCTTTATATATCAAAATCTATGTTTGTATGTTTGTCCTCAATGCATGCCGAAACTGCTGATCAGATTGTGATAATAATTTAGTAGGGTGTTCTGAGGACGCCCGACAGGGTTCCTGGCTCAAAAAATCTATATATATATTAATGTTTTTTTTTTAATATTTTAATGAAATTGTTTGCCTTAAAGAAAGAAAGTGTTTTCTGTTCTTATTGGAACTTTTGACACTATAATCCGCCTCAAACTTTTTAACCGCTTTGAAGTACATGCGCAGAACACAAATTTAGGCATCAGAGGGACACAGATAAGGAGAAAGGGGAGCAGGCTCACCCGCGTATGTTCCTCACCCTTATTGCACGTTGACACATGTCTCCCGTCATTACTATTCGCAGTACAGTCGCAATCAGAATAGTTTTGTTGTTGTTAATTACGTGTTATTCCTATTTTCAATCTTTTCTTTTTCTAGTTTATATTTGTTACTATTAGAAGAATTAGAAGAGTGGGCCACTTCGAAAAATGACGTTTCCATGAATGGTGTTCTTTATGACTTATTATTTATTTATTATGAATGTATTTTATTCACAATAACACATATTACATATATATTATAATATATATGCCACAGATAGAAACAAAGACTGCATAAGGGGATCATTCAATTAAAGTACGCGATCATCCAAAACTCACCAATAAATGTTATTTGGATTTAATTATAACTGACAAGTACACGATGTGGCGAACTGTTAATATTCCAGCTTTGTCTATTATTCTATTGTTCGGCCACTGTTGTCTATTTCAAGTTTTTGCTGTTGTTTTATTACCTTAGTATTTATTCAAATTTTATTATCTGTTCATTTTTATGTCTAATCTTTTGCAAATATTCTAAATATATAATATCCAGATAAAGATTATTAAACCTCAATGTTAAATTCCTATATTAATATCTTGAATTTGTTTTATATTCACTTCTTGATTGTACTATGCGCAAAGCCGAATTCAAAGCTACATTCAGAGCGGTCAAAACATTTGACTCGGACTGTACATTTAAATATTATTTTGACATATTTCAATTAGATATAATAAGCTGTTTTACCACTCGGTTTCCGAATTAGCCACATTAGATTAAAATGGCTTACGCTTTTTTTAAACATTTTTTTTAAATTTTGCGACATTCATCAATGATATTTGTTATATATGATATATATGTATGCTTGCAATAATACATTCATTTATAGGACAATGTGATAAATTATATATGTATATCATCTTTATCTACACCAGTATTATATAGAGGTAATAAATACCCTTCTTTATCCTCCACCTACACAGGTTAAGCAGTTGCTATATTAAAAGCAATCAAATATGTATGTATTATTACATAAATTAGATCAAACTATCATATTGGCATACTCTCTAAGTTGCTTACAAGCTATTCAGCATAGTGATATTTTTTGTAAAGTCCCCAGTTATCATAATTATTAAATTCCATTTGTATCAATGTCATTGTTTAGGAATTTATGTAGTTCTGGCATGGATACCAGGATACAATGGGATCCAGGGTAATGAAGCCGTTTATCTTCTTGCTAAAAAGTTATCCAGACTGGGTTTTTTAATCACTATAAAACCTATGTTCAGGATTTATCCTCTCCAAACAAGACTGATTTGCTTGCATCATGGAACTCAAATTGGAATGTATCCAATCAAATTAAAGGCAAATCATATGCTTCCGGATATAATCAGGGTAACATTCCGGGCAAGCCATGGCTTTATAAGTTGCGTAACTGTTGCAAGTTTGCTGAGACTACTATCTGTAAACGTGTGCTCTCCAGTCCATCTTGCAGAGTTCAGAATCAGGGACAACTCAATATGTGAATGTGGGTTGGATGAAGACACTCTAGAACATATTTTTTTCAATTGCCCCGGTTTAGTATTGTATTGTATGATATTTTACATATACTACGTCCGTCTGATTTTAACTAAGGCACAACGGTCTGTATTTTCTCTTTTTGTCAATACTCTGGCTAATCTTATATGTTTTATCTAAGTTAAACTTTAACATAACACAATCACTAACAGTAATTATTATGTAAATATATATTTATTTAAGGCATGATGTCTGAAGTGTCGTGTTTGTCTTTGTGTACTTCAGTGGCCTAATCTGGAAGAATTAAATTATATAATAAAAATTTAATAGTATCTATAAAGTAACTCTCCCATGACTAGCTCCAATATTAAAAACTTGAAGTTAAGTTTGTGATTTTGGGTGTTCGGGGTAATCTCTGGTACTACCTACTGATTCGATTTTGAAAATTTTTTCGTTATTAGAAAGGTATATTAGATTATTTTTTATTTTGGTAAATATATATTTTCAATAATTGATCGCAATAAATGTAATTAAAATGTTGGAATGATTTGAAATAAAGGAATAAAATCCATAGCAAAATTAATTACTGTTATCTTTACCAAAAAATACGAGACACCATATATCTGAGTTTAATATTTCAGCCAAAAAAATTGTTTTTACGTGAAAAAGAAAATAAATGTTACAATTACTAATTACAAATTATTAAAACAATTAGATACAGGTTTCATTACAAATTCTTATTAAAACAAATAGCTAAACCAAAATGAAAATTTCATGGAAATAAAGTTTACTTTTTACAGCATGTTAATTGATGGAGTTCATTAGAAGATAATGGGAAATAAAAACTATAAACCGGTAAAATTATTGCGTTGTTGCGAGGATAGTAAATGGGGCACGGAGGTGAGGGCCAGAGGAGCAACCCAGGGGATACCTGGAAGACATTTCATGCCAATATATATAGGATAGTTTGGATTCACAATTAAATCCGGTAGGTGTCGCTATAATGGGGTTCTAGGTATTTTTAGATTTTTCGTGTTTGGAAATAAAATTGAAACCGGTAATAACCGATATGTCGCAGATGAAGTTGCGCGGATCAGCTAGTATAATATAAAAATTAATATAACATAAATATTAATAAAAATCTGTGCTCGTAGTGTAGAAGACCTAAGTAAATACACAAACGGACATGGATAGCTTTAAGGTTTTATAGTATTTTAAAACTGAATTTATATACATAAATATGTGAAGACAAAGCAGTTCCTCGGTTTGTCAACGAATTTCTATATTTTTTTTTATCTAGAAGCAATTTACGAACTTTCGTGTTACCAATAACAAATTTTGGAAATCGTTCTTTTCCCTACTAATAAATAACAAGCACATATTTTAAGTTCGTTGTCCTCAAATGACAAAATTGTTACAGTTGAACATATAAGATTGAAATACCTAACCGACAATTTAACGTACAAATTGGTTCACAATGAAATTTAAAATTCAAATTAATTTTTTAATTGCCTAATAATCTCATTCATTTATTTTCTGATTTTCAATAATAATTACGATTTCGATCAGTGGGCGAACACTAGGTAAATATAAATATGAAACTGTAATATTATTTATAAATTTTATGTTTATTGGTGTATTCAGCGATCAGTATTTAACGGCCAATAAAGAAGCTGTTGGGAATAAATATAGTACTTTATTTCTCTTTATTTGTAAATGGGGATCGATCACAAATTGACCATGCCAGCCCAATGATTACCAACAGAATAAAATAAGTACATAGTCAACAATTTACCGATTTTTAATGCCAGACATAACCAACTTGTAAAGCATTCTTACTTCCTCGGATGTCGGGAAAGCAAGAATGGAATTACATAATCCTATAGACTTTAACGAGTCATTCATTTTATTCTCCAGTGCTAGTATTAGAGTTTGGTTACGTGTGCGTTCAGTCTTTATGTGATACACATCTAAAATATTACATAATCACATTTTGGTGACGACTTCAAAGAGTACTTGTTATAATTAAAATTATTTGCTACAAAATTCGATATAGACAAGAAAGACAACTACAGCCGTCCACATAGCAATAGTAATATCCTGTTTTAAAACAAGTAACACTTTTCAACAGCTGTTCATACTACAAACGACGTCACTCGTTCACTCTTCTATTACAAATGTAACTCATTTATTATCTTTGAATTTCATTTTTTTCATTCATAGATAATAGTGGGATTATTAAAACAGAAACACCCTATTTCAAACCAACTCAATTTTTTAAAAGTGAAAATATGCTAAGCTGCGTTGAGCGATTTTTGGTAGGAAAAAAGTTACGGGTTTCTCTCACCGATATACTCGTGATGTATGTACTGTATGTAAAATTGATATATCGAAGTGCCAATCAATATGAAAACCAGACTAATGTTAATAATTTTAATTTATAAATTATGACATATACATAATTCATATCATAATTGATTTTTAATTAAAAAATGAACACGCTTATTCAATTACTTTGAGTTTTCATTTCTGTCGGAAATCTTTGCGACAGCCTCGACTTTTGTTTTTATTAAGAAACGACATACTTAAAAAATATATATAGTCTACTAGCTTGTGATAGCGGCTTCTCTCTCGCTAATGTAGATTTGATATATCCCTCGCGTGTATTTTGCTTCTGGATGACATCCCTATGTTCTTTTCTGTACCCCTGTTATCAAACCGTGTATGCAAAACTTGATGATGATCGGATCCCTATTTAAGGCAAATAGCATAACAAACTCACAATCGCATTTTTAATATGCGTAAGAAAGTGAAGATGTTAATTATACAATTAGGACGAATCTACTAAATACTTATACGTCAAAGCCATTAACCAGTTCAGACTGTAGAAAGTGGCAAAGAAATACATTCCACATACGAATTCATACATAGGTAAAATATAAATCTTGTTCTGCGTAGTCTGGTAAAAAAGTATTTGTAAATAATATTCAGTTTATTTTTATAAGTAGTGCTGCTGGTCAGTCGTTTTCTTAAATATCGGAGAACTGACAGCGTTCTCGGAACCGACACTACCGGACTTAAAAAAAAATCTCTTTTTCTAATACACCTTCATTTGTGTGCGACTTTTACTCAGAAATTACACGGCCTTTATTTAATTTTTAATGTGGTAATCCGTATACTTATAGAAAAATATTAGTATATAAAATAGTTTTGTGTGCAAACTTATAATGCAACGGATATTCACGTCCGGATATTCGCGTTCGTACGTACTCGCGTATTTTTGGACATTGGTATCGATTACTACGAATATTTTGCGAGTACAATTGACACAAATTCATACTATCATCATTATCATTATTTATCTTCTTACATAGTATAAAACAAAGTCCCCTATCGCGTCTGTCTGTCTGTCTGTTCGCGATAAACTCAAAAACTACTTTTCTGGGTGGTAGAGCCACGCTGAAGCTATTACTGGTTTCAGCATGAATGGGTCGGCTCGCCCGGGGTAGTACCACCCTCTCATAGAAAACCAACGTGAAGTAACAGTGCTTGCATTGTTGCGTTTCGTTCGGTCAGTGAGAGCACCGGAGACCCACCTCCCCTCCCTTTCCACTTTCCCCTTCCCTTCCCTTCCTCCCCTCCCCCCACACAGGCTGGCAACGCACTTGTGACTCCCCTGGTGTTGCAAGTGTCTATGGACGGTGGTGATCACTTACATCAGGTGACCCACCTGTTCGTTTGCCTCGTATGATATATAAAAAAAAAACTCCCTAACGGATCTTTATGCGGTTTTCACCAGTGGATAAAGTGATTCATGATGACCGTTTTGGTGTATAATTTGTCAAAGATTTTTTTTATAACCAGGGCGGGACATCGTCTGCCGGGTCCGCTAGTAATATTATAAATGCGAATGTGTATTTGTGTTACGTCTTAACTCTTCGCCATCTTCTTATCCTTATCCCACCTAAGTAGGGTCGGCACAACATGTTCATCATATTGTGATTGATATACGATTTGGGTTAATTTTTATGATCGGCCGCCTGCCTGGCATCAACCCTACTTGGGATTATTTTGTTGCACCGCTATATGTTTATAATTATTATATACTAGCAGGCCCGGCAGACGTTGTCCCGCCCTGATTAGAAAAAATCCTTGACAAATTATATACTAAAACGTTCCTCATCAATCACTCTATCCACCGGTGAAAACCGCATGACAATCCGTTCGGTAGTTTTTGAGTTTATCGCGAACAGACAGACAGACAGACGCGGTAGGGGACTTTGTTTTATACTATGTAATGATAATCACGAGGTCTGATAAGCACATTTTTTAGCTTTACAATTTATCGGCAGACTTTAGCGTTGTAGTAGGCTATTTAAGTTTCTGTTTGAGCGGCACTACCGTTTGGTTTACAAAGCAAAGTTGTTCAAGATGTTTGCTTGCTATATTGTCATTTGATTTGATTTGATTTTTGATTTTGATTGATTGATTTTTGACACCTTTCAGAAAACTAGCCATCTTTAGACTGTTACCGACGACTGCATTTTCGGGTGTTTTCAGTATTCGTGATTCCATGGTATATTCGCAGTACTTCCAACTTTTTAGGTTATTACTCACTGGTTTTTGTTCAAAGTTGGCTACTGTTATAATTTCCATTTCTGTCGGAAATCTTTGCGACAGCCTCGACTTTTGTTTTTATTAAGAGACGACGTACTTAAAAATGTATATAGTTTACTAGCTTATGATAGCGGCTTCTCTCCCGCTAATGTAGATTTCAATTAGTAAAGTTGATATCTTTCGGAGTATTCATTGTCGAATAAATTAAACCAAGATTAAATACAATAAATAAACCATAACAAAAATACTAAATATTAAAACTATAATAGAAAACAAAATGGCATGTCATGACATTACGACACTGTTTTACGTATTAACTACTCAACCGATAATTATAAATATTGTATATTCTACAAATCCTACCTATCATACAGAAAAACAGTATTTCCGGAAGGATGGCTCATTTGCGTCTGTCAATTATCAACTTTTAATAATAAAGAAGTGCCGCCAGACTTAAAAATCTGAATTCATGAATATCGATGACAAATATCCGTATTCGCATTCACAAACACATTTTCTTTTTTTAATTGATTCTCAAACCAGACCTCACACCAGAAATAATGCACGACACATTAGCAAACATTAAAGATAAATGTGGATGGCTATTAAAAAAAAGCAAACACAATTTGCTTATAATAAAAGTATATATCTCAACAAATATTAGCAAACAGGTTTCTAGTATTAATTTAAGCGAACGCAAAGAACAACTAAATCTATACTAATATTATAAAGAGGTAAAGTTTGTGAGTTTGTGAAGTTGTAGGGGGTAATTGCAGGAACTACTGGTCCGATTTGAAAAATTCTTTCAGTGTTATATAGCTCATTTATCATCACGCTAAGACCAATAGGAGCGGAGCACCAATTAAGAATGTATCAAAATCGGGGTTTTTTTCCTCTTCAGAGCTTCCACTGCGTGTTAGCGTTAGCCCAAAGTAACTATTCCACGCGAACGAAGTCGCGGGCAGAGGCTAATATATCAATAAATTGGTCCATGCCGGAAAACATACGGCACAGAGGAGAGTGTTGGACTGTTGGCCAACATTGCTTCTGCAGTGTGGTGTCATGAAAGTTTTGCTTTTAATAACGCGACTGCTAGGACGTTGTATGACGAACTTAACTTGTTGAAGTAAGTTCTACCAGCCAACCAAACCATGAATTAACTTATAAAAGAAAATTATATCTGCTGTTTATCATATTCGAAGATATATCCGTTATCTGCTGAATATTATATCCGACTGTTAAATAAAATTTTCATTTTATACTTGATAAAGTAAATTTTCAAAAAAAAGTATTAACCGACTTCAATATCAATCAAAAACCCATAAGGCACTAAAAAGCGGAAAATAAATAGTTTATCAAATTAAATAAAACATATGAATATGTGTGCTACCTACAGATGTATTGGAAGTCGGTGCCAACCGAAATTTCAAATTTGTTCCAGGTAGAAATGCATTACAGAGACGCGAGAGTGGACTTAAATTTTGTACCTATGTTAGATGATATGATTTTCGGTTCGCACCGACTTCCAATACATCTCTAGGTAGCACACATATTCATATGTTTTATTTAATTTGATTAATTTGATAAACTATTTATTTTCCGCTTTTTAGTGCCTTATGGGTTTTTGATTGATATTGAAGTCGGTTAATACTTTTTTTTTTGAAAATTTACTTTATTTTTCCATTTTTAGTGTACATAAATATATTTTACTAGCAGTGCCCGCGAACTCCGTTCCGCCTTAAGTATATTAAAATATGCGCATTTTTGCGGTATGGTATGCGATATGGTTTCAATTGGTTGTACAATAAGTAACGTTTGGTACGAACGCAACCTTATCAATAATCCGCGATAGTTTCTACCACCAACTCGGCTACCATCGCTTCACACATAATACACCTTAAGAAAGGAGTAGGCTCGTTTCTTGAAAGTTTTCTTACTTTGTCACGGATCCCATGATCAGAACCTAACCAAATTCTCATCAAACTATCCTTGAAGTACATCCTTTCCAATAAAAAATGAATCATCGAAATCGGTTAGCGTGATATTGAGTTATTCGTCTATTTGTCGTTTACATAATTAATGCAAATTTAAAACTTATACGGTTTTGCACTGGATGCCGTTGTCGGAACTGGACCAAATTAAAATGGGACCACACGGGAAGTACCAGCTTTCAAATAAAAAAGAATAATCAAAATCGGTTCACCCAGTCCAAAGTTATGAGGTAACAAACATAAAAAAAAAAAATACAGTCGAATTGATAACCTCCTCCTTTTTTTGAAGTCGGTTAAAAATTTAATTCGTTTCAACACTAGTACAAACGTATATTTATAACAATCATATTTATTATTATTCTTATACGGGGTCGGTTTTTTTTTACGTTTTTGTTATTCTAAATCGTTTTATAATAAAATTATAAGACGGATACTCACCCTGGTAACAATCACCATGATGACGGCGGCATGTGGTCACCGACTCGACCTGAAACGATTGCAATAAAACTTTTACAACAAGAACAAATTGCTTTAAATACGTAACATTAAAAGATAATACCGTATCTAAAATTAAATGCAGTTGTATGTTATAGTAGTTATTACGAATTATCGATATATTGCAAATAAAACCTTTTTTTTAGGGTATATAATATTTTTTTATTGTACCGATTTTAATATAACAGATGTTTTATATAAAAAAATAGTGCGCGCGGTGGACGTTGTCCAGCCTTGATAATAAAAAAAATACCGGGTCCAATTGTGAATCAAAACCCTTCTTGAATCCATCTGAATACACACAAAAAATTTCACCAAAATATGTTCAACCGTTTAGGAGGAATTCAGTCACATACATGCGGATAAAATTAATAAATGTATATATACACATATATATATATATATATATATATATATATATACACAAGATAAATTAATTATAGGACATTTAAGTAATAATTAGTACTAGCAGTAATCATTCAGTGGTCGAATGTCGACCATAATTTATTAATTGTTTAAGTTTCAATATTATACAGGGTCGTTGCGAGTGTCTAAATACTGTAGACTAGCTTTTTCCAACGGCTTCTACCGTGTTAATATAGATTTGACATTTGACAACGTGTATAGAAAAACCACGATGATCGGCTGTGTACTTAATGCGTGAAAGTGTAACAAACAAACACATTTTTAATATTGTTAAGGATTATTAGACGTAAGGAGCATGAAGTATAACCAATAGAAAACTGATTGAACTCGTTTCAAATTTTTGTAAAAAACAATACAACTTACCAAAACAATACAATTACATTAAATTACAATTACAATAAACAAAAAATACATAAAAAAATCGATTAACAAACAGAGGATAAAAATTACTTAACTCTTTTGCCCTTGCCTGTATAAAGATTTTGAAAGTTTTTTTTATGTAACAGAAAGCACTTATATCAAACGAGTCAAATCCGAACGGGTTAAGCAAACGTCTTTATCGACAAGAAACCGGCAAGAAATATAACCGGCCCGCTTAATTACGTATTTCGCAAAGTTAAAACGATTGTAGAGAAAATGTCAAATACAAATTATGTACGAGTCATATTCATATAGGGATTGCAGTCCGGAGAACCGGATCAGGTAATCCGGCGGATCCGGTATAAATAAACAACCTCAATTTTTTAGAAAAATACTTCCACATTGATAATGTATCTGCTCAGTCGATTAAGGTTACTTAATTTACAATTAGGTAAAATTAGTAACGTATATAATGCAACCTCAGTTACAAGATACTTTATATTTATATCATTAATGCACTCTAGGAAGATTAAACTAATGTCACTAACACAAAGTTTATAATTTAACTAGTGAGACTAAATACTACATTTGAAAATTTTAGTTTTATTTGTAACTAGCTGACACCATGGCTCAGTCTGCGTTGTATATTAACAATACATATCTTATGTACAAAGCAAGAATATATATTCTTTTAAAATGTCTTACAGGTATAGTGGTCATAAAAATCGATTTTTTTATAACGTAATATTAGGTGAAATTATCATGATTTTTTTTTAATAAAGACCAAGTGTCTATAATGTACAAAATTTGATTGAAATATATTCAGTACTTTTTGAACGTGCGCGCAGAACGCCAGACTTCTATAATTGTCATTACATAGTATAAAACAAAGTCCCTTACCGCGTCTGTCTGTCTGTCTGTTCGCGATAAACTCAAAAACTACTGAACGGATTTTCATGCGGTTTTTCGCTGGATACAGTGATTTATGGGGAATGTTTTAGTATATAATTTATCAAGATTTTATTTATAGTCAGGGCGGGACAGCGTCTGCCGGGTCCGCTAGTTTTTTATATATAGAAGATTGTTGCTTGATAATAACATAATCAATAAATGCGATTTACTAAGAAATAACTAGCCTTATTTATAAATTTTAGGATAATCTTACTTAAAAAACTTTTATATAATCGATTTTGGAACGAAGAAAAAAAATCTGGCCGAATACTGGAGGATTCGGCCGAATTGGTAACTCTATTACCACGCTTTAGCGTCGTAATACAAAATTATACTTGATACAAAAATATTTCATGAGGAAGCTTATAGAGAGAAGTGCAATTTATAACATAGTTTGCATGCATAACCGGTGTTTGCCATTTTAAAGCTAATATTTATTCAATACTACTATCGCTTTACTCTTGCGAAATACGTAATGAGTGGACGGGTTTGTCAACATAACATTATGTCCTGCATAGAGTCCGAACCTGAATGTGTTTCACAACGTTCGACCATTGTGTCAAACCAGCATTGTTTCCGATTAACGAGTATTTACAAGTACTGAGATTGTATTAGTTATTGATCGTCGATATGTATAGTCCAATTCCACGTTTCTAGGTAATAACTGCTTTCTTCTATTATTGTACGATTAATAACTCATTGAAAATTAAGCTATATGAAAATCTGACTGATAAGACAAAAAATTAGAAAAAAAGTACATCATCATTACATAGTATAAAACAAAGTCCCCTACCGCGTCTGTCTGTCTGTCTGTTCGCGATAAACTCAAAAACTACCGAACGGATTTTCATGCGGTTTTCGCCGGTGGATAGAGTGATTGATGAGGAACGCTTTAGTATATAATTTGTCAAGAATTTTTTCATAATCAGGGCGTGACAACGTCTGCCGGGCCCGCTAGTTCTTTACTATAAGCTTAATATTAAATTGCATGCCTGGAGCATAATTGGTGCAAACAAAAAAAGTTTTATACTAGCACGACAAATTGACAGCACTGTGTCTAATAGATAGTATATAGTTGTGTGGTCGAGTGGTTTGATCGGTGGAATGTCAACTCAATGTCTACAGATCGAATCCCTGCACCAAGCCAAGGTTTCTTTTGGCTTCCCTAGAGAGGCTTTGCAGTAGTAGAATACGAAGTAGTTCCCGTGAAAAATATTAAAAATCATTACGCGAACGAAGTCGCGAGCACAAGTCATTAATAAAGTAGTAGATCAAGTTACTAATAACCCACATTCATAACGCCATATGTAGAATATAAGTGAAAGGTTTTTATATTTGTACATTGAAACTAAACATTCAAATACAAGTGTGTATGAATTTCCTTAGTATGAACGGTAATTAAATATTATATATATATAATATAGTAAGTATTGATTTTTCATATATAAAAATCTGGTATACCCGAATTTATTACGCAATTTTTTTTAGAAATATCCGAATTATGTTTATTTGTACAATTAACAATTGATAGGTCCGTTCACTGCGGAACTAATCGTACCGGAAGACCTTTCATTCGGGGCATTCATCTCTCGCGTAGGGCGATATTACATGCATCAATGTATGACTCACCGCTTTAATTCAAACAGTAAGTAGTAATCGATATAATAAATACGATATTTATATACATAATAATAATAACAAACTAAAGATTAAATTTAAAAAAGAGTATACGTTCACATGCAGTAGAACAAGTGAAGTATTCTGATTAATTTTTAAGAGAATAAGAAGAACACACTATGGACACAGTATAAATATGAGAGACAGTACGGAAACTACCTACAAACGCTCGAAAACGGCACACTCGCACAAACATGCGCATCGACGTGAGGTTTTTTTTTTCGAACAGACTACGCTATTGACCTAGCAAGGTCTTGACAGCTTCACCGGACTATAGCATCGACGTGAGGTGTTAATAGGTACTCTATGGATAACACCGCGAGAACCGCTTAGGGGTCTCGTCGATGCACATATTTGTGTGAGTGTGCCGGTACGAGCTTTTGTAGGTAGTTTCCGTACTGTCTCTTATATTTATACTGTGCTATGGAGGTGGTAAACATTATTTTTCGGCATTATTTTGTAACGTCTTAATAATAATAAAAATGGTTACTGTGAATTATCCTTTAGAGAAAAATATATACTATCGTGGACTTTTTTATCGATCTTTTTAAGATATACAATTCCGTAGAACATTAATTTGATCTATCTCGTAAAGTTTTACCAGTGTTTGTGAATTAAACGCACAAAAATATGTTTGTTACGACATCACATTACAAATCTTTGAATTCTTCGGCTTTTCTGTACTATAATGTATATGTATTATATATATAAACCTTCCTCTAGAATCTCTCTATCTATTGCTGAAAACTGTATTAAAATCCGTTAAATAGTTTTAAAGATCTAAGGGAACAGACAGCGGAAGCGACTTCATTTTAAAAGATTACCAATGTTACTACTACATAACACAGAATAATTTTTAAAAGTGCGCGATAGTCACTACGGTCAAACAGAAAATAATGTGCTATATACATATAAGTATATTTCAAGTACGTTATAGCTATTTCTATTTTGTCACACGTTTTCGTTTCATAAAATTCAATTCACAGCACCCGGAAAGAAATTTGAGTTAAAAAATCTAATTTCCTTTAGTTTTTTTTTATACTATACTAGCGGGCCCGGCGGACGTTGTCCCGCCCTGATAATAAGAAAACCTTGACAAATTATATACCTAAACCTTCCTCATGAATCACTTTATCTATTGGTGAAAACCGCATACAAATCCATTCAGTACTTTTTGAGTTTATCGCGAACAGACAGACACGGTAGGGCACTTTGTTTTATACTATGTAATGAAGTAACAAACCAAAAGAAAGTCGGTGTTGGGTTCATGGTTTCATAAACATTTGCCTTGTTATCGCGATCCAATCGGAAAAAAACTTCACAACCTTACTTGACTACCTTCCTTCGATGTATATCTAGTGAACCCGGTATACGATAAGTGTAAGCGTGCCGCTATTACGAGTGATATGGCTGGTTTATGGCGGTCGAGATATAATCCCGTTTAGTCGATACATATAAAATTTAGATGACCCTATACGAAGAGAAAGCAAAAGTGGATGGATTGTATGGAACAACAAGTTATATCGGAAGCCGGGGACGGGAGATATTAAAGGCAAAGGTATATTTGTGGAGCATATTTACTATTTATATAAGGATACGATTTTAAGTATATTCAATTAACTATTTTACACTTAAATTTAACACAATTAACTATATTCCATGAACAGTATAATACTTTTTTTTTATTAATTTTTTTTTTATAATAGGTCTTTACCTATGAAATTGCCGTTCTGCAGTACTGGCCATTTCAAATCAAAATAATTTTTGTTTGGCTAAGAATTCTAATTTCAAATTAATTTTATTTTAAAAACATGGAATTCTTTTTCCAAAAGTAGTCATTTGTTTATTGATTAGTGTTACATTTTCATCGCATTTCAATATTTTTTGTCATCATGGATACGTTAAAAATTCGAGTAATTATGGAATATGAGTACCGTCGTGGCAGCAACGCGGCACAAGCGGCACGCAACATCAACGACGTTTACGGAGCTAACACTACAAACCAACGCACCACCTGTTATTGGTTTGCTCGCTTCCGTTCTGGGAATTTCGACCTGAAAAATGAACCTCGCGGTCGTCCGAAGACTGGTCGACAATGACGAATTAAAGGCGATTGTGGAAGCTGATGATACACAATCTACGGCTGAATTAGCAGCAGCTTTCGACGTTAGCGTCAAAACAATATTGGTCCATTTGCGTCAAATTGGCAAGGTAAAGAAGCTTAACAAATGGGTGCCCCACGAACTCAATGATTGCCAGCGCGAAGTACGCGTCGAGACGTGCCTTGCACTGCTCAACAGACACACAAATGAAGGAATTTTGAACCGCATTGTTACCTGCGTTGAAAAATGGATTCTGTTTGATAACCGCAAGCGCTCAGCAAGTTGGTTGGATCCTGGTTCAGCACCTTAACCATGCCCTAAACGAAAACTTACCCCTAGAAAAGTGATAGTCACTGTTTGGTGGTCTAGCGCCGGTGTGATTCATCACAGCTTCTTATCAAACGGGGTGAGCATTACTGCAGATGTGTACTGTGAAGAACTGAACACAATGATGGAGAAGCTGGCACATCTCCAACCAGCATTGGTCAATCGCTCGTCTCCGCTGCTCCTGCACGACAACGCGCGACCTTATACTGCACAGCAGACGGTCTCCAAGTTGCAAGAACTGGGGTTGGAAGTTCTCCGTCATCCGCCCTACTCACCAGATCTTGCGCCTACAGACTACTACTTTTTCCAGAATTTGGATAACTCCTTGGCGGGAAAAAGATTCAATACCCGAGAGGCAGTACAAAATGCCTTTAAAGAATTTGTTGCCTCCCGTCCAACTGATTTCTTTAAGAAGGGCATCAATAAACTGCCACTGCGTTGGCAAAGATGCATTGATTGCATGGGTGATTACTTCGATTAATACAAATAAAAAAATACATGAAAAAAATTCGTTTCAATTTTTTCATACAAAACGGCAATTTCATAGGTAAAGACCTAATATTATAGTAGGCAAACGAACAGACGGGTCACCTGATGGTAAGTGATCACCGCCGTCCATAGACACTAGCAATACCAGGGGAGTCGCAAGTGCGTTGCCAACCTGTGTTTGGGGGGAGAGAGAGGAGTGGAGGATGGGCGAGGAGGTAACAGGAGTAAGGAGGAGGTAAGTCTCTCACTGACCGAACGAAACGCAACAATGCAAGCACTGTTAGTTCACGTCGGTTTTCTGTGAGAGGGTGGTATTAACCCGAGCGAGCCGACACATTCATGCTGAAACCAGTAATAGCTTCAGCGTGGCTCTACTACAAACAAAAACTATTTATGTTTTACCAGTGAGGTCAATGTTATCGATCTATTCACCGAGGAGGTATGAGTCAATAAAGACACCGTTTATCTCTTAGAATTGTATTTATTTTGTAGCATTAACTAAAACAATTAATAACACAAATGTATATACGGACGTATTCTACAATCGGTTGGAGGGGACTGCGGCCAGCAGCGTCGGGCGTATGCTTCGCAATTTGTCTACGCAGACAAATTGCTATGGACGCGCTATACTGTGTCGCTACAATGTATATAAATAAAATTACGGAATCCATATAAATAAAATCAATTGCGGAACGTATATACCACATTACTTCAGAACCGCTTCACGTATTTGGATCATTCTTTTTTATTGATAACACAAGTATTCTATGACAGAGAATGATTGAAAAATCGTACAGAAAACGGACGAAATTTGGGTTTGTAAAAATCTCCATATAAAAAAGTGAGTATAAAATATCGATAGAATTAACAGAGTGACATACTGTCGCCATTTTATTTTATCACATGATCGTAATGTAAAACCGATGCGGTGTAAGGAGTTTAATTGTAATATAAATTGCGGAGTGGTAGGGTGTCTGTACCCGACTGGATCGCGACCACCGTACACCAGGTGGAACACCCGCCACAGTGACACGTTTGGGCGTGTCGCGTTCCGGGATCAGCCGGTGTATATCCAGCAACCGGGGGGGGCTGCCGACTGGGCCGCTTCAGGCCGGCTGACAGCGCGCCGGCGATGGAATTCTTTCGGTGGTCGCCATTGTTTTTATTATACTGTGCTTCCACAGGCCACATCCTCCCACAAAAAAAAATATAATAAATTAGTGTACGTAATTTATTACAGCGCCATCTTTCGTCAATACATTTTAATGTCACTAAATATTAATGCATAATTGACACCATCATGATCATGATAAAAGGGTGAGTCCCGTCACGGTGTCCGGTTTACCGACCGATGGAGGTCGGTTCACAGGCGTACTACCCAGCACCCAACATAGCCGGTAAGTGTACTCATTCATGCATCCAATTTAACGTCTGCTAGTCATCCGCACAACACGTCGGGTAACGGTTGAGTGCGTTTTATACGCATTTGTCATGTGTTTCGTGAAACCAACGGATCGTTATTGCATTTTTTAGACATTCTTTTATTTGTTAATTTTATTTGAGTACTTTTGTTCCTAAAGGAAACCATAGCATGGTGGTATTTTCTAAATTGAATAAACTAAAATAATTTTGAATAATTGAATAAACTAAAATATTTTTTTTTCTATTTTCGTTAAAACAAGTTGGGAAAAATAAGACAGTCTTGTTTCCACATAGAAAGGACACAGTGACGCACAGAAAATACAGACAGTGACGCATCGCATGTTAATATCAGCACCTCCAGATATCAGTATTTTTATCATTTTTTTGTCACTTTTTACAAAAATATACATTTATTTCTAATTTACACTATTCTTAATCCAAATTTAATAAATTTTATTTTCTGTTTTTTACTTGGATTTTTTATGAAATCGTGTTTTTTTAGTTTTTTTTCAACTATTATTTATTTTTCATTTTTTAGTTAAATTTAAAAAATTTTTTTTTTCGGATTATTGCATTGTCATCGACCTTTGACAGGTGTGCAAAGTTTGAATTAAATCTTATCGTTCAAAGTAGGACAAAATCGAGCTCAAAGGGGTCGGTTACATACATACATACAGGTGAAGCTAATAAAAGCGTGATAAAAAGACAAATATTCATGTTTAATTTGTACATATACGAGCAACTGATACCCGTCTCGTCGTTCACGTGATAATGGTTTTATCTTTTTACATGGGAATTTTATATTTTGTCTGAATTAATTCGAGATATACTCCGCGCGAAACTTATCCATCGCTCTGAAAATAGCTTCACAGAACATTAATTTAAATATAAATACGTATTATATTATATGTATTACCGCTGTGAATGTAGCCTTTATAGTCACGTTTAGTCGTCTAATATTTTGAAAAGTCTGCTAGTACAAGCGTCTTCCAAATCAGTTCTGCTGTTTCACATAATAGTCGGGAGGTAGCATAAACATTAATTTTATGTATAAGTGCCTTAAAGAGGAAACATTCGTCTGTTTGTGGGAAGTAACCTCCGGAACTACTGGTTCCATTTTGAAAATGATTTCACTAATAGAAAGCTATGCTCTCATTGAGTAAAAAATATTTTATCTGTTTTATATTGCAATAAACGCATCGTAAGAAATCATAGGCAATGGTTACTTGCAAGTAGCAAGGATTTCCTTATAGAAATAGTAAAGTTTGAATGTGGTCTGACTAATACAGAGGAATAAATTTAAAATGATTGTATCGTAAACGAATTTACTAAATAAAATTTTAATTAGAAACCGATAGAACAGCGGCGCTTTGTTTAATCCATATAGCAGTTCTTTTTTATTTTTGTAATTCTAAAAGAATACCAACAATTTTAGCCGCCAATGCTGAACTGCATTTTATATAAAACCGGAAAGATCTCTGTGTTGAAATATTTTTGTAAAAAAATAACGGTAGTGACAAGTTTCTTAACGCGTAGCGTTACCGGTGTCTGCTTTGCTTTAAAGAATCGAGCCAGCGTCATGTTTTTAACTCACTCACACACGAGGGTATTTGTATAATAAAATAAATTTAATAAATCCCTAATTTCATATTTATGTACGTATGAGCATGTATCTCAATTGTCTGGTTAGTGTATTAAAAGCTATGCTTATTTATAACTAGCGGGCCCGGCGGACGTTGTCCCGCCCTGATTATGCAAAATCCTTGACAAATTATATACTAAAACGTTCCTCATCAATCACTCTATACACCGGTGAAAACTGCATGAAAATCCGTTCGGTAGTTTTTGAGTTTATCGCGAACAGACAGACAGACAGACGCGGAAGGGGACTTTGTTTTATACTATGTAATGATTACACAGCATGAGATTATTCTCGAAATATAGTTTACTAAGTGCAGTAATCGTTCACTGACTATGCTAATGTCAGAGGTGTACGGTCACCACGAAGTATGGAACGTTTCACGCATCACTGCTATTTTTTATTTGATATGAATGAATTTACTATTTCTATATGGTATGTGTTATACAGTATATTTTTGATTCTTTTACATATATCACGTTTACATTGATCACCAGTGAAATAGCAGTGATAAAAATATTTAATATCACTGCTATACGGTTATATTAACATAACTAGCTGTCCCCGCGGCTCCGCACGCGTTTTTTTTAAATTAATTAAAGAAATGTAAAATTGTAAGTAGGTGTGTACATTACAGAAATGCTTTTTTAAAAAACATTTGTAACTACGACACGCATGCCATCTACTGTATTATGTTACGTGTACATTAGATATGTGAATACGAATAGTATATCGAATGGGAAGGGATTTATCATCAGCAACATATCTGGAACTTTATACCACTATATACCACCCTCGGTGCTCACTAACACTATATAAGAAAGTAATGAAAATTTTAAACTATACATTATCGAACAATTTGTGTTAAATTGTTTATTATATAGATATAACATGCCCATATTGTCAACATAATTGTGTTATTCTTATACGTTGCTATAATCACTGAGTTATGTAGATGCAAACGCGGTAAATAAAACAAAATTGCCGCCAAATTGACCAAAATGATAATATAATTCAAATTACATAAGTACATTTATTCTTGGAGTCCAGTACAGCGCACGTCTCACGCGCTTGTTTACATTAAACAAATTATTTTTGATCAATTTCACACGAAAGAATGCATACGTAACAGTTCATCACTACATAGCGTAAAACAAAGTCCTCTGATCTGTCTGTTCGCGATAAAGTCAAAAACTACAGAACGGATTTTCATGCTGTTTCCACCAATAGGTAGAACGGTTCACGAGGAAGGTTTAGGTATAATTTGTCAAGGTTTTATTTTTATTATAAGGGCGGGACAGCGTCTGCCGAGCCCACTACCTTAAAATAAAATAGCTCATTAGTTAGTTGTCTGCCAGTGAAAGTCCCGTGAAAATTAATTCAAGCATTTCGGATATTCCACTGCAGCTGAAAAAAACCTAAATTACTTTTTATGAGGTCTGCAATCTACCAGTGAATATCCCGTGAAAATTGGTCCAATAGCAATTTTAGCAATTGGAAATAGCAATGCGGACGAAGCCGCGGACAAATAAAATAGAATATGTCAACCGCTATAATTTCGGCTATCTGGCAGTAAAAAGTAAACTACCCGTTAAAATAGGTCCAGCCGTTTTGGAGATTAGCCGGAACAAACAAACAAACAAACAGACAAGATATAATATTCTAAAAATATAGACAAAGTATAAAAAAAAATTTTTTTGGTCATTTGTAGCCATATCCATTCATCAAAAAGTTGTTATTTTAATTGTACATACACAAACTTTATTTTTATAATACGTAATAAAGAACAAATAAAAAATTGGAAATAAAAGTAGTATAAACTTTTTGAATAGGAAAACAAAATAAACTTTGAAAATGTTTGCGATAGAAACTTACCACGTTACCATGGCAACGTATATAACACTAACGAAATCTCTCAAAAGGAAAAAAGTGCCCGATTTTGAAACATTTTTCATTGGTGCTCTGCTTCTATTAGTCCTAGCGCGATGATATAGCCTAAACCCTTCCTCGATAAATGAGCTATCTAAAACCGAAGGATTTTCTCAAATCGGACTGGTAGTTCCTGAGATCATAGCGTTCAACCAAACAAACAAACTCTTCAGCTTTATATATTAGTATACATTATAATTACCATGTATCATATTAGAACTCAGCAGACGTATTAGTAATCTAAATAAGTTATCTAAGTTCAAATTTTCGATATCATTCGATAATGTCTATAGTTAAATTAAAATTACTAAACGTAAGCGAATTTCGAAATACTAATCACATCTTGCTGAGACTAGGATCTACGAATATCGAATCGATATACCATGGGCAATGCATTCGACAATCACGAAAAATATTAAAACCTTTATAATAAAGCATCGTTAAAGCCGGATTTAGTAAAAGACCGACATATTTTAAATACTAGAAACAATGAAAAATTGGTCATTCCATGTTCAAGCTCTCCAAGACCAGTAACAGTTTTTTTTAGGTTTAGGGTTTAGGTAGTTGAGGAAATCCATCTTAAAAATTAGGGCCTCACCCGCTCGCATCGCAACATTGGTCTGAAAGAGCAAAACACGTATACAATTGTAAACTTTACACGACTTAATTACATTTCATTAATGACATATTCCTTTTTTATATGTTTTTTTATTTATTTTTTTTAATTGTTTATATCTCTATACATAAATTTCTTCTGTACGTGTGTATGTCTCTGAACTCCTCCTAAACGGCTAGACCGATTTTTATGAAATTTTGTGTGCGTGTTCGAGTGGATCCGAGAATGGTTTAGATTCACAATTGGACCCGGTAGGTGGCGCTGTGGTTGAAATTTAGATTTCTTTTATTATCAAGGCAGAACAACGTCCGCCGGGACCGAGCCCTAGTATATATATATAAATATATATTTTTTACAGATAAATACCAACAAGTTCAACCAAACGCCAACGTCGAGTTCAACCGTCGACAAACGACGTCTATAAATTACTTTTAGTTGTTTCGCTACCGTTTTCTGTTGCAGTAAAACGTAACAGTGACCAAACAATTCTAAGCAGAAGTGCGAAGTAACGTCCACCTAAACTTTTATGATTTCAAATTTAACACTGGTAATATAGAAATATCTTAAAATCAAACAGATATGACGTTCACGGAATTCCTAAGGCACATTTAAATATTTTTACCGTGCACACATTTATAGTGATTACCGTAATTGACGTGAATATGTAATTATAAATAAAATAATAAACATGAACTTATTTAACCAGGCGAGCACGAACGCGAGATAACTAAATTATGCTGATAGAGAAATATCACAGTGTTTGCATTATAATTTACTTAATAAATTATACAATTATACCATTTTATACGCCTTCGTGATTTACATCTTGCTCATTAAATTATATACGAATCCAGCGCTAGCTGTTTGTCAATATACCGAAACTATATAGACTAGTGTTTGATTCTGTATATTTATATTGGGTATATATTATTGCATTTAATTTCTCTTCCTCAATTATAAAAAAACTGTATTGAAAATTGTAAAAATATTGTAGATTATAGACATAAGAAGAAAAGAGTCTTAGGAACAAGGACTTAAAATCGTCGATGGTTTGATGACAAAAATAATTTTTAATAGTTTTTATCGATAACATTTAAACTCGTTCATAGTTACTAAGCAAACAGAAGAAAATCGGTTGACAAACAGAGGACTAAAAGGCACTGAACTGTTTTATTTTCACCTATTTATAGGTTATGAAAATTAGTCATAATAGTATTAGCTTAAATCTAATATAGGAATTGTTATACTTTTAAACTAGCGGGCCCGGCGGACGTTGTCCTGCCTTGATAATAAAGAAAGTCCTAAAATTCAACCGCAGCGCCACCTACCGGGTCCAATTGTGAATCTAAACCATTTTCGGATCCACTGGAACACGCACACAAAATTTCACCAAAATCGGTCCAGCCGTTTAAGAGGAGTTCAGTGACACACACACGTACAGAAGAGATTTATATATAAAGATAAATAAAACAATCAGAGAATCAACACTTAAAAACACCTGTACATGGAACTAATAATCATGTTGGATGACCACACAAAAAACGAAACTTTCTATATATTACACAAAAAAATAAAAAGAAATATTAAAAGTTATTCAATGTAAATAAAATAAATACAAGATAAATATTTTTTTACATTTACCTATATTATTAATGCTGTTTTTTTATGTTTTGTTCATTAGGTATGTCAAAATTCCACAGAATAAATGAAAATCTACAAGAAAAATTCTACTAATTAATTGCGTCCTTATATATCTACTATCGCCCCACCCCCCCCCCCCCCCGCTCCTCCCCCCCCCCCAAAATTCACAAATCCCTTGTATAAATACGTAAAAAGAAATTTATATAAAGAATTTCATTTTTCCTTTAGTGTTATTAATAAAAACAGGGTCTTGTAAAGACACACGGTACACGTGAAACTTTTGTATTACAGGGAAACATGTTAAATAAAAAATACAACAAAAACCCAACGTCTCGCGGTGTTTCCAGGCGGTCACCCATCCATATATTGACCGCATCCGACGTTGCTTAACTTTGGTGATCGGAAGAAAACCGGTGTTTTCAACACTCTACCGATCAGAATCTCAAAGCCTTTCCATAAAAAGAGTCACTTCAAAAGATGGAATATATTTTTTTTCATACCGTCAACCAGTCGAAGCTTTTGTTTAAATATCTCTATTAGTCATACACACTGCACGCTCCTTGCGTCTTCAATCTACAATATTTGCAATCAATACAGTTTTTACTATTTACAAAAAAAAACAAAGAAGTACAAATAATAATATGTAGAATTAACATATGAAGTACTGAATGAATGAATAACATAACACATGAAGAAAAACTTTGTATCGTCTTATCATAGTCGCATTTCGATCACTAGTTTCAATATAATTTCGGTATTTACGTGTACTTTATCATTTATTATATGTATTTTCTAAAGTTATCAAATAACCTAGAACTAACATTTAGTTATTCTTAAGAAATCCTATCAGAAGATACCGTAGATGGAGAACGACAAGTGGTCAATTATACTGGAAGAGAGTCATAATACGCGACCGGAATCAAAACACGCGACCGCATACCCGACAGTTTTTTTTAATTGTTTTGTAAGTCCGAGACACATTTAAACGCTTTATTCATGTAAAAAACAACCATATATACACATGTCTTTGTTATAATAAAAACGAAATGGGTCTAAAGTATCTTTATTGAAAAACATAACATTTCAAAGTTAGTTTTAAGAAATCGTAGCATTAGCTTGAGACATGTAGGATATCCCAAATTTAACTCAAGGTTTGAATTAAATAGACAACACAGTTTTTAGTATTTAAATTGTTATTTTTTCATTAAATCATAAAGCATATAGGCTAGGGTTTTTATGGAATAATACATTCGGCAAATGGCCTCCACGGGTTTGTTGGCACATACGCACTCTTTTGTCGAAATTTTTCGTGACTTTTCTTACATAACTATTCCACGCGGACGAAGTCACGGCCAGAAGCTAGTTATGTTATACAATTATGAAGTATCGAGTTAGTGAAAGAACTACAAATGGCTAACTAAACACAACACTTTACAGATTTCTTTTTGCTCCTAAAAAGCGTAATAATGTACTTATAATTTTCGCAATCGTATTGTGGCAGTTGGTTTTGACCTTGACAATGTCGTCAGCCTCGATCTCGCCGTACGAGACCGCAGGATATGACTAATTCGGTATGCTACACATAGTTTTAACATTTCTTTATTTTGAAATTTCGGTTCTGTCAATAACCTATTGTTTACCGAACTACGTGTTCTTCGATTGTACACATGTATGTATGACAATTTCATTGGTACCCTATATATCTTAAACTACTTAATGAATTTTAACATATGAGATGTCGTTCGATTCGTGTAGGATACTAGAGGGCAGAAATAAATAAATATGAGATAAAATAAGCTGTTATTTCTCAATACTTAAATACCACCCAAAAGAGTTTAATTATTTTTCCCATCAGTTATTTTGTTTTTTTTTAATAAGACCGGCACACAAAAAAACAGTTTTGTACAATTGACGCCGCCTACCTGTATGTATATATGTATTTCGACCCGCTGAGTCCCAAGTTTGAACCGTACGCCCTCAACATACCAAGTAATTTGCAAAAAACTGTTACAGTATCAAAAATTAAGGGTTTTGGTTATAAATGTAATTTTGTGGCACTAGACCTTTTTTTTTGCGGGGGAATCCTCTTGGAGATCTGCACCTAGCCGGGCAGCACAAGTGAGAATGCCAGATGTCTACTGACTAAACACCTTCAGTATTCTTCTTGCACCATTTAACCGAACGGGCAGGAACAGCATCTGCAGTACTTCTACCCGACACGGCAGGTGTTGACCCCTCATCAGGGCCCCGACTTGTAGTCTGGAGAGGGAAGACCTTAACCCTCTCTGACGAACTGATGGGAGGCACACTGAACACTAATGCGCCTTAACCACGTGGGCCTGTGTTACTGTGGCACTAGACCTTTTTTTTTTTAACGTGGAGAGAAAATCCATCATGGACTGTCAGGCCCCCAGGGAGGGCCTGAGCTGAGTCAACCGCCACCTGCGTGCTGGGACGCAGCAGCCGGTGCCTTTCGGCGGCTTTAACCGACTAAAACTCCGCAACAACCTACGCCGCACCGACCTAGCTTGACTTTAATGTATTTCGATACACTGAATCCGAATCTTATTTGGATCATAAGCCGTTTTAAATATAAGTATAAGTTGCAAAAAATCCTTGAAAATCATTGTACTTACTTATTAAAACTTCTTCAAACGAGTGTCCATATATATTTCCACAACATAACTATCCTGCAAAATGTTAAAAAGGAAAATTACCTTTATTAAATATTCTACGGGTTTGTTTTTAAATCGATCTTATTTTTTATATTAATTCGGTAAAAAGACTAATTACATTGTAGAATTGAAATAAACATGAATCTGATAATTGTAAAAACTAAAATTTATTTATCTAATGTTTATTTTTATATTGCCTCGTATTTGATCGCAGTCATACCTGAATTTAAATACTAAGAAATTTGATAATAGGATACGAGACTTAGAATGGGATTGATTTTTAAATTTAGCAACAAGAATACACCAATCAGTATTTTAATATCGCTTTTCTTTGATAACAGAGTCTAAATCATGCTAGTTACAGAGATTTCTATTAAATGAGCTTTCTTTTAAAATCTATCAGTTTCTGCAACTTTACCTACCACTATACATATAATTGAAGAACTATACATTTAATGAAGAGTCAACATCGATCTGATGATGCTTCGTGAAGGAGCGAAACACGTGTTATTGATTGTCGTGATTACACGTCAATCTGCAACATATTTTAGTTATTCTATTGATAATTATTACATTTATATTAATTAATTATATATTATATGCTTATTATATGTGTCTATATGATATATTGATTAATTGATTCGGTTTTTGTTGCAGTTAGACGTATTAGTGTTCAATCAATTCCAGGCGGAAGTGCAAAGAAGCGTTCACTATAATACCATTATACAAACTTTTATCGCACGTTCTCAATCTTCTATACATAATAAAAAATTTAAGTGGCTTTGATTGCCCAAGCAACGAAACTGATTTTAATGAATCTTTAACTGGAAAATAGAGGGTTTTTCAGAGTATTATCTTGTTTATATATCATTATGTTTTTCTATAAGAAGCAAATACAATAATGATAAAATTTAACTGAGGTAAATTAAAGTAAAATAATTATTTTAAAAAAGTGTATACACTTATGTACATTCGTGAGAAATTCTTTGGTGCAAATATAAAAAAACAATTTTTATATATTTTAACCGTCTTGAACCGAATTTAAACTTCGAACAGCGAAATTAAATACTTTGAATAAATAACATACATAAATTATAATAAACTAGCGGACCTGGCGGACTTTGTCCTGCCTTGATAATAAAAAATTTAAACCGCAGCGCCACCTACCAGGCCAATTGTCAATCTAAACCATTTTCGGATCCACTGGAACACGCACACAAAATTTCATCAAAATCGGTCCAACCGTTTAGAAGGAGTTCAGTGACATACACACGTACAGAAGAAATTTATATATTAAGATAATGTTTTTATATTTCAGGAAAAATATTTATGTAATACTTTAAAGAAATTGTTCATCAACTAACTTCATGGTGTTACATAGGCACGCGTAACTTCCGTTTCAAGCTAAAGCTAACTTCATATTGTGTTACATGCTCGCACAACTTCCATTTCAAACTAAAACTAACTTCATATTGTGTTACAGGGGCACGCGCATCTTCTGTTTAAGCTAAAACGAAATTCATAGTGTGTTACATGGTTTCACGCAACTTCCGTTTGAAGCTAAAACTAACTTCATATTGTGTGTTACATGGGAGCACGCAACTTTCTTTTAAAATACTTGTACATATTAACTTTCAAAAAAGGATTACAACTACAAAAAGCCAGCTCACAATTAATCTAGATGTAAAAACAATAAAATAACGAAACTATTCGCAAGAGAACTTATTTCCAGGCACTAGTTTGGAATACAATTTAAATTGAACACCTCCGCTAATGTATTTGTAGAGAGTACGAGCTCTATACAGTCGAATATTGTATTCCGCCCGCATCATCATAGCGAGTGTTAAAACAAATACCACAGCTCGCTCCACTTTATACACGCAGCTGATGTTTTGTTTAGTTTTTTATTTATTACAATTGTACGCTTGTTATCAGCTGTGGAACAATATGTCACAATTCTATGAATGATTATACGACAATAAAGAATTTAGAGCTGAACAATTTAAGAAATACTAGTGTTCGAGCATTGGTCGAAATTCGACCATATTTTTTTTAAAGTTTTGTTGAGGTTCATTTGCCAAAGGGACAAAAAAATATTGTAGATAGGTAGAGGTAAAGATCGTCAAGTATTACGAATAGAGACTACTCGATTCGACGATGATAAGGAAAAAACTGATATAAAGAAACTCGGTTGAAAAAGACAAATTAAAAATACGCGGAATAGTTTTATCTCTGCCTGTTTATGTAAAGATATATTTTTTTACACTTTCTGCCTACCTTGGTACAAGTATGTCGTGATAATGGATACGATATTCATTATTCAATTTAACCGTTCATATTTTCCTGATTATGATTAATAATACAAAGTTATATAGATAAATACGTTCATTAAAAACAAATAAACATATAGATCAAGTATTAGATACAAAAATAATTATATTATAGATTAATATTATGACGTGATGATGGCTCAATGGATAGATTGTTTGCACACTGCGTCGATGGATGTAGGTTCGAATTCTAGGAGCTGAGTAGGTCTCGGTGTTAGAAAACATCACGCGTGATGACGCCATGGCATGGTGATAGGGCTTTGTCTAAACCCGCCTAACAAACTACCACCCTCAAATTTAAAATCTGCCGCCAAGCACCTGTTGATGTGTTCCGGCAGCTGCACTTTAGAGCCAGCCTTCTCTAGGTTTAGCGTGTTTAACATCTTTGACCACATCAAATGAAATTGTAATCGAACGCTGAAACCTATACGTTATAAAAAAACTTCATTCATTCATATATCATCATTATCAGACAGTAACATTGACTGTATTTTATTTTGAGAATCCAAATAAAGCTGCCAGAGAATGCTAGTAACTTGAAACGAGAAACTGTGCGAAGATAGACGGATGTTTGTTACTCTTTGACGCAAAAACTACTGAACTTATTTTGATGTAACTTTTCAGTAATATAGATTACTAGCGGGCCGGGCGGACGTTGTCCTGCCTTGATAATAAAAAAAAGTACTAAAAGTCAACCGCAGCGCCACCTACCGGGTCCAATCGTAAATCTAAACCATTCTCGGATCCACTGGAACACGCACACAAAATTTCATCAAAATCGGTCCAGCCGTTTAGGAGGAGTTCAGTCACATACACACGCACACAAGAAATATATATATTAAGATACATCAGAATAACACATACTCTATAAAATTTATAAATACTGTTTAAATTGGCCAATACATAAAATTAAGTGTAAGATTACTTAGAAAAAATCATCATATAAATATAGAGACAAACAAAGTCACATATTAAATTCCACGTTCGCGTTATACCAATCAGGCAGACGTAAGATTAAAAACAAAGTAACTCTGGTGAATACAGTATGTAACTTTAGTAATAAACGTAATACTTAAAATATTCAAACTGTCTCCGTATTGTTTTGTGAGCGGAAATGTGAGACGAGAAGGCATTTCTTGCGTAAGACACCGGCACATGTATATAAATTACACATTTTCCTATTCGCTTGGGTAATTGCTATTTAGAGAATAATTTCGCTACATTTTCTCTTTATCTTGTCTCGACTTGAATACGTTATTTGAATTCAATTCTAAATGAAGTATTAGGTGAATCGTTAAAATTTACGCGATTCCGATGACTTGGCGCTGATAAGAACGCACAAGACACATATTGATGGAAGAAAGCGGAATTATCGTAACTTGAAAAAACCTACGTTCCACTAGAGCCAAAAATCTATTTCAAAAATTCATAACTCATATTAATTTATAAAGATAAAAAGTTGAAAATTGGTATGTACTTTTATAATCTAAAGCTTAGCTGATACAAAAAATGGCATATATTACTCTATAGTTACGACATTTTTACAACCATGGTCGTATCGATGAAAAATTTAATCGTAGGAAAATGAGACTCAGACCATTCGGAGCGATATTTTTTTTAAACAAGAATATGTTGAAAAGTGATTTAGCCCAAAATGCAAGTTACGACATTTCCGCTTTTTCCCCTCGATATGTATATGTAGATATATAGAAAATATTTTGGTACGATTTTGAAAACGGTATTTATTACAAATTAATGCATCTTCAACAGGACTTTCTACAAGACTAGCTATGCCTGCAGCTCTACACACCCATATTATTATTTGTTGCCATTATTATTTATTATCATAATTCTAATATTATAAATACTATAAATACAACAATATTATAAATACAACCCCTCAAGCTTTTTTTTTACATTACCGCCAATATATGTAGGTTAGTTTTTATCTTAATTGAACCCGGCAGATGAAGTTACGAACGGGTTCTAGGCTTATTTTAAAAGATTTCTCACATAACTTCTCGGTATATGTTTGAGCGAGCCTCTTGATAGTTTGGATTTACAATTCGAAGCCGTAGGTGTGGCTGCAATCAGGTTTTAGGTTTATTAAAATGTTTCGCGTTTAAAAATACAATTGAAACCGGTGATAACCGATTTGGTGCAGACGAAGTTGTACAGGTCAACTAGTTCAAAGTAAAAACGCGGCATTTTATCCCCTTAGGGGCAGAATAGGCTCTTCATATTCTAACCACACCTGCTTATAGCCATTTCACATAAAAAATAAATATTAAAATGGGTTCACAATTGACGAAGGTGAAGGTGATATAAACTATATGAGTATTGCATCTTATATGAGATATATAAACGATATGAGAAAAAGATATATACATACATAACACATAACGTCCTCCTTTTTAAAGTCGGTTTAAAGTAGGTAGGAAACCTTCTACATGAAGAACAATTAGATGTACCAACTTTTATAGTTACAGGTTAAACCCTATTGTAGTATTATCTCATATATTTAATTTTTTAAATTTTCTATAAACCAATTTCAGTCCATACAAAATTAACTCATTAGGTATAAGTATAATAAACGTATAGATTAGTTTTACAAAAACAAAACTAAATATAATAAAAACTCCCAAGCAAACAGCGAACAAACACGGCTCAGTTTCTTATCGTCTTGTTGAACGAGAGAATGGGTTATGTCAACATTGCGACGACGTGACTTCGCAGTGGCGGCGTACTGACGCGTCATCTTCGTTTATCAACTACCTGATTCTCGAACCACACAACGAGGAGATAACGACACAAAAACCCGTTTTAAGTATGGGATCTCTCGACGAAACGTTCGTATAAGTAAGAACTGAGATGCCTCAGTAATTATCACATGACAATGTCACCGCGCAAGATCACGGTTCACAATCGTGATATTCTAATATATTGTGTATGTTTGTCAATATTTTACTATTCTGTCATATTGTAAAAGGTTGTTTCTTAATTTTGAGACTAACTGATACCCGCGATTTCATTTGCGTTATTTATTATTTAACTATATATTTTATGTACAGAAGACATAGCATAAAAAAATTGAAAGGAAAGATTACTTTGCTTACAAAATTTCTTCAATCTTTCATAAAAATCGTAGTTTCTTAAAACTTTAATAATTTTACTATAAAGGAAGATATCGTAACAATTTTATTTTACACTAGCACTAAGTTACCCAGACGTAAAAGTAATAAAAATGAGCGAAATCTATCCAGTAGTTTTGTGGGATTCGCACACACAACGGCAGAACTCTATCGTTTCATATATAATATATAAAGAAGATGTACATAATAGAATATTTTATACATTAAATTGAACGTTTTCGAAATGCATTTTGTACTATAATAATAGATCTTTACCTATGAAATTGCCGTTCTGCAGTACTGGCCATTTCAAATCAAAATAATTTTTGTTTGGCTAAGAATTCTAATTTCAAATTAATTTTATTTTAAAAACATGGAATTCTTTTTCCAAAGTAGTCATTTGTTTATTGATTAGTGTTACATTTTCATCGCATTTCAATCTTTTTTGTCATCATGGGAAAAAATTCGAGTAATTATGGAATATGAGTACCGTCGTGGCAGCAACGCGGCACAAGCGGCACGCAACATCAACGACGTTTACGAAGCTAACACTACAAACCAACGCACCAACTGTTATTGGTTTGCTCGCTTCCGTTCTGGGAATTTCGACCTGAAAAATGAACCTCGCGGTCGTCCGAAGACTTTGGTCGACAATGACGAATTAAAGGCGATTGTAGAAGCTGATACACAATCTACGGCTGAATTAGGAGCAGCTTTCGACGTTAGCGTCAAAACAATAATGGTCCATTTGCGTCAAATTGGCAAGGTAAAAACAGCTTGACAAATGGGTGTCCCACGAACTCAATGATCACCAGCGCGAAGTACGCGTCGAGACGTGCCTTGCACTGCTCAACAGACACACAAATGAAGGAATTTTGAACCGCATTGTTACCTGCGATGAAAAATGGATTCTGTTTGATAACCGCAAACGCTCAGCAAGTTGGTTGGATCCTGGTTCAGCACCTAAACAATGCCCTAAACGAAAACTTACCCCTAGAAAAGTGATAGTCACTGTTTGGTGGTCTAGCGCCAGTGTGATTCATCACAGCTTCTTACCAAACGGGGTGAGCATTACTGCAGATGTGTACTGTAAAGAACTGAACACAATGATGGAGAAGCTGGCACATCTCCAACCAGCATTGGTCAATCGCTCGTCTCCGCTGCTCCTGCACGACAACGCGCGACCTCATACTGCACACCAGACGGTCTCCAAGTTGCAAGAACTGGGGTTGGAAGTTCTCCGTCATCCGCCCTACTCACCAGACCTTGCGCCTACAGACTACTACTTTTTCCAGAATTTGGATAACTCCTTGGCGAGAAAAAAATTCAATACCCGAGAGGCAGTACAAAATGCCTTTGAAGAATTTGTTGCCTCCCGTCCAACTGATTTCTTTAAGAAGGGCATCAATAAACTGCCACTGCGTTGGCAAAGATGCATTGATTGCATGGGTGATTACTTCGATTAATACAAATAAAAAATACATGAAAAAAATTCGTTTAAATTTTTTCATACAAAACGGCAATTTCATAGGTAACGACCTAATATAATTAAAAACACTAAAGTACGTAAATAACATATTGCTTGAAATTTCTATTAAATACATATAATCCGCCATTTTAAGATTTCAATCTAATCTAACGTGGACTCCCTGGGTTCAATAAATCAATACATAGTATAAAACAAAGTCCCCTACCGCGTCTGTCTCTCTGTTCGCGATAAACTTAAAAAACTACTGAACGGATCTTTATGCGGTTGTCACCAGTGGATAATGTGATTCATGAGGAACGTTTTGTTATAATTTGTCCAGGATTATTTTATTACCAGGGCAGGACAGCGTCTGTCGGGTTGGCTAGTGTAATATAAAATGTTACTCTTGAACGACAAACGTCATTAATATTATGTATATTTATGTCGATCAATAATGATTAAGGCAGCTCTAAGGTTTCTTTGCTGACTGGAAGATATCCGTAACACACGATCACTACGTTTGTAAAAGTTTTGTTAGTTGTAGATTACTTGAATAAACCCGTCAACTACATTAAGATAAAATTAATGTATGCGGCCATACACGACACTTTTAGACTTTAAATTTTATTTATTTATTAAGAAAATTACTAAATAATGATGAAATATTTTATATGCAATACATTATTTTTTCAATTTTGTTGGTTTCACGCACATATCATTTGGAATTGGCAACATAAAGGGAGAGAGGGCTGATCGTAATTTGATTTGATGCAACGCATTAAAAAGAACTAATTAAATACGTTATCCCGTCCTGATAATAAAAAAAACCTTGACTAATTAATGTAAGCCTTCCCCATGAATCACTTTATCTACTAGTGGATACCGCATGAAAAATCCGTTCAGTAGTTTTTGAGTTTATTGCGAACAGACAGACAGCCGTGATAGAGGATCTTGTTTTATAATATGTAGTGATAGTCTTACCATGTCCGATCGTCAGTTCAAATCGACATACATTTTGGCCTAATAACAACAATTTTGTGACAAAATCTTTATTTCAAACCATAAAACCGTTAAGAGCTTAGTCAATCTTCCCTTTACTATATTCCACTTAGAGCCATTTTGAAAATTATTACCAAAAATTAAAATATAGAAGTATTAGCGATTGTGTGCGACTTCGTTCCTATAGTGCGTAGACTTAACCTAGGCCTAGGGAAGAACATTTTTTTTTTGACGAAAGTTATCGTATGCCGTTTTTTGTACTCCTGTCAATGTCGATGCACGATTTAATGTTGATCTGCTTCATAGTTACTACGAGAACGAGTAACAAATAAACAAACTATCAACTCGCATTTATGACATTAGTAAAGATTTAACTTTTTTTCTTTTTTTTTATAGTAGCACGGCAAAATGACTGCACTATGCCTGATGGTAAGCACAGTACAATCCAAAAACAATAACGACCACCGAGTGACACATTATCCATCGCCGGTCGCCGCTGTCATGATGGCCTGCAAAAAGCTGGATATGCACAGGCTGATCCCGAAACGCGAGCCGCAGAAGCGAATCACTATGACGGGCTTTTTCGCCATATACATGGTGGTTGCGACCCAGTCAGGCTGTAAAACCATACCACCCCACACAACTTGACTTATAAAGAAACACAAATATTAACTGTATTTTATATACTGAGATTGTATTTCTTACATTGTTATGAACAGTGTCCAACGTCTCGTAAAGTATAAACATGAGAAGTATGGAATATTTAAAAAGACCAAGTAAACAAGAATTATGTGTGTAATTGTTTAAAACTTAAGTCACGTACAGCCGATGCGGGCGCGAACAAATGATTTAAAATTTGACCTCGCGAGCTCACAGTCCAGTGAAAGTCGAGACATGTTGTTCATAAAAACGATTTTACAATTCTCGCCTCGTAACGAGTATGTTTTGTAAATTAGTAGATTTCCGATCCACATACATTCAGGCACGCAGTTTCTATTTTGATTTTAAAGATTCTTCAAATAGTTTTGATTAATGTATTTGGTCGTGCGTGAGAGAAATGAGTGTCGTATCTGATATGAAATTCCAAATAATTACAATACAATAGAGGATACCTCCAAAAAAGCATGTTTGTGCGAATAAATGATGACTACAGCCTACTACTGTGTACAACCGATATCAAAATGACCATAGTTCTGCGACCAGCAGTAATAGGTCGCTATTCCTGTGGGCTGATGTGCTCTCATGTGTCAGCGCTTGTTACAAACTACGCACTTAGAGGACATTTAAGTATTACGCACTAAATGGGGGCGAGAGGTCTTTTGCTTATTTTTGAAGACATGAGGGATGGGAGATCTGGATGTGGAGGTTTGATATGTGAGGCGCGCGTCTTATTCTCTGGGCTACACCATCGCTGTAGTTGTTAATATATATAAGTTAATTCCGTTATAAACTATAAATTCCTTATTTCTAGACTTGTTAACTGCTCCCTATGAATATATAAAGATACTAGAATAGGTTAAAAAATACTTATATGTATGTTACGTAAGCATGGGACGGGGGGAAAGCATTGCTTACTTTTATTAACCGGAGGGTCAGAAATTATAAAAATTTTGCTTATTGCGAACACTGTCAAGCAAAGCAGATATAGATATCGCAGTGTTCTTTCCTCAAACAAACGTCACACTGGTTTTTCCAGTCTGTCTTGTTTGAGTTCCTGAGAAAGAATCCGATAGTGTATAAATATTTTGAAAGAAAATGATTTTCTAGGTTAATTTTTTATTTAGGTATTAGCGGGCCCGGCAGACGTTGTCCCACCCTGATTAAAAAAAAATCCTGGACAAATTATATACCAAAACGTTCCTCGTGAATCACTTTATCGACTGGTGACAACCGCATAAAGATCCGTCCAGTAGTTTTTGAGTTTATCTCGAACAGACAGACAGACAAACGCGGTAGGGGGCTTTGTTTTATACTATGTAATGATTAGATAACTGTAAACCATGAATGATATTATAAAATACTAGCGGTCCCTGCGGACGTTGTCCTGCCTTGATAATAAAAAAAATCTTAAAAGTCAACCGCAGCGCCACCTACCGGGTCCAATTGTGAATCTAAACCATTCTCGGATCCACTGGAACACGTACACAAAATTTCATCAAAATCGGTCCAGTCGTTTAGGAGGAGTTCAGTCACATACACACGCACACAAGAAATATATATATTAAGACTAGTCAGCTTCGCTTGGGTGCAATAGGTACGTAAACTAATGCTGTATGGAGCTAGGACATCCGTTATACTGATCGCTTTTTAAATTTTTATCAAAACACATTCGAGAGCAGAACTATTAAAGTGGTCGTATTTTGTTTGACTACCTTTGATATTTTTTTTAGATCATAATGGTTTAGTGTCATTTATCCTTCGCAGATGGATATATGCTTTTTTTCTATTTCGTTGTTTTCGCACAGAGATCAATTGGAATTGGCAATATAAGGGGAGAGAAGGGTGATCACAATTTGATACGATTCACTACTCACTCCCTTGACGTGTTACATGAGCGTAATATAAAAGTTACCAAGACTTGTCAGTCATGATTTAGATACAAAGTTAGAGAGTCGTGGTAATTTCAAAGTCAGTTAAATGTCTTAAGATTAACTCTCATGCTTGACAAAATTATCGAACGATTTGATAGCAGACTCCTTCTCCGTCAAGCCCAAAAGAACGAATAGACATATACGAACATTATCACAGAACATTATGCGCCCTAGTCTCTTGGTGCTTGCTAAACCTGGAGTATTCTTGAAGCAAATGTTCAAAGTTTGGCACAGATGTGTTATCGCTGAGGCAGGTTGTATCGTCAATAATCTTAAAGCGATTAAGGTATTGAATGGATATATGCTGTTGCAAACTTTTTGTAGATCTTGTTATACGGAACATTTCAGCCATTCATTCTTTTCGTGCAAGTTTAATTAGTAACGCAGTACACGTCATAGAAGCTCTGAAAACGCACCACTTTTTCCGTCTTAACTGACAAATAAAGTTATGATTACATGATTTAAATATATTGATATAATAGATAGCCTGTATCCACCTGGAAATCTTACCTTTGAAATAGTGAAAGAATTTACCAAATCTATGGCATGGTTTTGAAATTCTCTGACTCTCACATAAACAAACATAAAAAAACCTCTCTCTCTCCTTTTGTAGATAGATAACTGCTTTAATAAAAATATATTTAAAATGTTGCACTACGTGGTTAGAAGCATGTATATTAAATTGTCAAGCAAGTCGGAGTATCTATACTCGATCAGACCGTTACCCCCATGCACCATACAAGAATTGCAAGAACATTGCAAGGGAACATAATAATGGCAATTTACAATATTTGTATGTATCTTGATCAGCCTCGGATTTAGGAAAGGAAGGCTGCCCCCTGCTTCGGGCGGCAGTTTCAAAGGGCACCGGAATCATAACGTAATATGATTAAAAATAAAAACTTTTTTTTTTTTTTTTTACACTGGTTCAGCAAAATGACTGCACTGTGTCTGATGGAAAGTACAGTACAGTCCATAAACAACGGCGACTGTCAATGTTAAATAGCAATGGCAGTCATCGCTATCATGCCGACCTGCAAAAGTGCTTCTTCACGCCTCGTTTGAAGGACCCCATGTCATACGAGGAAGGGAACACACTGGCTGGGAGACGATTCCACATCTTCACAGTACGACAAAAATAGGAGCTTTCGAACTTCTTCGTTCTTGCCGGAATGGTTGCTACTGTGAAACTGTGGAGACGCGTACCCGCCCGTGTAGTTCTATAGTGGAAAGGAGAAGATGGAATGAGGTCAAAACTAACTTGCTCTACAAAGCGCCCAGCCCTCGGAAACCTGGTTAGTTCACCATCAATTATATGAATTTGTGAACTCGAGATGCCTATTTAAGTTTGCAATCACGTCTTTTTACTGAAATTGTGTGATTTTTTTCAGTAATTTATCTCCAACTCTGGAATAACGGGCGCTACTATAAAATTTCTACCCGGTTCGAAAAAGTCGTAGATCAGCGGCCGATCTCGATAGTCTCTATCATTTGCAAATATAATATAATCACTTTGTAATGGTGCAACAATAAAAAGAAGTATAACAGTTAAACTGAATCCAGTCTAGATGATAAAGGAACGATAGATTCTTGTGATGAATACTCATCCCCATAGTTGGATAAGCGAAGATAATATTAGATAAAACATAATTTATTTCCGTAACACTTCAAGTTCGTTGTCGGTCACGGTCTCGATCAAAAGTCGAGGTTCAGTAAATCGGCGCAATGTATATAAGATTCATATGGCTAGCAATTTTATACTCTAAACGTTACATCATAAAGATGATTCTGTAATGGGAGAACATATGTAAAAGTAAATAAAGAGATGAGCCATAATGTTGCAACACGCAGGAAGGAGTTGCAATTCTATTATACTTTAATTCGTCATGAACTGGATTATATTTCATACACTAAGCACAAATGCTCAATTCAATAATTGATAATTAAAACTTATGTTGATATAAGAAACAATTTATAACAAATTTTTATGTCGAAGTTGCGTATGTATTCATCCGTATATTTTACTGTTATATCTATATATAAAATGAATGTTTATTTTGATATCTTTGGTTTTGATTTATATTAGATAGACTAGCCTCTGCCCGCGACTTCGTTCGCGTGGCATAGTTACTTTGGGTTAACGCTAAAACGCAGCGGAAGCACTCAAGAGAAAAAAAACTCCTATTGGTCATGATATATAGCCTATAACCTTCCTCGATAAATGAGTTATATAGCACTGATTTTTTTTTCAAATCGGATCAGTAGTTCCTGAAATTTACCCCCTACAACGTCACAAACTCACAAACTTTACCTCTTTATAATATTAGTATAGAAGTATAGATTAATCCCAATATCGTTTGGCTGATCACTATGGAAATTGGCACGCCTGTGTCTTTTTATAGATAAGACTTTGATGTTTTATTTTACCATAACTCGCCACTAGATAGCGTTGCAGTACACTGACATATGTATCGTTCTATAGTTTCTATAGAACTATAGATACGATGCTGAAAATTATTTCAGTATGTACTTAATCTCTGAGTGACATAAGTAATACTTTAATAAAATAGACTATGTCACGTTTGTAATAATAACAAGACAGCATATAGCTTGGTAATAGCTTGTTCATAAAACATATTACAATATATTGAGACTAGCTTTGCTCGCGGCTTTACTTGTGTTTATATATATTTGATCTTCGGTAACAATTTTTTTTTTGGTTAGATGGTATCCATGTCCATTTCTATATCCCTCACAACGTAAATGCAAAATCTAGTTGAGGCGTGAAAGCTTAACAAGCAGACAACCTCACATTCACGTTTATAATATTGGTTAGGATTAGCTAATACCCGCGACTTCATCTACGCTGTTTATGATTTTAATCAAATTTACGGTTAATGTCTACTAAATAGAAACAAGAATAAAGAAAATCCGTTGAGAAATAGAGAAAGGAAATTTGACTATTTATGTATAGACTAGAGCGGCATTGAACCTAGTTTAGGGTTTTTTTAATAGAAGTTTTCGCAACTCCCCATATTAAGTTTCACCATGAGCATAGCACGTAGGGTTTCGACTTTAAATCTGTTACTCTCAGAGGTTTATAGTGCATTTCATTCGTTCATTACAACGACAATATGTCTTTGACCTTTCACTAATAACATAATAATAATAGCTCTTAATGCAAAGGACTATTTTATTAATTATCACAAAGCGCCACATTTGGAATTACGAGATCGTCCTGCAGAATACGGTACGATTGGTCGCATTATATTAGGAATACTATATGTGCCCAGAACTTAAAGGTATAGATTGTACACTTAATTGATATATTTAAATATAGTTTAATACTTCGATTTTTTGTTAAAAAATAAGTTAACATCTGCCATGTCTAGACAGTCGCGGCTCGCTTACTATCATTTTTTAATTACGCTACCACTGCATCATGGCTGTTAGTGACCGCATCGTGTAAATATCTTAATGCCTACACCGCTTTTACAACGTAACGGTTTTCTCAGAACATGTCTGTTAATAAACTTTGCAATGATATTTTCTCTAATTGTAATTGTATTTTTTTATTATTATTTATTAGATTTATAGATTACTATATTTTAAATTTTAAAATTAACTATATGTGATTTACATGAGCGAATTATATGTGATTTTTTTACCATTTATATATGTGAGATTATGAGCAATTCAAATGAAATCATATTCAATATTTATCTTTTTTTAAACATTATATCAGCGCAACGATCTTTCTGCAATCGTCAATCTTAAACTACCTTCTATTATTTATTTTTAAACATGGGCATCTTACTTCTATATTTTTAAAACTAAACTAAAAAGTATTTTATCTTCGATAACCTACATTACACATATACAATTTTTTCTCGCGGGTTTACTCGCGGTAATGTGGATTCTGCAAATCAAATGTAGATTATATTACTCGCTGATAATGTAGGTTTATACAGGTTAAAGATTTTTTTAAATCAGATCTCTATTTTTTGAGTTTATCTGTTATAAACACAAAACTCAAATGTTTCTCTTTAAAATAGTATGACAGATTATGCATACTAGTGGTAATACAATGGTCGAAACTGTAAATGGTAAAATCGTCTATATATTTTTTTTAATTTCAATATTATTAAAGCGTTTTTGCCAAAGAGTATACAAACATTGTAGGTAATGGATCGTGAATTATAACGAATATAGACTTATTACTTCAGATCGACGATGGTAAAAAATATTTGTTTGTTTTAAATTCAAGACATAAAAGCTCATAAATAGTTACTAAATAAAATTAATAAAGAAAATCAGTTTACAAAATGAGCCGAAAAAAGTACTAAACTGATTTACCGTCGCATACTCGTATGTATATATAGATTCTATATCAAGAGAAAATAAATTAATATCTTAATTATAACTGACATTTCGTTGAAATCTTTTCTATGGACAGTAATCGTACGCAATTATACTGAAATTAGAACATGAAAATCCTTGAATTTATATATGAAATAAATAATGTCCAAATAAATTTTACCATATTATTAGTGTTGTATTAGTGCTCAAGCAATTATTATGTAAGAATATAGTAATAATTATCAGTCGAAAGAATTAATATAAATTATGCCTTTAATGAAAATACAGAAATATTTCTTGGAAAATAAAATTTTAAAGCATGTAAATAAATATCTTTCCTTTTTTTCTCGATGTTTCTATTAAAAATTGCGATGTAATTTCGAACCGTTGCCTATGTACTCCTAGCAAGTAGGTTGGTTATCGAAAACGCAATTAATTCTTTTGTAAATCAGTAAAATCGTTCGGCAATAAAACCTTATGAAATGGGAACGATTTTACGGGACGCAATCGATTATCGTTACAGTATTTTACTCATATTACACACGCAATGTTTGGGTTACTTTTATTTTTTTACGCTTTGTCGTAACTACGCAATTTTTGAAATAATTATTTCACATAGAGTATATGGAAACAAAAATAATTAAAGTTACATTTTTTCAACATATTCCGTAATATCGCGTCGAGAAATTCAGATTCAATGATATTTTGTAACAATGTTTTTTTTTTTTTTTTTTTTCGAACTGACTATGCTGTTGACCTGGCAAGGTCTTTACAGCTTCACCGGACTACTAAGGCGAGCGCTTAAGGCACTCAGCCGATTTGGTTTTTAGGTAACGTAATAATGTATCATATATTCCATTTATATATTTTTTTAATTGACTACCCACCACGGATTTTTTGTTATCCACCTCTCCGTTACTACACATATTCCGATCATAGAATTATCTGAATATGTAATTACTTTTTTTTGGTACATTGTCTTCTCTATATAATTCAATATCAGTACTATATATTAAATACCAAAGAGAATCTATCTTTTAACGTTTTGTAAAATAGTTACCATGGCAATGACTGAAGAAGGCCACGATCCGCGACTTAAAGCGTTTTATTTACCACTTTCCATGGGAATCTTTGTCAGTATTGTGTACGAGAGAATGTTTTACGATACAAGTTTCTATTTCATACTATAGAGTATGTACGTATATCAACGTATTAAAATATTTTACCTCCAATATTGCACACTACACATGCGTCTTCATTCTTAAATAACTAAGAGATATCAACTTAATCTCGCCTTCGAGTTACGTATTCGAAATGAACAATGCCATAAATAGTTAAATATTGGCGTTAAGATGGCAAAATTAGATTAGATACCAGGTATAATGTAAAATGATTTCTATAGCCATTTCTCCTATCGCTTTGCTCTTGGCATATACACGTAATTACAAAGACGATTGTTATTTTATCTCTGAAAAGTATTTTTAATGCCTTTTTTTAATTTTTTTTTTGGGGCATCAATCCCTCCATCTAATAGGGGGGCCCCCCAATTTCCCCCATTTTTTTTCATACAAAAAAAAAATTCTGTTTTGTTCATTTAATCCAATTTCATCTTAGTTTAATACAAGCGCGAAATTAATCTTTCCTATTTCTTCGAAAGAAAATAATTTCATTTTCTTTTTCATACAACCAACGCGACAAGAAATCCACATTTTTAAAAATGCCTCACTGTGGGGGGGGGGGGGGGGGAGAAAAACCCCCCACCACCCCCCCCCGGGAGGGGGACACACAAAAAAACACCTCACAGTAATTTAACGCCCCCTTAAGATTTACGTCATGTATATCCTCAGTTAAGAATACATTACGGGATAATGCTTGAACAAAGATGCTTTTTATTCTATCTAGTCAAATTACTGCATTTCATCTAATGCCAAATTACGCTCGATCATGTATCAGTATATGAGATGCTTGCCTAGACGCTGAAAGAAATCACCGCATATGCTTTGTTTTTGGAGAATTATATATAAACAAGAAAAAAACCTTTTATTTTCTATTGGAATGAGGTTTTTATTGCAGAAACACCCAATTGTAAATTTAGAGGAAACAAAAACTCTCTCACGTAGGAAGCCCGCATTTATTGCATATTTCTGCTCGAGATGCGAAGCCTTCAGAAGCATTCCATTCTTCATACTAATTATGTTATCTAGCTAATTTAACCCCACGGCTAATTTTCTAAGACCCAGATCTCAAAATGGTGGATCGTGTTTTTAAATATCTAGCTCATATTTCAAAATTATAATTTTCCCTTACTTAATTGGTTATTGTTCAGGTTTTTAAATTATTTAATAAATACGGTATTTCTTTACTCACACTGCCAACAGTCTGTTGACCAATACGTTATAAGGTCTACATTCGTTTGTATGGAGCTTAAACCCTTATAGTTTTGGTCAGTCCAGGAGTTAAGGCTATTTTATCATCTAAAAATATTTACCGCCATGGAAAACCTAGCTACTGTATTTAAAAATACGTTACTCGCGTGGGTACTATAGAAATTATCTTTATTTCTATTACAAGTAAATAAACGTTTTAATTAAGTAACTTTCTTATATCGTTAGCTATGATTTTTAGTATCTACATACATCATAATGAGTCAAGATTTAAATATCTAATCTATATAAAAAATGCGTGGGCGACATCAAGTTTCGCTTACCATTTTTGAAAGTTACTAATATTAAATTCTCGTTATTATTATGTTTATTATACAAAGAACCTTCACAAATTTGAATGTCATATCATGTTTAGTGTAATTGAAATTGTTAGAATAAAAAATTAATAAACTACCTACCCTCGATCGATATAGCCAAAAATGTTATACCGCAACGAAGGGATGTGTACCATATGAGTAATGAAATCGTAAATGGTAAAAAGTTGTTCCAGTTAAAGCTACTATCACTTTTTATAGATCTCTTACAGTGCCTCTCGATTCGAAACCACCAGGTTAGCATTCCGTGTTTGATTCCCGGTCGGAAACAAAAACACGGATATACTTTCGTTTTCGATTTGTAGCAATTTCTATTTATGCTATTTGTTGGTCGAAGAAAAAAATTAAATACTTTTCAAATTATTTAATGACGTCATAAAGTAAACGATTCAAATCATAAACCAGTTATCATTGTTAATTACTTTATCGAGTAAAGTCCAATAAGATTCTCAATCGAACGGCCGAGATGAATCTCTACCTACATATTTATCGATATCCACTTTCTAAGAACGGTGAATCTGTTAAATCGATAATATTCACAGCTAAACTACTTTCTTCAAAGGAAATCTGTGTGAACAAATTAACAAGTGTTAGTTCTTTGGCCTTTGATACATACATGGATATTATTTGTATATGAGTGTCATAATTTAAAAGTAAACATCCGTGAGTACAGCTATATGAAACCGGTTCCAAGTACCTTGAAGTATGTTTCCGCTTTAATCGAATTAAGATGAGACCATAAACTGACAAGTATCATCTGACGGATAAACACGACAAGTTCACGACGGTTGTTACCGTTAATCCGATGTTGTTGGTGTCTTCAGGGAACTCTCGTAAACATATCACGGGCACACACTTATCAATTAAATAATCACAATACGATAATCACTTCACACGGTCACCGTTGGTGTTCGAACATTTCGGTCGGTGATGATACGCGAGGGCCGCGAGTGCGCAAGGGAGCAACAAATGCGACGATGCGTGAACGGTAACCCACCTGCAACGCTTGCGTGTCGTGTCGGCTAAGCGACTGAGTTGCAAACAATAAAAACGATTTTCCCTACAACTCTACTCCCTCCGTTACCCCCAGTCTATGTTGGCAATTACATTATGCATTAGCAGGTGAAAATATTCAAAATAAATTGTGAGTTGGTTGTTCAAACGGCTGAACTGATCGTGAGGCAAAATTTTACTGGAAAAATATAAAACTTTTCAGGTCATTATCTAGGTCACAATAAGTGATGATAGTCTTTTTTTACTCAGTAATAATGTTTCATTGATTAAATAGCAACGACAAAATTATATAAACAAAATACACATTTTAAAAATAAATATAGCTCACCATATTTATCCAAAAAAACACATCTCAGTTCTCTTGAAACAACATAACCATTTTCACATGACCGTTGTAGCGGACACCAAGTTACCTGTACAAATAAATAAATGTTATAAAATTGAAGTGTCTAATGAAAGTACGAGTACTTATAACAAAGTCACAGTTAATAAATTTTCGGTCTGGCTGTCTGTATGCCTGTTTGTTCAGGCTAATATTGAAACAGCTGGACTGATTTTGATGGGGATTTCACTGGCAGATGACAGGTGTAATATAGAGTAGTATAGACATTTTTTTTAGAAAAAAAATTGTGTTCCACGTGAAAATAATAAACTAAAGAGGCAGTTAGGCCGCGGTACTATAGGCGTCTCACTCGCCCGTTTACATTGAACAAAAATTTGTTGCAAAATTCCACGCAGACGAAGTATTTGATAACTACAAGTAAAATATATAAATCGTACATATTTTATAATAACATGTAACGATATTTTTATGCCCGCAGGTTAATAAAATGTAATTTACGTTGAAAGAAAATTATTTTATACCTACACAAAAAAAAACAATTAAGCACACACACTATAACACAATTGCACAACCATCAGACCTCATATGACTTTATATAAAGCCGTAATCTCTTTTTTGTTGCTCTTCATATTCGCTCCGATATATATAATGGAATTAACGCAATGTGGTTAGCTTTATATATCTTATAATAAAGGAGTGGAAAGTCTAGAAGACTAAGTTATTCTTCGAACGATTTGACAACATTCGAGATCAATACATTTTGAACTATTTTACAATTTAATAAATTTACTACTTAATTCATATAACCTTGTAATTGATTTTAAGTTACCTCTATTAATTTTATCATGACTAAAAAGTACTGCCAGTAAGACGGAAACTAAGAAGTCTCTATGGAAAATCTAAACAATATGTAAATATTAATTCTCCTAAAAGATCTCTGTCTGCCAATGAACGCCGTCATAAAAATCAGTTTGGTTGTTTTTAAGATTGGATCCGTCAAAGATATTTTTTTATTACAAAACTAATGACAATTAACATATGTTGTTAATCCTTTAATAAAAAAAAACTTAAAATAAAAGGGATTCAACCACGCTGGCAACATTACATATGAATGACTGCACTGCCGACGAGGCACACCGCCATGTTTTTATACAGCCTCTTTTCAAAATAAGATGCATATAAATTTATTCTGTGTAGTTTTCAAATATTTTTTTATTTCATGCCTGTTTAATTTTTTATAACTATTAGTATATTTAATTCTTCCAAACTCCCATGCCAGAAGATAAAAATTTGTGTAACCAATAAGCGTGAAAGCCTTTACCGTGGGACACTACTGCCATCTATGATTTTTGGTACAAAGGTTGTTGTCTTTCGTTAATATAGTAAAGTTAATAAATCGTAAAATCTTTAAAGTAAAAATGTAAATATTCCTCACAATGTACAACCTATCATTTCAAGTGGATATTACTTATTTTAACCCTACAAAAATATATCCATTAAGATATATGTGCTTGAAATAAGTTCTAGGCTTTGGTATTGTTTTATGTGAAATAGTTTTACTGAAAATAAATAGATGGCGCTGCCTAATTGGCACATAGGTTTTAAACTTCACTATATTATTAGTTGTATGTTACTTATAGATCTAATTCAGAAGAATACGTTACTTTTTAAGTATGCGAATACGGTAGCAATATTTTTAAACTTGTGCCATATATGTATTAATAGATTTATATGTATATCAGTTCATGTAATAATATTTGTTCGAATACCTAATAATATTTTTAAAATTAAATCCAAAAACGACTAGACTGATTCGTAATTTTTTAAAATATACCCACTTAAAAATATACCGTCCCGCAATTACTATTTATTATACCATAAGAATTACTTTAACACTTTTAAAAAACTTATACAATATTAATTTTTTGAAAATGTACTTTGCTAGGTTTTGTCCGCGAATTCGCTCGCATTAATGTTGCTTTAGATATGTTTTTCAGCAAAAGTATTTTTTTCTGGATAAAAAGTACTACTCTATATCTTTGTTTGTTACCCTGACAAGGAGATATGCAAAATTTTGACAATGATCGGTTGCGTATTCAAGACCTGAAAGCGTAACAAACAAACTCACATTCGCATTTAATTATTTATTTTCAGCAAAATTAAAACTCAAATTTTTCCGTCTTTCAGGACTTTCTTATCCAATTTTACCTAACTTTTTTAGATACAACAATGATTTTTTTAGATATGAACACACATGGTACCACATTAAGTTAAGAATTAAAATTGGTTTTCCAATTTAGCTTAACGAAAACATTTTAACGTAAAAGTTATAAAATAGTCTACTATGTTTCGATTTATTACTCGAGTGCTCAGAAGAAAGGTAATATTTTTTGAGTGTATAAATATTAAATATGTTTATTTCTTTGACGTTCTCTTTTCCCTAAACGGCTATGTGGGTTTTTAACGTATGAAGGGGTGTTAGAACCCAAGCCGAGGTGTGCCGTGCACCCTTGAGCTAGTTGTCAAAATAAAGTGGGATGAATTCCTTAAGCGCTCGCCTTAGTAGTCCGGTGAAGCTGTTAAGGCCTTGTTAGACCAATAGCGTAGTAAGTTCCAGAAAAAAAATCGTCTTTATAATAGGAGTGATACTGGCACATATAATATTTCTATACGACCTCTCCAAAGCAAAATACGCGAAAGACAGGTTTTCTATAAGCGATACTTCAAAGTTGTTATACGACTGAACTCTAAATGAATAGTTTATCGCCTTTTCAAAATCGATTAAGAGGATAAACGCAAAAAGTGTATAGTTTATCGAGTTTATTCAAATAGTTATTATTACAATCTGGAAATGGTTCGATAATATAATACCATAACATAATACGATACATAAATCATTTATCAGTGACCCAGGCGACAAGCGGAGACCTCGTGTAGGCAGGCATTCACAATATGAAAGTATGCCATGTGTGAACCGGCCTGTTAATAAAAAACAAAATAAAATCAAGTAACATTTAAGATATCAACGGGAGACCAGTGCTTAATTATTTGTTATCAGAAATTAGCAAATTTTTACTCGACCGAGTATAATGTTTTTCAAATGTACATAGGTCATTTCATATCAAATCGACTACTTTTAAACCTGACCCATTTCGATTGAGCTAATGTGTTCCCTTTCTACATTACCATTAAAAACATTTTACAGAACATTTTCAAACTTATTACCCGACTCATGGAAGTCCTGAATTTTACAAAGAAGATTTCTTTATCAAATAGAACTTTTTAAAAATTTCATATTTAGGCCATTTTTTTAAACGTCCTATTTGTGTTAGCTTTACGTTTATGCAGAGCACAGCGAATGAAATGACAAATGACACAATTTATCCCAAGTTATATGATCTTATGACTTATCATTATACTTTAGATAATTTAATTGATATCTTTATAAGTTACTAGCTGTTCATCCCGACTTCGTACGGGTTTACTAACAATGGAGCTATAGGTTAAAAATGGGAATTTTCTATTGTTAACGCCCCCGCAACCCCCCTTGTGGGTGGAATTTCGTAAAATCCGTTCTTAGCTGACCTCTACTCGGCGAAAGGAATATTCCTACCATATTTCAAGTCGCTACGCCTTATGGTTCCAGAGATATCGTGATGAGTCAATATATAGGTGGGAATCTCTTATATATATATAAGATAGATATATATTTATAGTTTATAAGTTACCAGTCTGTTAAACTGATATATCATTTATATTACTATTCTGTCATAAAAAAAGTCAATAGCGTTTGTGCAAAGAAGAATAACCATGCATCGATACTTAGAAACACCTTTAAGAATAACCTAACCACAATAAAATATTATATGTACATATGTTTCTTCATTTTATTGATTCCTAGTAATGCTTCTCAAGCACTTTATAATAACACCCAAATCAAGGTTCTAGCTAAAGGCGTTCTCACACTAAACTATTTTTTTTTTCGAACTGACTACTCTATTGCCTTAGCAAGGTCTTAACAGCTTCACCGGACTACTAAGGCGAGTGCTTAAGGCACTCAGCCAATTTTATTTGACAACTAGTTCAAGGGTGCTCGGCACACCTCGGTTTGGGCTGTTGCCTGACTCATGCAATTCGCGACCTATCTGAGCTAACCTAAGCTACATATTCATACTTATATGAGTTATTGAAACATATATGTGTACCAAGCATACATACCTCAACAACTCTTATATGTATTTTGTGTCGGATCATTTTTTTCTAAACTAATTCAAATTCGATAAGGGAAAAGAATAAACCCTTCAACTTTCATGTGTAAACATGTGTGTGGAGTTGATATGTGTAATGTTGTTGCAGTGATAAGATTTTGTGTCACTGTATCGCGCGGGCAGCGTACTCAAGGGCTCCACGCCGAGGGAATGGACCTAATTTATAATTTTACCCTAATTGTTAAGGAACGTGGGCCGGCCCCCTTATGTCTAGCGCAATATATATAATAAAAAAATGTACATGCGTTTATACACGTGTATGCTACATTCCCGTCGGTTTTGATGCGTTATGACATATATATCTTATTATATTATTTTCTTTTTATAATTGTATTTTGGAAACTATAAAAAGGGGAATTGACATTATTATTTGTTATGTTGTGTGTTTGTGAGCGAAAAAATGACGCTAGCTCCAGCCTTCGGGGTTTACCAATTATACACGCATTTCTACATATAATTACACTATACATATTACTATACACGTATTACTGGAAACATACATGGCCGAGGTTATAAGGTAATTTATTTTTTGAATAATCGAACATATCTGCGTGTGCTGGATATCGCAGTTTCACTAGGGTTGGTCACGACCTCGAGTTGTGGTTATTCATGGCCTAACAAACAATTTGGTTTACTCTGTGGGGATCATCTTTCACACTAATTCATAACAATTACACGTAGGCGCTTAAACTCTCCCGTATGACGACACGGGCAAAACAAATGCTAAACGACAAATACGCAAAGACAACAAGCCTTATCCATTGTGACCTCAACGGTTGTTATCGCATAAAATATAATAAAATAAAAGTACCTATAGCAACTTTAGCCATATTATGACACTGTACAAAGAGTACAATAGGTCTAGTCTATACCTATAATATGAAGTTAAAAAAATTAAACAAGGTTGTCGCTGTTTATTACCTTTTGTTCGTAGTGAATTTAACGCTGAAAATAGGTGTTTATTTAAACAAATCATTTAGATATCCATTCAGAGTATGCGAATACTTGAATAAGGCTGACCTAAGTAAAAAGGAAATCGGATTTAGACCTGTCCTATTATACAATTATATGTAACGTATGCCCCTAGGGCAAAATGCATCAAAAGTTATACGATCGAAAACAAACGTTTTAACGAGTTCCGTGTGTAGAATTAAACTTGTTCTGGTCTGTCGTTAAATATTAAGATTGAATAAATAATTATATCAAAACGTATCCGTTTTAAATTAATTACCTCTTAATTTGAAATAAAATTTTGATAAAAAAATAAAACCGTCTTCAAAAAAGTGCACCAGAATGTCCTTGACCATATTCTATGATTGACATAAATCTACAAACATCTCAATAATTATATATTTCCCATTCGATTTTGAGGAGTTCCTTGCTGCAGTTACGAAATCTCCTTACATTTTTTTTATCATAGGAGGCAACCTGAGCGTGTCACCTGATGTTAAGTGATCACCGCCGTCCATAGCCACTAGCAACACCAGGGGAGTCGCAAGTGTGAGGAAAGGGGAGGGGAGGTGGGCCTCCGGCGCTCTCACTAACCGAACGAAACGCAACAATGCAATCACGGTTACCTCAAGTCGGTTTTCTGTGAGAGGGTGGTGTACCCCGGGTGAGCCGACCCATTCATGCTGAAACCGGTAACAGCTTCAGCATGGCTCTACCACCTACATTACCTCCTTACTTCCTAACCTTGTCCAATGCTAATGAAATAAAAATGGAACTCTTCCCTTTCCAAGAATTTTCCAAATCGGTAAATAAATCACGAAGTTCTGAAGTAACTAACATTAAAAAGAAACTGGGTGTGTTGTAAAGACACACATTAAAAGTGAAATTTTGTATTACAGGGAAACATTTTAATTTAAAAAATACTAGGAAAAGCGAAAGTTACGTGGTGTTCCCGTGTGGCCACCCATCTAAATATGTGACCGCGCCTACAAAAAGCTTGCGGATCTTTTTTTTCGAACTGACTACGCTATTGGCCTACTAAGGCCTTAACAGCTTCACCAGACTACTAAGGCGAGTGCTTCAGGCTACATTTTGGCAACTAGCTCAAAGGTGCACGGCACACCTCGACTTGGGCTGTTGCCTAGTTTATCCAATTCGCGACCTAACTGAGCTAACCTAAGCTAATTTACATATTCATACGTATATAAATTAGTGAGATATATGTGTACCAAGCATATATATGTACCTCAATAACTCAAAGCTTGCGGATCAGAATTTCTAAGTCCTAACGTAAGAAGTTTCACTTCAAACTACAACCGAATTGTGAACCGTTTTCTTTTTAAAGTCGGTTAAAAATTAGTATTTTTTTATTGCCGCCGTTATAACATTATATCCTATCTAGGGAGTTAACTCCAACAGCTAGTGGTATCACTTTGTAGGAATAGACGACTTAATGAGCGTAAGATGCATACTTATTTAAGAAAATTCTAGTAACATACAATAGTGAATACCATCATGAAAGCCTTTTATTGCGTCATCTCGTTAGTAGGTAAATAAATACTGTGTTTACACGTGTCAGTTTATGTCTGTTTGTTTACCTATAAGCATATGAATTGAATTAATTTACATAAAACTTTACAACAGGATGTACATAGGTACACTATCATTACTCATGAATTTCAACTCTAATTGTTGCATTAACCTAACACTGTATAGTCTATACTAAAAATGTAATCGAAACAAATATTATAAATGTGAATCCCATATTCACATTTGTTTATTTATTTGTTACGTTTTCAAGCCTTATCGAGACAAATCTTATTGTTACATTTTAAAATGAGCTAAATTCAATTTTAATCGTTCACATAACATGGTTGCGCCGCTTTATGTATATTTGAAATTCCCGCATTATGGATCAAATCACGCCACTTTGAAGCCAGACCAATTAATTGCGATCAGATTACGCCACCAGCCCCGCTTCCCTTTACTATGGCACATGCTTATATAAGGTAGCGCGACGTCCGCGCCACCAGTCGACTGCTATCGACAGTGTTGTTGCCCGCGCCACGCGTGATGGACGCGCGGCCGCTGCTGCTGCTACTATCGCCAATACATTACTGTAGTGTTGTCCGCACCGCATCACAGTGTTGTTATGTCCGCGCCGCATGCTAACATTTTGAGTTTTCGCATGGTCGAGTGAGAAATAAACGCATCGCTACATACGTGCCGACATATATTATGAACAATAAGTGTTGTGTGGGAGAGAACTCAGTGGAGAGAAACGAGAATCACCTAGCCGGCTAGCCACGTGGAAGCTGCAGCGCCGCGAGGTATGTGCCAAGTTTCCTTCCTACCCTTGTCTCCCTCTTCGTAGCTGATCGCAATAGTTGAATATCAAATATAGCATTCCCGCATATACAGTCCACTTAAATTTAGCATAGATACTCCCGCGCGCCCCTACGGTGACGTCGACATCGCCGCGGCGTCACCATAACACGTTTAATTTTTTAAGATTTCAAGTTTTCGTATACTGAGAACGAAGTTCTAAATTCGTCATCCATATGGTTTTTAGTTTCTTTATGACCTTCATATTTAACATGTACAAAATTTGAAGCTCTTGAAAAATAACGTCAAATATTAGGAACGGCTAGAATTGGATTTAACTTATTTTGAAATGTAACAACACATTTGTGGAATAATAATGTCGCTTCTAATGGTCGATTGTTTAATTCCCATCCTTAACCATCTTCTTTTTCCATTTATCAGGGTGCTGATGCAGTTTGTATTTGCATATAAGTCTATTTCTAATGATAAAGTGTGTAATTGCAATAAAAACAATCTACTAGATTCTGTCTACTTCTATTAATGATGTCAATTATTGTACTGTTTTGTGTCGTATTGCAATCTGTAACAGTGAAATGTATATTCGTTGTTAGGTACCGTGACTTTGAGTGTGATCCACACGATGCCCTCCCTTTCACGTTTATCGGTTGTTGCATAAGGTTTACTTATTTGCACATTGCGATAACACCAGTCTTACATTTTCATTATAAATAACTAGCTTCTGCTCGCGACTTCGTCCGCGTGGAACAGTTACTTTGGGCTAACGCTAACACGCATCGGAAGCTCTCAAAGGGATTATTCGCTCAATTTTGAAACTTTCTTCATTGGTGCTCCGCTCCTATTGGTCTTAGCGTGATGATATACAGCCATATAGCTTTCCTCGTTAAATGATCTATCTAACACTAAAATAATTTTAATCAAAACGGACCAGTAGTTCCTGAGATTAGCGTGTTTAACCAAACAAACAAACCCTCGAGCTTTATAATATAGATAATTACGAAATACGAATAATCGACCGCTTAATAATTATGTCTCAACATTAATAGTTGTAACAATAAACACCTTTGTTTACATTTGTTGAAATAATTACGATTGTAATAAAATTTATCGACATATATAAAGTTCAAGTTCAAGACACGATGATGCTGGAATACCTATAAGTTTATTAACAGCTTCATTTAGTTAACTAGACCGTATGGAATTATTATTGCAATTCGATTATTTTAATTGTCTAATTAATATTCATAACTGTGCAATAATTCACTGAAGATGAAATACATATAAATAAAATTATAGTGTTTATTGTTTGTTCGCGTTAATCTATAAAACGACTGGACCTGTTTTATCGCCATTTTTATACTTTTCAGAGTATTATGTATGCTATATACTGTTGACATAGGGGTTAAATATGTAATAATAAAAACAGTAGACAAAAATAAAAGACAATCCAAAATTTAATGCGCCCGAAACACACACATACATGCACATGAAATAAAAGAATAATTTTCATGTAAACAAAGACATGACTAGCAATTAGTTTGATAATATATTTTTATGTGTATATCATAATTGTTAACAATATACAAATGACTGGCTGTTCCTGTGACTCCGCACGCGTTTGTTATTGTTTGTTGTAATCAGGGCTTTTTTTGTGGGGGCACGCATCGAAAATAACGAAAAATTGCCATAATTTGTTTTTCGTTCTGAAATTTTCAGAACAGTATCTTATTACATGCCACAGGTACACAAAATAACAAGGTGTAAATTTTTGCACTTTTCGAGACACAAGAAAATTATGGACTTATAACTGTCGAAAATTAACGTACCACCAGTAAGGAAGTGCCAAAAATAAGCCTAGTTGTAATAAATATTGGAGTTATAGGAAAATAGTTTTGTGTAAATATTCTATACTCGTCAATCTATATCTTTTTTTTTTTTTTTTTTTTTTTTTTTTTTTTTTACGTGGGGAAATCCCTTATGGTTACGCCACCCTCTCGGGGGAGAGGGTGGGTTATGTCCGACTCGCACGGACTAAAACCCCACGGTGTACGTCTGCCGCTATGGTTGGGGCGGCACGAGATCTCTATAGACTTCATCGTGCTGCCCCAGCGGTTGGCCCAGCAGCGAAAGCGCCGCCGCCAGGCCCCGTCCTGTTAGGAGACAGCCGGGTACACACCGGCCGTCTCCTCCGTCTGCCAGACCTGTGCAATGGGAAGATGGGTCCCCCGACCCACCTTCCCTAGGTCCGGCTACAGTGGGAGGAGGCGGTCGAACTGCCGCCTCCTCCTGCCTGTCCTCCGTTGGCGGAGACGGCCACTTAGAGGATCGTCTCGTCAATCTATATCTGACTTATCCCTTTGGAACTATACTTGCTTTCTGGATGAAAAGTACCCATATCGTTCCCTGTACTCGTGAGAAAGTCTATTAAAATTTCATGATTATTAGTTCTGTTATAATAAAAGCGTAAAGAACTCACTTTGGCATCTATAATATTAATAAGTATATTTAACATATAGTATTAAAATATCGATATATCATGATGAGTCGAGCAGTACAAAAGTAGAAGTTCTGCAGCACCATCTACTGACATTGTAGATGCATTGCATAAGAACCTTCCATGGTAAGACAATTCGCAGTGCGATTTTCACGGTGTTCGACCAAACGGTTTAGGAGATTATCGATTTTAAATATAAGCAACGGTCATTTGTTTCTCTTCCGACGTTCTTTGGCTATTGTATTTCATTATTGTATATCCTCCTCCAATAAACAAGGAGCGACGTTTGTTTTTTAACCAACTTCAAGAAATAAGAGTTCTCAGTTAGGTTGTATTTTTGTTCTTCTATATTTATTACCTCAGAACTTCTTCAATTATAATCCAGTTTGAAAATTCTCTTTTTATTGGAGAGGGATTATTTTAAGGGGATCTAAGTTTTATTTCATTAACATTGAACCTGGTCGTGATGGTATAGCGATCTAGTGAACTTTTCGGAATTTCCGTACGTTTTTTAATTTAAATTAGTAACACTGTCGACTGACGGTGAAGGAGGACATTGTGAGGAAACCTGAATCTAAGAGTTGTTCTTGTAGTTTCCCACTGTATGTGGGAAAACATACAACTGTGGATTTATCAGAGTTTGAAATCGCCGATACGTCGTGGGCTGGTAGAGTTATTATGCACATATCTTTCCATGGGAAGAAGCCTGTGTCGTGCAGTGCATCTCTTGCAGGTAGATAATGATTGAACCTTAACCAAGACACACCAGAAATCTCTTAAAAATTGAATAAGAAATCTATATGAATTGAGATATTGATAGCATTTTGACGATCCAAGACTAGGTGAATTAGGTAGGATTAGGGCTAAGTTAGGCAGGGTTAGGAATAGGACTAGGATAGTGGGTAGGATAGGCTAGAATATATACATAGTGTTAGGATTTATATTCGTTCAGGTACGGAGGGGACAACCTCGGTAAAAAAAAAAGGTCAAGGTTGGCGGTGAAGGGGGCGACTCTTCCACTGCCCGGCCGAACCAGGGGGAAGGGACGGGTTAAGTGATCTTCCATTGCACTGGTTTGGTAATCTGGGAGGCAGTCGGAGAACCGGGCTGCCTCAGTCGGTGTGGACAGTGGCTTGCCGCTGGGGGATGTCGTGGAGTACGCTCACTTGACCCGTGAAACTCCCATTAGAGCGTTGAACGGTTCACCGTGGAGATTTTTAGTTGATAAGAGTCTTTGACACTATCCACGCTTTCCCGAGCGTCTGAGCGCATGATATAGGATTCAAGATAGGGAAAAAGTAGTTACTTAAATAAGAAATGTAAATTAATTGAGATATTTATAGCGTTATGAATTCAAGACTAGGTACCTAACTATGGTCAAGAGCGTTTTGATGCATTGTCTTTTTAAAATCTGTTTCATTTTTTATCACGTTTTTTTAGCTTCACCTGTATGTATGTATGTAACCGACCCCTTTGAGCTCGATTTTGTCCTACTTTGAACGATCAGATTTAATTCAAACTTTGCACACCTGTCAAACGTCGATGACAATGCAATAATCCGAAAAAAAAAGTTAAAAAAATTTAATTAAAAAATCACGCTTTTATTAGCTTCACCTGTATGTATGTATGTAACCGACCCCTTTGAGATCGATTTTGTCCTACTTTGAACGATCAGATTTAATTCAAACTTTGCACACCTGTCAAAGGTCGATGACAATGCAATAATCCGAAAAAAAAAGTTTAAAAAAAATTAACTAAGAAATGAAAAATAAATAATAGTTAAAAAAAAACTAAAAAAACACGCTTTCATAAAAAATCCAACTAAAAAACAGAAAATAAAATTTAATAAATTTGGATTAAGAATAGTGTAAATTACAAATAAATGTATATTTTTGTAAAAAGTGACAAAAAAATGATAAAAATACTGATATCTGGAGGTGCTGATATTAACATGCCATGCGTCACTGTTAATTACTATTATTTTTATTAAAGTAATCGTTAAAAGTAACTCCAAATTTGACTGTGAAAAGATGTAATGGATCGTCTTACGCCTTATTCATTCTGAATACGTTGTTACAACCAGTTTTTAACTTGAAACAATTTACGTCTCCGATATTACTAATTCAGTATCTCGGTTGGTTCTTGATTTAAGGTCATGTGAATTATTTTAATAATGTAAACTATAATCAAAACGGAACTTTGAAGAACGCGAATTTGAATAATTTTTATATTTGTGCACATATGATTTGTATTAATGTTTGAATATGTCTCTACAGTATCAAGTTTTGTAATGGATTCATACGAGATGATATATTATAAATTGCTAAAATGTATACATATACATATTTATATATTATTATAACACATATTTTATTTTTTATTAGCTGATACCTGCGCAATCGTTTGCGGCGTTTGTTATTCTGACAATATCTTTTATGTACCTACAGATGAAAAAATATAAACACCAAACGGTTCGTCCCATTTCTCTACTGCAAAAAAACACATCGCTGAACTCGTCGTGCTCGTCAAAATCGGAGTTCTTAAAACTTTAATACGTTATTAATCAAGCTACGGTGATGTCTTTTAGATAAGGACTACGTGTCTAATAAGTAAAACTGAAAAAAAATGTACGAAAACGATTCAGTAGTTTTTACGTGATGCGCGCACAATTGCAGACTTCTATCATTCTATTTATAGGTATAGATAATTAAATTCTCATGCTACTACTTGTTTTATATGATAAATCATCGTTATTTACTTTCGCAAAAAATTGATAAACCAGATATCAATATGTACGTTTATCACGAGAGGATATCATAAATCATATAGAAATCATCAAAAAAAATAAGAATTAACAATAAAACTCCAAACAAAATAGCCGTATGTTAGTCATCATTTTGCCGGCCATAATATATTCTGATGGGATTAAAAAATAAAAACGACACCATGCAAAAACTAAGTTGTGGTTCTCTTACAGGTGTAGTGCAGTGCATTAGTCACGAAAACTTAAAAAAAACTTTATGCAGATTTATGCAATAATCGAGCGATGTCTTATTGTGCGGGGATACGTAAGGCTGAGGCCACACAATAGTGTCAAGACCAAACCTGTTTATTTAAGCCCTGTATTGTAAAATGTAATGTATTATCCTTACATAGTATGTTTATTAACGTATAAATGGTAGCATGCTTGAATTAGATTTGAATATATGTATAATCAGACATATCGTTTGTACAGAATGCATGTCATATTTTTCGGAAAATTGTTGTTTCCTGTTTTTTATATTACAATGGTAGCAAACAAGCATGCGGAGCGCCTGATATTAAGCAGTCACCGCAACTTATGGACGCTTGCAACATCAGAGGTGTTAAATGCGTGTTGCCGACGCTTAAACAACCTGTAGGAGCTTCGGGCTTACTACTATAAGATTCTAAACTGACACGGACAGTGTAATAACAATACTCGGAGTGCGTAAAATTAACTGTTTATTCATAACTCCATATATGGTATTCATAGAGACGCGATCGTTCATTTGTCTGAACGATATTCTATTTACAATATATACAAAAGTTTCAGCGAGTCTGCCAAAGAGGTTGACATACTCGGTACCTACAAACCTATTTATTTTCCCCTTGAAGAACTCCATACTGTAGTACCCAGGAAAAACCTCAGCAGGAAGCTCATTCCACAATCGGTGCGTTCGATATATCTATGAGCATATTTTCAAGGATATATTAGAAATACCTGTTACACATGTACACAGTGTTATATAATGTTACACAATATTCTTAAATGTGAAGAATAAAATACCTTTTTTCCAGTAAAATGTACTGGACTACGCATTATGACGAAGTTTAAATAGCTCAGAGGTCCATTACAAATTGACCTATGGATGAATGAATGAACGAATGAATACTTTATTGCACTCTTTAATTCTTACACTGGCAAGTTTAATACCAATGTTTCGGAACGAAACGTCTTGTGACAGGTGATCTCAAGTAGCACCCACACAACCGTGTTATATTTTTAAACGCAATTATATAGTAACAAATCGTAGAATTTCTTTTATTGAGTCCATATTAATAAGTAGCAAGTTATCGCAAACGCCGCTTCAGACACAAAGCATTTAACTCCAGTTAACCGGCGGTATTGTTATTAAAAATAAAAGTTATTTTACCCAGTTTAGTTATAAAAGACGCAAATGATGAACGAATGGATGACCAGGATATACACAGGAATGCACAGCGTTGACACTTCAATGCGATCCACTTGCGAGCAGTTTCGTGCGCTATATAACGCCCGTGAAATTCACTTTTTAAGGTTTACTATACAACGTTTTACTAATACAGTTAGTAGGATAGCTGCGTACAATATGCTTAATCACAACGCTTATCACATAGATTATTATAATGCATCAGGACGTGTTTAGGATTACTTCACTACAAGAGTGCATTGTATATCAAACTGACTTCTACACCGTCATACTTTAAGAGATTTGTCTCGATGTTGAAGAGGTTCAAGGGTAGTTTTAGACATTCTGATCGTACTAACTTGTAAGTCTAAATCTGTACATAATATATGTTATAAGGTTACATCAGTAAATCAGTTGCGTCGTTGACTCGATTTATATTTGTTCTCGCTCCACATTTTATCCCTAATATCCTACTGGCGACGAGGAAAATACTGTTAATACACATGAAAATAGTGCACAGTGTATTTAAAATCACAATAAATAGAAATGCCGATCGCGAAATAGAACAATTCAATTTATTTATCTTAGGTGGTAGAGCCACGCTGAAGCTATTACTGGTTTCAGCGTGAATGGGTCGGCTCGCCCGGGGTACTACCACCCGACCCACCGAAACACCGACGTGAATTAACAGTGCTTGCATTGTCGCGTTTCGTTCGGTTAATGAGAGCACCGGACACCCACCTACCCTCCCATTTCCCCACCCCCTCCCCCCAAACACAGGCTGGCAACGCACTTGCAACTCCCCTGGTATTGCTAGTGTCTATGGACGGTGGTGATCACTTAACATCAGGTGACCCACCTGTTCGTTTGCCTCTATGATATAAAAAAAAATCAAACAAAAAGTAGTCTGCATACATCAGACGCTTCGAACAGTTTATAACGTTAAATTGCCCCTTATTTATTGTTTTATTGTTTAGTTATTTCGATATTTATTATTTAGTTAGATCGTCCTTTATTTATTTATTGAATTACAGTTAATTATAGTAACAATAAACTACTATGATTAATTTAATGATTTTATTTATACTAAACTGAGATATTATTAACAACGTATTTATTATATTTACATAAAAATGATCTAAGATATAGTTTTTATTATAAATATAAATACTAGTATATACATAAATTAAATCAAAAACAAACAAATATTTTAGAAATTATACAAGCAATACAAAAAACTCGTTTTATATATTTATAATGTGTACATATCTTTATTTGCCACCGCACACTCAAGTTCCGGCTAGCAGTGAGTTCCTAATTATTATAAAACGAATAAAACGTTCTATATTATCAACACGTGAGTACGTTCAACATATTCCCGCCGAATGTTATCCGCCATTTTTATTTACCTATTAGCGCGGTGTCGTCACATCCGTCTATGACGTTCAGAAATTATCTTTTTAATAATCAACACTATTAACGAGTATGTACAACCCTAAAAGCTAGTAGGTAAGGAAGGGTAAGGTTATAAGGTAAAGGTAAGGTAGGTAGGTATATATAAGGTTTTAACTGTACAATAATTGCAAATAGATCAGAGGAACAAGATGCAAGCATTGTGCATGGAGTTTATAGAATAAGTGTGCTTTGCTTAATCTGTGTGTAATGTCAAATGAATGTCATGTGTTTACTGGAATAATAATTAATGATTTCAAATGTCTACAGGTCCCTATTATTGCATTACATGCTACACCTCACAATATTTTCTTTCACTATTACTATCAGTAATTCCATGCAATTAATAAATCCATGCCGATTACTTTATGCACATACTGAAGATCAAAACAGCGGATTCCAACTTGGTATGTTGACTTCTTGCGTTAAACAATCAATGACCACAGGTTTAACAATTAGTTCCTTAACCCCAAGTTTGGCGTAGTGGTTAAAACAGTTCGAGTCGCCGCTAACGCCGCACTGAATGTTAGGAGTTCGAACCCCAGAAAGGATAATTTATTTGCGATCTTATTATAGCTCTGAGTATGTATGTAATTTATGATGGATTGTAAGTTTCTGAAATGCCTCACGACAAAGTGCTCTAAAACTAATATGGGAAATGTCATTAAAAATAAATCAGTAAACCCCGAGAAAAAGTGTGTGAAAAAAATGACATAGTTTGTGGTTTCAATATTTACTAGAATAAACGATTAGATTAGGGTTGCCATCATTTTTTCACCTGGTTTTAACAAATTTTAGGGCATGTTATAACAGGGTGATATAATTTTTTCTGAATTTCCAAAGTATTTTAACAATGTTGTCGCATGAGCCTAGGTAGTCATTTTATCAACAAAATATAGTATGCAGACCCGAATTTCAGTACATATTACAATAGTTTATGTATTACAGTGCGGTTGTGAACCCTAATCTCAGTAAGAAAACATTGGGTATTGGAACCAACGTTTTTCTAAAATGAGTAGGGTCATATCAATTTTTAACGAATATATAGTAAGTAGTTCCTTTGCATACACAATATAACAGAAATATCTGTATTTTCTACATATAGATATTAATAATATAATAGAAATGGATGAAATTGAAATACCTCTTGTTTATCTGAGATATCCTGCAAAACGACTGAACCAATTACGACGAGTTATTACTGTAAGATAAAGGAGCTATCGAAATTTATCTATAATACATAACCTTACACTTTGCCATAGCGCTAAGTAGTATGGATAGAATTGACAATGATAACTTGAAATCGGTTTAAAAATGTAGAATTACCGTTATGCCGTAACCCGTAAAGCCGTAATGACAGAATTAATGAACGAAGTCGGATAAAGTCACTCAAGCTAGATAAATAAATGAGCATTATACTCGTCTTGAACTCTGTTGAAAACAAATGCAATCTAACACGTATAATTTTTATATTTATAACGTCGTTAATGAATCTATTTGAATACACTGATATTTACCAAGAAGTAATATTAACAACTTATCATACGATATAACAGGATGTAAACATTACAAAATACCGCTTTATTGGCCGTTGTTGTTTTAAAAAAAGGCGTCAGAAATTATCTCCATACATGACAGTTCCATTAGTGCTTCATACGACGATAAATCGTCTCTGCGATTATCTATGAACTAGATCGATAATCGAACGCCGTGATATTTCGTTGACCTTGAACACTTTTACTCAATAATTTAACCCGGATAAGTGCTGCCGGTAACACTTAAGCTCGGCACGACTTGCACGGAACAACGGAGCATCTGTTCGCATTAATTAGCAGAAAAACATATCCGTATTATTATTATACTATAAATCATGTCCTATTTATTTTATTCTTGACGACGGTCAAACCAAATTTTAGAGAAAAATGATTTTATATTCTATACTAGCTGTACCCGCAGCTGCGCACGCGTTTTATTTAAATCGTATTAAAGAATTATAAAATTGTGAGACTATGTACAATTATAGAAATGCTCTTTAAAGACAATCGTAAGACGGCGCGCACGCCACTAAAAGTAACATGTAACGTGTACATTAGATATATAAATACTAACAGCGTGTCAAATGAGGTTTGTCATCAGCAACATATATGGAACCTTAACCCACCATATAACTACCTCAGTTCTCACTTACACTGTATAAGGAACTAATGAAACAATAACTTAAAATATTATTATAAAGATTTACATTTAATATACATTGCCATTATTATAGTTAAGATTTTGTGACTATACAAAAAATAAACGCAAGAAATTGTATTATGGAACTCTTTACGTAATACGTTTATAATCTAAGATCTTATTAGGAAGACGTTTATATCATTAAAGTTATTAATAATTATAATGTCGAATTGTAAACAATAAGCTGATAGTTATTTTTCTTATTAAAATTAAAGAATGAGTTGAAAAATAAATCTCCTGCAAACAAAGTTGCGGGTAACAGCTAATCTAAAATAGAATAACCTCAATTACTTTTTATAAGGTTCGCTATCTACCAGTGAAAGTCCCGTGAAAATCGGTCTAACCGTTTTGGTGATAGCACAGCGGACGAAGCCACGGTTAACAGCTAGTCAAAATTAAAATAAATTAAATTACTTCTCATAAGGTCCGCTATCTGCCAGTGAAAGTCCCGTGAAAATCGGTCTAACCGTTTTGGAGAAAGCACTGCGGGAGAAGCCACGGTTACAAGCTAGTATAAACTAAAATTGCTTGAATTACTTTTTATAAGGTCAGCTATCTGCCAGTGAAAGTTTCGTGAAGATCAGTCGAACCATTTTGGAGATAGCTCTGAGGGCGAAGCCACGGTTAACAGCTAGTATAAACTAAAATTGCTTTTTATAAGGTCAGATATCTGTTAATGAAAGTTTCGTGAAGATTGGTCTTACCGTTTTGGAGATAGCACTGCGGGCGAAGCCACGGTTAATAGCTAGTATAAACTAAAATTGCTTGAACTATTTTTTACAAAGTCAGCTATCTGCCAAAAAAAAAATTCGTGAAGATCGGTCGAACCGTTTTGGAGATAGTACTGCGGGCGAAGCCACGGTTAACAGCTAGTCTAAATTAAAATAGACAAAATTACTTGCTATGATGTCCGTTATTTGTTGGTGAAAGTTTCATGAAAATCGGTCCAACCGTTTTGGAAATAGCATTGCAGATGAAGCCGCGGTTAATAGCTAGTCTAATTTAGAGTAGCCTAAGTAACCCGCTGTAGTTTCAGCTATCTGCCAGTGAAATTCCCGTCAAAATTGGTCCAGCCAAACAGACCGAGAAAAATTTAAAAAATTGCATTTTTCTTATCAGTAACGTGTATACTTTCGTAACCAATCAGTAAAATCTTTTTATTTTGATATTACATACAGACCCTTCATTTTTATTATATGTATAGATATCGTCTATTTTGCACTTGTGCCGACAAAAATCATATGGACTTATATTGCGAGTATATTTGAGGTGGTCTTAAATCACCTCTATTCGCAATATTTGTGTAATTATGTTGTATTAACACAAGTTCTTTCTTCTTTTTGAAGTTCTCAGTATCTGGCTCTCGAAAGATCCAGAAATATTGATACAGCCACTCGAAATTTATCTCGATTTACTATGTATGTTCTGATCAAACTCTATCGTGTTACTATTCCGATTAGACTCCATCGATCGAGTAGTACATAATTACACTACAGTCACACCTTATAATTCTGTAGTTGGAGTCCATTTGAAGATCTCTTGCATTTACGAATACGAACAGAAATTCGTATTCGCAAAACAAGAACGCCGACTGAATACATTTCACTTACGATGGAAAGATCGCGTGACAAACGCGTCGTTCCTGAGTGAGGCCGAGCTTCCTAACATTACCGATATTCTTAAATAGAGACGACTACGTTGGTTAGAGCATTTGCATCGAATGGAACGAACTCGTTTGCCAAGATAAATACTGCTTGGAGAGTTTCCACACGCAAAGACGTCTTCTTGTCTGGTTTTCTGTTGGACGTTCTATGCTCTGATTTAAGGGTTGCGCTTAAAGGGTAATGGAGGCACTTAACATCCCAAGCAGCGAATGGGAGGAGCTAGTTGTCGCTTAATTTACGAAGTTGAATCAAACCACGATACGACTTGGTTTCGGCAACTAGAAGAAAAACCCATGACACATCATGAGCAGGCCTCCATCCCCCATCCACCTGGGGGTACATATACCAGGTGAAAGGATAAACCTCTTCAGTATTCTAGGATATAATACTTCATGGTCACATTTAACATACAGAATAATAATAGCAAAACAAATATTAATAAATAACAAAGAGAACATAAGTTTGTTCTAAAACTTTCAAAAGTATAAACACAATCATAATATACCTAGGGGCAATGACCGGTGCCCAAAGCTGTAAGGGGCGACCCGGAGTTAATAGCCTTCGATAATAAAACGGACAATAAACTCTTTTGTTTTGTTCATACCGTTCCCAAGATCACTTACAAATGAAAGTGAAATCTCCCGACGGTCATTGACACTGTGCTTTAACATAGAAGTGTAGAGGATTGCGTATAATTCTTGTATGTTTCTAGATAATTAGATCAAATATTAAGAACCTATTTTTTAAATTGATTTAGGAACAGAATCGAGTGCCTACTATCCACCATAAATATTGCTACTGTCTAAACTTTCAGCCTGGATACATACTTGCCGAATGTGCGGCCAACCGATCCGTTCCCGGATCGTACATACTCATTTGTGTTGAAGGTAACTAAACACAAAATGATAATTATTCCATGTCACCTTTCCTTTTGTTCATGTAACGTTAAAGTATATTTTTATTGTCTGTCGTGGTCTAATTTCTACAATTTGTTTATCATAGCCGTTGTTCATTACTTCAAGATTTTTTTCGGTGGCCAGTGTTGAAAAACAAAACACGCTACATACGACTAATTAACACATTCCATTATATGTAATTGAGACGATATATTAAAGGCCAGTCCGATTTATTATTCACTAGTTTTTTTTTCGCATTAGCTATACCAATTTATGTTCCACATGTCCTACACACGGGTCGTTTCTATTCGTTGGCAACCTTAGGCTATTAATAACATTTTAAAATCGGTCACGCGTGTTCTTACGTAAGTTCCGCTATGTATTGCGAACGCTACTTGCCATATAAAGTATGTCTTTCTCTAACCCTGAACTAGATGAAGTGGTTACGGAACCGAGCGTGATTCATTTGTCATTATTTTCGCACGTAGTGTCAGAAATTGAAAATTGTATATAACATTAACATTTATTGTTTGTCTAATTAAAGTATAATGTGCGATATCTTTATATATCAATTTCTTCTGTACGTGTGTATGTCACTGAACTCCTCCTAAACGGCTAGACCGATTTTGATGAAATTTCGTGTGCATGTTCCAGTGGATCCGAGAATTGTTTAGATTCACAATTGGACCCGGTAGGTGGCGTTGCGGTTGACTTTTAGGATTTTTATTTTTTATTATCAAGCCAGGACGAAATCCACCGGGCCTACTAGTTCAGTAAAATTATATATACATACTAGCTGTGCCCGCGATTTCATCTAGTGGAACCGTATATATAAAAAAACAGTGATTAATTAAGTCATCCGAATATATTAAGTCCATTTACTAATCTACTTTTCTCTCGTACTTAAGTCGCGTCGTCATTAAAAGTACAATAACTTTTAATAGATCCATCCGATTTTAATAAAACAAAGATTAAATGTAACTCGAAGATATGCCTAATTTTCTTGAAGAGGTTTTATCATAAAATAGTATTTTAGCAGTGACGCGTGTTCATACAAACAGACAGACAGACAGAATTACATTCTTATTATACTATATGTATAGAATATAATAGAAACATAAATATAGCGCGCCTGTACTTTTTAGTTTGTTGCGGGAGGAGTCGAACGTGCCGTCCCTCTCTCCTACCAGCCCTCCTCTGTTGGAGGGGACCTCTCAGGACCTCCTCGCGTGCCCTCCCCGTCTCCTCTCGGATCATCTCGCAGAAGGAGGCCACAGCATTCCAGACCTCCTCGTTGCCAAGCATGGCCGAGATTACACTCGGCAGCGAGAGATCCTCCCCTACCACCACAGCCAGAGCGCGGCGCTGATCCTTCCACGCAGCACACTCAGAGAGTACCTAGGTAAGTAATTGTAATTCACTCTCTTATAAAAATAGGATATTAATAATATAATATATAAATAATATCTAAGGCACATTAAACTAAAGACAGTTTTTTGCATTAAGTTTCATGCAGACAGAAAGCAATTGTCGAATGTATACCAGGTGTTAGGTTAGTCGCTTACAGTATTCTAAGAGATGATAGTTCATGGTCACATTAAAAATAATAATGTAAAAACAAATACTAATAAACAACAAAGATAATCTAAGTTAAAGTTCTAAGAGTTTCAAAAGTATAAACACAAACGTAATAAGCCTAGGTGCAATGACCGGTGGCGAAAGCTGCAAGGGGTGACCCGGAGGGGCGAACCTTCGACAATAAAACGGACAATAAACTCTTTTGTTTTGTTCACGCCATTCCCACCTTCACTTTCAAGTGAAAGTGAAGACACTGTGCTTTAACATAGACGCGTAGAGGATTGCGTATAATTTTTGTATTTTTCTATATAATTAAATCAAATATTAAGCATCTATTTTTTAATTGATTCAGAACTTGAATCGAGTGCAGAGTATCCTCCATAAATATTGCTACTGTCTAAACTTTCAGCCTGTATAAACAAATCACTTCAAAACGGCTGCACATATTCGAGTAATTCTTTTTCTGTTGTGTGTATAATTGTCGGGGCAAGGTTTGTATTAATGAAAATACTTAGAAGATCGCACGGAATGTGAAACATTTGGATTAAAAAATCGACATATAAATAGTCAGTAAGACAGAAGACAGTAGATCTTCAAAAATATTGACAAACTTACATTCAGATGCTCAGTTGACATTTTATTCATATACCGAGCGACTGTTTAGTCGCCTGCAATATTTTTACAGGATAATCATTAGTCGATTCTCGTTTTAAATGATTAAAAAAAATATGTGCTTAATATTTGACCTAATTATCTTGAGAAACGCAAAACTGATATACACTCAACATCAGCTGATTGACGCAAAAACGAACTGGTATAATAAACGAATAACGCCCTGTCGCATAGTCCGTTCCGCCTCCCGTACCTCGATTCACGCCCCGTTTCCTATTGTTCGACCGTGCGGTGTTCCCACGATAAGCAGTTACGTAATGATTAACCTTGAAAACCCTTTAAACTTGTTCATTGAAGCTAGGTCTGATTTTTTTACGTTTAAAAGTATCGTTCTCATACTTTTAGAACTTATAGGACAAACTTTAACTAAGGTTTTTTTATGTCATAGTGGGCGCAAACGAACAGGTGGGTCACGTGATGTTAAGTGACCACCACCGTCCATAAACACTAACAACACCAGGGGAGTCAAAGGTGCATTGCCAGCCTGTGTTTCGGGGAAAGAGAGGAAGGGGGTGAGGAAAGGGGAGATGGGATTCCGGCGCTCTTACTGACCTAACGAAACGCAACAATGCAAGTACTGTTACTTCACGTCAGTTTTCTATGAAGAGGGTGGTACAATCCCGGGTGAGCCGACCCATTCATACTGAAACCAATAATAGCTTCAGCGTGGCTCTACCACCTACAAAGGTTCTTTTTGTTGTTTATTAGTATTTGTTTTGATATTATTATTTTATATGTTAAATGTGACCATAAATTACCACAGGATTGAAGTATGTGATGACCCTTTAAACATTCACCTGGTATAAATAGGTAGAGAGGAAGTGGTTAAGAACATCTCCTTCCCCTGTTTCTCAGCCGATTTTCTTCATTCCTTTTTTTATTTTGTAGCTATTGACATGGTTTTGTGTTATCAATAAAAAAAGTACGTAATTATGTACACGCGTTAGAAGTTATACTTCTTTGGCGTAACAAGATAAAAATCTTTTCAAAAATTTTATCTTTCGCCTTATTCTACTTTTGTAGAAAAAACAACACTAACAATAGAAGAAAGGTACATTGAAAGTTTTAATATAAAGAAATACAGACAACAAATACAAAGAAACAAAATGTTGACTATAGCTAACTTCAGGGTGTCGGTTTTTCGTGAGGGTATGCGCGCGCATCGTAAAAATTTACTCTCATCATTTTTCCCTAACGCGCCAAAAGAAGTATAACTTCAAAAATGGGACATGGTTTTTTTTCTCCACGGTCGAAATTCGAGCACTCGTTTCGTTAAATGGATGTACTGTAAAATAAAGATTTAGTTTCATTTTCTTTGTCAGTACAACCGTGCGAACACTGCGAAGACGGAGCTGGCAGGTAGTATGAGTTGTAAAATTAATAGACCTGTCAGTCTGCAACAGTAAAAATTAAAGAATTATGCTTGATTATTTTTCTTAGTAACAAGATCATATAAATACATAACTTAAAATAAACTTTCATATCAAGAACATTTATAGCCCAATTAAAATATTAATTACGAAAAATATAGTACGATAAATGTGAACAAAAAAAAAACTTACATTTTTATTTATTCAAATAAATAAATTGAATTGAAGTATGAATAGTTAGACGAGTTAAATTCCCAGTAATTGTAATTGGCAAGGGTAATTTTACTCTGGAAGCATCATGTGCCCAAAAACGCCATTCCATAACATTAATTACTAAAGAAAACGTTATGTTAAATTATAAAAAAAACTTTACAAATGAATTAGGATATTACCAACTGTGTCTTACCAATATTAGTATACCGGTGGTAGTCTTTGACGTTCATAAGTGCCTTATTAGGGCCTAAACTGAATAAAGTATTTTTGATTTGATTTGATTTGAGTATAGAAGCTTTTAAATAGTTCCACGACTGCTTCAAAAGTATAAAAGACGTATATATTTATGATAATTATTTTATGATTTGAATTAATCCATAAAAGCATGTTTGAAATCCTTCACGTTACCACATTAACACTGAGGGGTCGGAGATCAAAGTCGAATCCGGCTCTGTATGTCAACAGTTGTCGTTGAATGTATAAATTCACACGCCACCTTGAGAAATCATCGTTATATTTATATAGTATCAAATTACATATTAATGTAATCAAAGAATTTGGTCATTTAAATAAATAAATCAAATTTATCTCCGCACCTTTCTACAGTAATGTGCGCGTATGAGATGTTACAAAAAAACTAAAAAAACCCCAGCCAATTTGTCGATGAGTTACGATTAACTTGTAATTTGCCAACGTGAATAATTATAAAGAACTCTCCATGATGTTGTATTATTGTGATAATATCGTTAATGTTCGTGTTTTATTCCTGTATTTTACGAAGAAACATCTGTTAGCCTCTCAATCGTTTGAAACACTTGTATAATGAAATTAGTAGCAATGTTGCTGATATTGACATCTTTCACTGCTCATTCTGGAGATATCGGTCAGATCTATTTAAGTTATACGTATGTTGATTGGTTGTTAAAGTATAATTTGCATTCAATTTCGTTTTTTTTATTGCGAGTCCCCTTCTTCCCTCAGACATGATACGAGACCTTGTTTGTTAATCTTTTACATTTTTTTGTGGCGCTTATCTCTGTACATATGTTCCTTAATATTATGTCTAACCTATTTAAGTATTATAAATTTTCAAATTTTTATTATTTTGTCAACAGTACTCTATTTCCTATTCTATGTTGGTAATTTTATTTCTATTTTTAGTTTGTCATTTTCATTTTCTTCTTTATTTATACATTATCATTTATCTGCAACTTCATTACATAGTATAAAACAAAGTCTCGCACCGCGTCTGTCTGTCTATCTGTTCGCGATAAACTCAAAAACTACTGAACGGATTTTCATGCGGTTTTCACCAGTGGATACAGTGATTCATGAGGAAGGTTTTAGTATATAATTTTTCAAGGTGTTTTTTATAGTTAGGGCGGGACAGAGTCTGCCGGCCCCGCTAGTTATATATATATATGTGTGTGTGTGTGTGTATATATTCCAAGACCTATTATTTTTAATTCCAACTTATTTACTTCTATTATTTTAATTTCGTTTATTGATAAATTGCTGCAGCAACACCAGCAGCGCATGGTGTGCCGTAAAGACCTCTGTAAAGACGCTTCACACTGTATTAAACTTGTGGGTTATTAGATTGATGAGTTATATCACTGGATTTATGTAATATTAGCTGTGCCCGCGACTTCGTCCGCGTGGAACCGTATGAAAAAAACAGTGACTAATAAAATCATCTGAATGTATTACGTCCATTTACTTACTCGTACTTAAGTCGCGTCTTCATTAAAATTACAATAACTTTTCATAGAGGTTTTATCGTAAATGCAGTACTTTAGCAAACAAACAAACAGAAAAGACGGACAAACGAACAGACGTGCAGACGGACAGGCGGACAGACAGACATGACAAGTCTAAAATGATTTAGATGTATTTTATTACTTATTACAAGAAACCTGCAACAACTCTTTTGACAAAAATCTAAAAACTACAGATACGTTATTTAAATTCTTATTATATGTGATGTCATAGATTTTGTGAGTGCATCGTTGATGTGTCAATGAAGTAATAAATAAATTACTAGCGTCCCGCTCTAGCTCCGCTCGAGCATACTAAAAAATGAAACCAGATCTTCCCTTCACTGTACAACCATGTAAGGGCAGCTTAACAATTGAACATCAATCTGTTAATACTGTCAATATTTTTGAAGTTCTCCCTACTGCTTTCTGTACCATTCATTCACACATTTTTTATATGAAAATTTACTAGCCTAAATTCTTCACTTTTCCGTACGATTTTTGAAATATCTTCTTTCATACAAACCCTATCCTAATAATTACAAACACAACAAAAAAAAGAATTAGAAAATAACATTCAACAATCGGTTTTTATTTATATAGATTTACTCGATAAACATGATTGACACTAAAAGATTTGATAAAGTGTAACCATTTGTTTCCATGACGTCAGGAAACTAGACCACAAGGCGTGTTAAAATCGATTAGTCATTTGTATTTTTCAGTGGGAATCAATTTTACAGCTATTATTTAAAGGTTAGGGTGATTTTTACGGGCAGCTGAAAAAAATAAACAATTAGAAGTATTATTTTTTAGCGATTGGTAAATTATTTAAATTGGGTATTAAATTCTAATGTCAGTATAAACAACACATAAGCAGTGTAATAAAAGAATGGGTGAATGAGCATTTAGATAAATACTTCAATAATTCTCGAAAATATTCGGATTAGAAAAGAGGTACGCTTGTTCCAATGGCGACATGCTAGGTTAGGTTAGGTTGGACTTGCATTAAAAATACCGCCATTTTGCAATGGGTGCAATATTATTTGCGCTACTTAGATATGCTAAAAGCTATTTAGCCATTTTAATCAATTTTTCTTTGTCTCATGTATTTTTCTAATATAAAGCTCAGTAATTAAAATCGCAAGATAAAATGTAAATACCACTTCTTAATATAAAGTTTGATATTGTTTATATATTTTGTATATAGCTGACGAGCGTTAACTTAGACGTTGGTCCAAATAGTCTGGTGAAGCTGTGAAAGGCCTTACGAAGCCAATAACGTAGTCAGTTGGAAAAAAAAACGTTAGTCCAATCTACATGATCTTAGGTAGTGACCGCGTATAATATTGATCTATGACTAACGCCAAATTAAAACACAAATCTTACAGCAGTAAGTCTTTCTTGTTAAAAATAGATCGCCGCAACTTCCAATGCTTGTTATTAACTCTTCAGACTCAACTATAATAAAATTAATACTGCTTTGCAACAGTTGCTCTTAGTAAAACTTTTCCCAATTTGATCGGAATAAGGAAAAAGCCCTCCACTTAAAACGCAATAAGAATCTTGAACTTATATTTTACTTTAACAATTCTTATTCTATTTTAAAGAATGGCTACCAGTCGATTCTGAGGAGTCCTAAATTTTATCTTTTTTTTTTTTTTTTTATTGTAGCTCGGCAAAGTGACTGTACTGTGCCTGATAGTAAGCACAGTACAATCCAAAAACAATGGCGACCACCGAAAGACATTCCATCGCCGGTCGCCGCTGTCATGCCGGCCTGAAAGCGACCCAGTCAGGGACAGTCCCCCCCCGGTTGCTGGATATACACCGGCTGATCCCGGAACGCGACGCGCCCAAACGTGCCACTACGGCGGGTGTTCCACCTGGTGTACGGTGGTCGCGATCCAGTCGGGTACAGACACCCTACCACCCCGCATACAGACACCCTACCACCCCGCAGACACCCTACCACCCCGCGATACTATAAATATTCTCCAACACATCGTATATCTGAAATTCAGAACAAAGAAATACTAACCTCCAATAGTATTCGCATAACTCACACAAGCATTACAACTCTTTGGACTAACTACCAATATATATGCGCCTTTACTTAGATTTCCCAAGCTCGGAAATCCCGACAAACCACTTATTTCTCGGCGCCTCACATTGTGCTATAATTAAGGAAGCTTCTAATTCGTTACGTTTTATATACACTGCAACAATAATATTCTTATGTCATCTAACCATCGCGGTCGAGGTATTTCCATGCTTGTATTTATCACTAGAGTTTATTGACAACTGATTTCCGCTGGCATTTCCATCCGTTTTTAGTCAGTAGCATAGATATAAATAAAACAAAGTCAATATCTCACGATTATCTGCTTACTAGGAACTCTAATTTATGTGGTACGTGTCCACTCAAATACATCAACACGTGTCTATATTAAAATTACTACACTTTGCTCGCGACTTCTATTGTAACTTTTAATGTAGATTTAACTTATCCTTCGTGAACGATATTCTTTTTTTTTATAGCATTAGAGGCAACCGAACAGGCGGGTTACCTGATGTTAAGTGATCACCGCCGTCCATAGATACTAGCAACACCATGGGAGTCGCAAGTGCGTTACCAGCCTGTGTTTGGGGGGAAACGCTGACCTAACGAAACGCAACAATGCAAGCACTGTTACTTCAAGTCGGTATTCTGTGGGTCGGGTGGTAGTACCCCGGGCAAGCCGACACATTCATGCTAAAACCAGTAATAGCTTCAACGTAGCTCTACCACCTAAAAAAACTCTATTCTTGATGAAAAGTATCCTATGCCCTTTTCTGTATTCCTGAAAACAAGTATGCAAAGATTATTAGTTGAGCATCTACGTCGTGAAAACGTCACAAACAAACAGACTCACACCCGCATTTACAATATTAGTCCTGCCTGACCAATATTGTAATTTAGTACTAGTAATTTTTAGGACTAGCGCGTGCCCGCTACTTTGCTCACGTGATAGTGGTGTTATTCTTTCATAATTGTTTCATTACTTAATCAATCGTAAGTTTCGGTTCAGTTTAGATTAGCCCGGACAAACAAAAGAAACTTTAATTCCATTGTGTGTATAAATTTTCTCATTTTTATGAGTTCAGTGTCCCGATTTGAGCTTTGGTCACTAAATTGTTTGAAATCCTATGTTAAATTTTCACATGATTATACGCAATCGGCCATATTTAAAATACACCCGGATGTATATTTAATTTATGATTATAAACACAACATGGTGCCGTAAATGGTTGACCGGCCAAAAAATAATCTCGGAATTGGTCGAACGACGATTACTTGATCGGTTTTTACTTAATTTTATTTAATTTTTCAAATAAATTTATGTGACTTATTTTCATTATGGAAATAATTTGTTGTATTCATAACTTGTTTTTATCCGCGTCTCGGTTCGTGCGTTCTTATAATTTTCTTTATGTTCTTTGTGCATTGTATATGAATAGATTTGAAAAATAATATCTATATATTAATACGTGAAGTGAAAACTTTTTACCCCTCTTTAAGCCAAGTGCGCGTTCAGATGAACGTGAAATTTGGCATAGTTAAAATTTATATTGAGGAGAAGTCCACAAAGCTATTTTTTCATATAAAATGCAATAAAAACACATTAAATTAATTAAAATATACATCACTCACACTACTGCTTGAATGACACACAACATATACACACATGTAAATGAAAAAGACATTTCGCCATATTTCGTTACCTTTATTCATCCTACATTCAATATTTTTAACATGACTTACTTTCCATACCTTACATGCCCTTTGAAATCAACTACTCAAATTGTAGGTTAATATTATAATATGTAAATTGATAATATACATTAATGATTAATTCATAAATAATTTATTTTTAGTAAATTTATGAAACCACTGAAAAAATTATTATTCTCTTTGAACTTATTGAATGTAAAAATGAATTATGGTCGAATTTCGATCACTGGTGTGGTTAAAAGGTGTGAATACTTTCATGACATGCGACAGGGGAGATTGGAAAAGGAACACATGTTGTGTCAACCCTAGTTAAAGTGGAATAAGGGTAAAAATCTGTATGTTCTTCTTTATGTTCCAAAATAATAATGTATATAGTAATCCATACTGAATAAAGAACAAATTACGGTAAGAATTATTCAGTGCAACTGATGTCATTAAATACTATGAAATAACAGTACTCACGGGCAATGATGAAGCAATTCTGCTAATGGTTTTTTTTTCTTTAGATATCAATGACCTCACAAATCCGAATCAACGGATTTTCCTTATTTTACGATGGTAGAAATAACTGGTGCAGTGCGGATAACAAGAATGTGGTAACGCCCGAATAGCCTTAACAGTGATTGCGTCCGTATCTCGAGTAATTTTTTTTTGTTCTCTTTTTGTTATTTGTACACGGGGAACTAACGGCACAGTGTAAACCAAAATAGCTATGACCATCAGGAAATTATGTAATCCATCCCCTCATACCGACCTCTATAAATCTTCAAGTTAAAATCAAATAAAAACTAGATTATTTAATTTCCTTATTCAAAATTATTACTATTCATTAGTCGAAACTAGCACCAATTCGGAAAACAACCGAGTCATCGAGAAAAACCGGCAAAACATCGATCAAGTTTACATTCTTAAAATACATATATATAAAATGCATTGACGTTACAATTATTTTTAGTGGATGCACAGAAATGGGTGTCAATTCTAGACATCACCATCTTTCACATCTGGATCCACCCTATAACAGCTTTTGACACCAGAAACCGCTTGACCATGCGCTCAAATTTAAAGTCCGGTAAATCGGTAATATGCTTTTTAGGTCATTATTCTAAAACCTAATACTTATTACCTAAAAAAACTGTTACCGGTTTTACTGAGTCTGAACTGAGATGACCAGTTTCTCATGTTGTACTATTTAAAACATGCCGATTTTTTACAAAATTATAGGTTACAAGTTAAGGATCCTACCAAAATTCAATATATTTTAATTTTTTATTTTTATTTTTTTTTTTTTTTTTTTTTTTTTTTTTATTTTTTTTTTTTTTATTGTTTTTCCCTCCCCTTCTCTTTTTCCCCCTCTCTTCCCTTTTTTTTTTTTAAATTTTTTTGAATAATTTAATATTATATCTTTTTTTTTTTTCTTCTTTTTTTTTCTTTCCAAACACACTCCTCTTCTTCTCTTCTTCCTATTCCCCCCCCTCACTTTTCTTTTCTCTTTTTTTTCTTCTCCCTCCCCCTCCCCTTTTTTTTTTCCCCCATACCCCCCCCCCCTCTTTTTTCTTTTATCCCCATTCCCCCCCTTCAAAATATTTTTTTTTTCCCCTTTTTCCTTCTTTTTTCTTCCCCTCCCCATTCTTTCCCCCCCCTTCCCTCTTTCTCTTCTTTCTCCCCCCCCCCTCCCCCCTCTTTTCCTTTTTATTTTTTTCCTCCACCCCCATTTTTTTTTCTTCTTCTTCTTTTCCCCCCCCTTTTTCCTCCCTTTCTTCTTTTTTTTTCCTTTCCCTTTTCTTCTTCTTCTCCTCCTTTTCCTCTTCTTCTTTTTTTTTTCTCCCCCCCCCACACCAAAAATAACTTTTCTTTTTTTTAAATTATATATTTCTATTATTTTTTTTTCCCCCCCCCCCCCTCCCCCCCCCCCCCTTTCTTTTTTTTCCTCCTCCATTTTCTCCTCTTTTCTCTTTAAAAAAATTTAAATATTTTATTTTTTCTCTTTCTCTTTTTTTATTTTTTTGGTAATTTTATAATTTAAATTATAATTAAACAATTTAATACACATTTATTTTAATACAATTTCTCTCTCTTTTTTTTTTTTTTAAAAAAAAAAAATATTTTTTTTTTTTTTTTTTCCACCCAGTATGTCTTCATTAAGAAAAAATTTTTTTTTCCTACCCACTTTTTTTGATTAAATACTTAGAAATTAATTAATATAAATGGTAAAATTTGTAATATCACGCATGTTGCTTAGACTTTTTTGATGTGTGTATTTTGTGAGTAGGTCGTTTTATTGCAACATTTATGAGCATTTAAAATTATAACTTACATTCTAATTAATAGAAGAGATAGTAAAGAGATAATCATTAATTAATATTTGAAATGAAAAAAATGACTTTGAAATTACCACGACTCTCTGACTTGTACCTATATCGGGACTAACAAATCTTGGCGAGTTTAATATTATGCCCATGGTGCAACACGTCAAGGGAGTGAATAATATATTGTATTAAATTGCGATCACCCCTCTCTCCCTTTATATTGCCAATTCTAATTGATCTCTGTGCGAAACAAACAAGTTTGTAAAAAAAAATATTTGAAATGTTCCAGAAAGTCCAAGTGTTTTCGGAGATCGCGTCAAATATTTACCTTCATAGTAAATCTAGTTTCTGCCAACGGCTTAATGTAGATTTGATTTGTCTCTCGGGAACAGTACTTTTTATGGATGAAAGGTACCTTTTCTGTACACCTGACGTGTATGCAGAATTTTATGATGATCGGTTGAGTAGTTAAAGCGTGGAAACGTAAGAAACAAACAAATCTTCATTCGCATTTATAATATTAGTTAGGCTAATTTATCACTAGCGAGCCCACCGGACGTAGTCGCGCCCTGATAATAGGTCTTTACCTATGAAATTGCCGTTCTGCAGTACTGGCCATTTCAAATCAAAATAATTTTTGTTTGGCTAAGAATTCTAATTTCAAATTAATTTTATTTTAAAAACATGGAATTATTTTTCCAAAAGTAGTCATTTGTTTATTGATTAGTGTTACATTTTCATCGCATTTCAATCTTTTTTGTCATCATGGATACTTTAAAAATTCGAATATTTATGGAATATGAGTACCGTCGTGGCAGCAACGCGGCACAAGCGGCACGCAACATCAACGACGTTTACGGAGCTAACACTACAAACCAACGCACCATCTGTTATTGGTTTGCTCGCTTCCGTTCTGGGAATTTCGACCTGAAAAATGAATCTCACGGTCGTCCGAAGACTTTGGTCGACAATGACGAATTAAAGGCGATTGTGGAAGCTGATGATACACAATCTACGGCTGAATTAGCAGCAGCTTTCGACGTTAGCGTCAAAACAATATTGGTCCATTTGCGTCAAATTGGCAAGGTAAAAAAACTTGACAAATGGGTGCCCCACGAACTCAATGATCGCCACCGCGAAGTACGCGTCGAAACGTGCCTTGCACTGCTCAACAGACACACAAATGAAGGAATTTTGAACCGCATTGTTACCTGCGATAAAAAATGGATTCTGTTTGATAACCGCAAGCGCTCAGCAAGTTGGTTGGATCCTAGTTCAGCACCTAAACAATGCCCAAAACGAAAACTTACCCCTAGAAAAGTGATGGTCACTGTTTGGTGGTCTAGCGCCGGTGTGATTCATCACAGCTTCTTACCAAACGGGATGAGCATTACTGCAGATGTGTACTGTAAAGAACTGAACACAATGATGGAGAAGCTGGCACATCTCCAACCAGCATTGGTCAATCGCTCGTCTCCGCTGCTCCTGCACGACAACGCGCGACCTCATACTGCACAGCAGACGGTCTCCAAGTTGCAAGAACTGGGGTTGGAAGTTCTCCGTCATCTGCCCTACTCACCAGACCTTATGCCTACAGACTACTACTTTTTCCAGAGTTTGGATAACTCCTTGGCGGGAAAAAAATTCAATACCCGAGAGGCAGTACAAAATGCCTTTGAAGAATTTGTTGCCTCCCGTGCAGCTGATTTCTTTAAGAAGGGCATAAATAAACTGCCACTGCGTTGCCAAAGATGCATTGATTGCATAGGTGATTACTTCGATTAATACAAATAAAAAATACATGAAAAAAATTCGTTTAAATTTTTTCATACAAAACGGCAATTTCATAGGTAAAGACCTAATATTTAAAAAAAAATCCTTGACAAATTATATACCTAAACCTTCCTCGTGAATTACTCTATCTACTGGTGACACCCGCATGAAAATCCGTTCAGTAGTTTTTGAGTTTATCGCAGACAGACAGGACTTTGTTTTATCTATACTAATATTATAAAGAGGTAAAGTTTGTGAGTTTGTGACGTTGTAGGGGGTAATCTCAGGAACTACTGGTCCGTTTTGAAAAATTCTTTCAGTGTTATTATATAGCACATTTATCGAGGAAGGTTATAGGCTACCATCACGCTAAGGCCAATGGGAGCGAAACACCAAAGAAAAATGTTTCAGAATCGGGTATTTTTCCTCTTGAGAGCTTCCGCTGCGTGTTAACGTTAGCCCAAAGTACCTATTCCACGTGAACGAAGTCGCGAGCAGAGGCTAGTACTATGTAATGAAGTACTTTGCCACGTCTGTCTGTCTGTTTAGGTATATGATATGTCTAATTTTTTTTATATATCAGGGCAGGATAACGTCCGCCGGGCCCGCTAGTTGTTTTATAATGTAGTGATATCTGGCTAGTTTCTTTTATACTGACGTCCCCTTGGATGTAAACGTAGTACACTCTGATTTATAGTCAACATAACGCCTCGTGTAGCTGACACATTCTTGTAAAATTAGTGGGTCAAAACTATGAAGATCCTAAATGCGGAACTAAATTCGAGGTTATGCTTATTGTAATCGAGGCTCGCCTTTAGATAATAATCGAAAGGCAATCTATTATAAGGAGGACCGTACACATTTGCTAACATTTATAACTTAACTCAATTCGGAACGGATGTAATTTGTTCTTGAATAATAAAAGCAATCATTGAGTAGGTACGCAGTTTTATTTTTTGTTTCATTGTTTTATCACAACATTTGTATTATTATTTGTTACAAGTTACATGTATCCAGAAGTTAACTCGTTAACTTTATTAAATCCTAGTATAATTATTATTTCATTTTACAACACATAAAATTTGTTCGTTTTATGATTTTGCCCTCATGAATGTCATACCTATAGACTAGATCAGGGATTCCCAAACTGGGTTCCGTAGAATAGTCATCAGGGTTCCGCCAAATTTATATTTATACATTAAACAAATACAGGTCACGACTGGATGCTACCCCAGATATACGTATACAACTGTCGGGTATAATACCGAACTATAAAATAATTATTCATAAAACAGTAAAATAACTTCATTCTTCACATTAAAAGTTTAAATTAAGAATAATGTATTTCAATTGTATATTCTTTAAAAAAATGTTCTTATATAAATTTCAGTGTCGATTTGTAATCATTTGATATGAGGTTCCATAAAATAAAAGGTATTTGGTTTCGTGTTCCGTTATCTTTAAAGTTTAGGAACACCTGGACTAGATTGGTTTAATATTGATGTAAGATTTAAGGTAACGACAAAAAAAAAACACTCAATGGCAGACATAGATGCTCGAGATTGCACATTTTTCCACCTTATCATGCAATGTGCATAACATAAAAGGCCTAGAAATAAATACGAGCATTACTTCACCCTTTAGCGCATTAAACTGACTATAGCTTAAGTAACAACCTGTTCGGTGTTATTACAAAAAAGTTAAATACGTATTGAATACTTGCTTTAAAAAGGTTTCGAATTAAATGCACCGCGGTCGCTGAATGTTCGCCATCTTGCTCTTTTGTCTCGCTTTGGTTACGTCAGGTTAGACTTGCGAAAAAGGATAACGCGACCTTGACTCGGGCGAGTGCGGTTCATTTAATTCGAAACCCTTTTTAAACGAAGTATTTAACTTTTTTGTAATAACACCGGTTGAGGCCGCTCGGGGTGTCGTCTCGCGCGCCCCCGTCAGGGGGTGCGCGGGGGGACCGCATCAGGGTTGCCCCTCTGGCGGTGGCTTCACTCTCCCCCCGCCTTTTGCGGGGGTGCCTATTTTTTGGCGGGTACAAACGTCATAAAGATGACGTCGCCCTGAGGTCATCTCGTATATTTTTTCTATGGTCGTCTGTTGTGTGCGTTTGTGGCTTTCAGATCTTCTTGGCGTTAAGTTGAAGCGTGCAGCGAGCTGTTTGGCATTCTACTACGAAGTCTCTTTTGATTTGCTTAATTCTTTCACCGTATTCCGCCTTAAATATCTCAGCTTCTTCCGGGAAGGCTGTCCGCAACTTTTCTTCGTGTGCTTTGTGGAGGGCGTGCACCCTATCTCCAGCCCGGAGAGCAGGGCTTCTGCGGCGTCAGCAGTCATCAGGAATCGTTTTAAATTTTTTGAGATGTTTTTCGTCTCCTGGTTTTCCTGAGCCCCTTGGGGGGGGGGGATCTTGGCGGGGGCCATGAGGCTTGCTGTGTGTCAGCGTTAGCCTCATTTGAGGCTAGTTTAGGCTCTCTATTACTACGGGCCGGTCCGGACAAAGGTGCCGGCCCGGTGATTTCTGAGCTCACCGGTTGAGGCTTGCACATTTATACTATTTATACTAATATTATAAAGAGGTAAAGTTTGTGACGTCGTGAGTTTGTGGGTTTGTGAGTTTGTGACGTTGTGGCGTTGTAAGGGGATAATCTCAGGAACTACTAGTCCGATTTTGAATAATTCTTTCACTGTTAGAAAGCTCACGTTCATTGTGAGTGGTTATAAGCTATATATCATCACGCTAAGACCAATAGGACCGGAGCAACAATGAAAAATGTTTTAAAATCGGGGTATTTTTTCCTTTTGGGAGTTTCCGCTGCGTCTTAGCCCAAAATAATTATTCCACGCGTGCAAAGTCGCGGGCAGAAGCTATTAACTAATTATATTATCTATAATCTATACTAATATTATAAAGAGGTAAAGTTTGTGAGGTTGTAGGGGGTAATATCTGGGGAGTCGGAGAAAAATGGTCGAACGAAAACGTTTCTTACGAACGCTACCTTAATTATGAGATATATATGATTGAGTTCTAGAGAAAAGTTGTAGCTTGATAATGCCTATTACCGCCCAACGAAGTGGGCACGGGTCGGCTAGTAGTCAATAAGCTTTCAATATAATGTTTACTAGGGGGACAATTCCTGGAAATTTTATCTCACATAATTATGATATGAAATATATTGTCACCTGAACCAATTCATACTGTCCAGGCGCAAATTAATGCACCCGGTAGCCGCCATGTTCTATAGATAAGATCGCAAAAAATCTTACGACTTTGTGATTAATAGAATATAAATCATACAAATCGTCGAGTCATTTGGGAATATATAGCTTTCATTATCATATATACACTAAACAAGCAGTGTTAATTCCGTGCTTTCCGACCGCAAAACCTGCTGGTGGGAAAATCTATATTCGTGGTTAACATATTACATCAGCAAATTTTTTTATGTATAACCAGAATATATGTGATATAACAATGTGGACCGACATTGTAAGTTTTCAAAATTCACCTATAGGTATTTGACAGTAGATGTAAGGGTAGTAACTTTTATTATTAACGTGGGGAAATCCCTAACGGATACGCCACCCTCCCGGGGGCGAGAGTGGCTTATTACCGAGTCGCACGGACTAAAACCCCACGGTGTAACCTCTACTGCCGTAATGGAGTGACACGAGCTCGTGCTAGCTAGCAACTCATGTCACCCCGGCAGCTGGCCCAAGATGGGCCTCCCGCGCTAGAGAGAAGGGTAGTTAGTACCTAACAAGGCGGGCTTAGAAAAATACTATAATACCCCCGCGCTATGACTTAATGATTGAGAGATCCGATTCTACGTCGTTCGACATAATAACCGTATTTACTACAAAAAACTAAAAATTCTCCTCCAGGTCACTTGACTATAAAACTTTGATAAAATTCCTCACATTTTGTAAAACTTTAATCCTTATTATAATTTAATATCAACAACTTATATTACGATATTCTAACGATGCGACGGTCGTTTGTTGATAAAACACGGATGTCTTCGAGAGGTCAAGACGACGTCATCGACACCACGCAACGTCCGTTTTGTAATCGAGATGAATATCATATTTAACTAAAGAATCATAAATATCGCATCTCGGAGGCTTTGAAGAGCACAGTCAATGTCAAATACCAACGTGTGCGATTACCTTACTTACGTAAATATGTTGTTCTAACAATTGCAATTGAACGGCTCGTTCGCATGCCTACACGGATTCTAGGAGATTCCGGTTCACTACTAAGAATTTATTGTGTCTTAACCTAATACGCATTTTGGTATTGGTATATACCCTTTTAATAAGTACAGTTATATAAACAACCCAAAAATAATTATATGATTTATAGATCTATTGTAATCACAAATAGACAAAAAAATTATTTTTTATTACGAATTTTTTAAAATTAATTTTATGAATCTCGAGACAAAAACGAGTTTCCAATCACGGAGACTGTATTGATGACGGTGTTCAATTTTGTGGTAATTTCTCGATTGATTCATCAGATATATTTTCTTATTGTTACGCAAGAAGACAAAGTTCACGGCCGACCAGCTTCATCTTCGGTCATTTTCACTTAATAAGCGGACTCTTGACAAACAAGGCGCGTCTAGATTCCTAACACGGAGGCTGCATCCGGGCCACCGCACCGCAGGGATCGTGTTACGGCAGCGGCGGGGCGGAGCGCTCGAATGTCAAGGAACCCCAGTACAGAGAGACGCGACGAGGGCCTGCCAGTGCCACCGCATGCCTCGGACTCCGCAGTCCGCACGCCGCCGCCACTCGCTATTGACATGTCCGTACGCGCACTCGTCTCTAGCCGCGTTATCGCCGGCTCACTGTTCGCAACCGTCCTCGTCGCGCAATTCGCATGTGAGTATACTAACAGACAACCTATTCGTAAACTTACAAAAATAGTGGTAATTAATATAGCTTTAATTTATTTGATCACATGAATCATCGTCCAATCATCTTTAAAATAGGTTTCAAGTGTTTCAAATATTTTGTTACAGACGGCGATAACATCAAGTGCGTCAAAGATGGCCTGTTCCCGGATTACGATAAGGAATGTCGGGAGTACGTGCGGTGCTCCGGCGGCGTAGTCACACGTCGCTACTCCTGCACATCGGGGCGCACTTTCAGCGAGATCGCAGCAGCGTGCGTACTGCATCGCCGCCATCCTTGCATTCGACGCGACTGCGCACCCGGGGACAATCTAGCGTACGCCACACCCGGTACCGCTTGCCGGAACTACTACCGCTGTGATAACGGTACAGTAGTCAACAGAGGCTGTCCGTCTGGTTCCTGGTTCGACCTAGATCGGCAAGCATGCGCTCGGGGTGCCGGCACGTGTTACGAACCAGTGTGCGCCGGCTTGCCTGATGGACAATACCCGGACCCATCGCACGAGTGCCGCCGCGTGATTCACTGTGTCGGTGGCGAACTGCGCGCCGTCGTGTCTTGCTCAGTAGGAGACTGTGCGGCGCCGTGCCCGCCGCCCCGCTCCGTCGCAGTACCGTTGCCCGCCGGCGACGCGGATTTTTGCTCCGACGAGGCATGTTCCTCTTTGTGTCAAGATCAACCGGATGGAGCTTACGCGGACCGGACCGCCGGTTGTCGCGAATACTTCGTGTGTGAGGCGCATCGTGTTATTCGTCGTGGCGTCTGTGAACCAGGAATGCTTTTCTCTAATGGCGGATGCGAACCTGCGGCTCGAGCGTCATGCCCGCCACCCGCACTCAGTCCGTGCTTCAACCGACCGGATGGAGTGCACCGCGACTGGCGCTCCTGTTCCTCGTGGTTTGATTGTCGGCGCGAGCGTGTCGTCGCCCGAGGGTCTTGCGCCTCCGGTTTCGTGTTCGACGGGGCCGGTTGCGTGCCGGCCTCAGAATTCCTTTGCGAGGGACCGAAACGCGCACGTGAGTGTGAAGGGCTACCTAGCGGCACCTATCAGGACTTCGAGTCGAACTGCACTCGTTACTTTCACTGTGAAGGAGCACATCAAATGATGTTCGCTTGCCCTCCGGGTTTGATTTACGACGGTGCTCGATGTGCGCCTGCGGAACGGTACTTATGCCCGAGTTTGCAGCGAGACTCGTGCTACGGGCGACCGGATGGACGGTACCGCGCAGCTGACACAGGTTGTCGTGGCTACTACGTCTGTGTGGCCGGAGAAAAGGCAGTGTATGCGTGTGCTGTTGGTTACATCTTCGATGGTGAAACCTGCGTTCCCATGCGACCTAGCTTGTGTCCAAGAGAAGACTACTCATGCGAAGGACTCACTGACGGCTACCATCCAGAAATCGAGTCCGGCTGCCACAGGTAATAATTTCAACAATATTAATGCATAGATTAAATAACAGTTAAGCAAACTTGAATGCCATTTCTAAAATCTTTTATAAACGAATTACGTAGAATTTTATTATATTCGAATTTCTTGCTACGTTTCGTGTTCGCTATTCCATATCAGTTACTTTTTTTCAAAACTACTGAACTTTTATTCTTAATGTATGTGTAGTGATCCTATCTTTCATAGCGTATTCATAATTGTTGCAAGATTAATATAAAAATAAATATAATTGGTGATTAACATGATCCGTATCTATTACTTTCAGGTATTTCTATTGCGAAGGAGGAGACCGACTTGCAACGTTATCGTGCCTCGGTGGAAAGATCTTCGACGGGCACGCGTGCGTAGAACATTCACATCACGAGTGCGGCAGTATACCACTAGACTCGGTCGACTACGGCGGGAAACCTTGCGAACGGGACGGATTCTACTTACAGGAAGGCACAAATTGTAGACGATACTATTTCTGCGTGACAGGGTCGAGGACGTCCCTCGCTTGTCCCCAGGGCCAAGTGTTCAACGGTCAGATTTGCGTCTCAAGCCTACAATACACGTGTCCGGGGTGAAGGAGAGATTCATACTAAAGGAAACTGACATGAAGGCCGCGCGCCGCCGTGAACTAGACATCTACTCAAGAACGACGACTGGGAGTACACGACATAATATATAGTAATTCCCGGCATGGATCGTGAGCAGAACTTTGATGTGTGCTTTAATCTGTTGATGGATATGTGTTAGTATGAGAAGAGAGGCGAGAAATGTCACGCCGTATGCCAAACGGATCATATTATTGCACCATTGAAAATAATATCATATTTCAATTCAAAGAAAAACGCTATACGTTAGAATTTATACATAACCTAAACCCTTTGACCCCTTCGTGCTCACGACTCATGGCGGGAACTATACCTGGATCATTCACTGGTTACTATGTATCTGTGAGTTATACATTAAACAATACTTGATAGCCTTGCTATCACAGCTAACTTACGTAATTTTTTAACTTTAAATTCCGTGTCGCCCTGACAACGTAATGATACACGATTCTATCTTACTATATTTATTTGCATAAAAACTTTAAGCAACCTATTAGCATATATATTTAACAACAGTTACACAGCGACTATCATATCCTACTGTATAAATTTACAAAGAAAAAGTACGCTTTAAGACTATAGAAAAATAAAATCTCGTTTAATTACATAAAAGAATAATACATTTATTTGAATATAGTAAATATAATAGTAGTTTCGATCCCAATCTTAAGTAAAAATAGATGAATTACCTGTTTATAAATAACCATAGATTATATTAAATTACAAAAGATAATAAAGTAGAGCGAAGTTATTTTTAAATGTCCACCAAGCAGTAAAAATTACAAACACTAGTATTATTACTATTTATTTATTTTATAGTTATGTTAAAGGGAAAAATGCAAGTAAAAAAACACTAAAAATTAAATTAAAACACCTAACCAGTACTGAACATATTTCAAAAGTCACTAATCAACTTTGAGTTTCAATATATATTCTATATCTACTTGTGTATATAGTATATAAGACAATTACCAAGAAATAAACTTTCAAAAACAAACATTTCAACCAAATGCTAGTATTTGGAACTTCTAAATCAACTGTAATGTTAGAATTCGCCCTTTTCTTATGTAGGTTACGGTGTGACCCAATTTCAAGTACAACTGTAGGAAAACACATACAAGTGTCAGCTTATACGACATCATGCATTATTGCTTCGAGAAATAAACACAATTAAGGATCATTTATTATTAATTCATTCATTATTAAAAAGAGGACTATATTACCAGGCGAATATTTAAAATTAACTTTGCCTAAATAAATGTGACTTATACAAATGACGTGCATAAATTTTGATTATTAAAAAAAACTTACAAAGATAAAAAACACTTACAGCATATGTCGTTTTGGCAAACATTTTGTAACTAGTACAAAGCATATAACTTTTAAATAACAATCTACTGTACGTATGATATATGAATAAATATACTATTTATATATATATATTTATTTAGCGTATTTATATTTTTACATCTAGAAACATTTTTTATACATTTTTAAGTATTATATTTCAGAACACTTCATAGGGTTTTGAAAATACGTTGCTGTCATAACCTCTCATTCGACTGTGAAATTTTGAACAACGATTTTACAATGTTATAATATTATTTTTACAAGGGTTAGTGTATTTATGAATTACGCATCAAAGTTGAGAGAAAATACTTATATGGATGTAAGCAATTTTCCTCAACAACCTCAATAAATTTTTAATTCTTTAATGACCTTTTAAATACTCGTATTATTTTAGCATCCAACGCCAAACAAATTTCCAATCAAATGATAGGATTACAAGACAGTAATTACATTAATAAGTACCCAATTATTACACCTAGTGTTGCCACATACACGTATTGAAAATGTAAAATTTTTGATTGGTCCACGCCAAACACTTGCCAATGTTTACTTCACATATATAATTTTAAAAAAACATAATAATAAATATTCATGTCATATTCATAAACGGGAAAGGCGTGACCATTGAAAATCGATGTTTTTCTTAAATAAATCAATTCACAGATTTATATTTTGTATTTTTTTATTGTTTACAATACAAGCACCCGTCCATTCCAGTATTCTTAAGACATAATAATCATTCAATGAATTACACAGATACATTATATGTGTCGTTACATTTAAAAATGAGCTAAATCCAATATCAATCGTTCATATAACATGTTTAATTTTTTTAAGATTTCCAGTTTTTACACACAGAGGCCAAAGTTCAAATTTCACATGTACAAAATTTGAAGATCTTGACGAATAACGTGAAATATTAGGAACGGCTTAAATTGTCTTCAGCTCATTATGAAACATAATGACTCATATTTTCCCAAGAAGTATGGTAAGGATTTTTCCGTAACATATACCAGAATGGGAACTGTAAAATGAATAGAAAAATATTTTTAACGTATTTCTAAACTTTATAGCATTCTATTTTTCGTTTCTTATTGAGAACGTAGCTGCTAAAGCACGACTACTATAAAATATTGATATAATTAATTTTAACTATACTGATAACAGAGAAAATGTATACATAAGTTATATAGATAATATATGACGTTTATATATAGAGAACGTCTGCGCCCTAATTATGTATTTCGCAAGAACAAAGCGATAGAAAAATTGGTAATAATCGACTTCAATACGACACATTCAAAATAGTTTATCATCAATAATATGTATTTTTGTTTCTTATGTTTACTGTTAGAAAGTTTTGCAGTGTAACATATACAGAAGGTAGCAACGCTGTTTGCTTTCCTAGGGCTTGATATTATTTGGATCTTAGTCGCATTGTTCCTGCGTATTACGTAATCACGGGCTCAAATACCTTATTTATTCATGACCAAAAGGATAGAAGGTCTCCAAATGAATTAAAACAGATTATTTAAAATTTCATCATATCTCACCTACAAACATATATACCGCGTGATAGGTTACTCGGTTGCAATATTTACACAGGTTATTCATTACCCCCTTCCCACTAACCACTATGTTTGTATCCATACTTTTGAAAGTCTTAGAACAAACTTTAACTAAGGTTCTCTTTGTTGTTTATTAGTATTTGTTTTGATATTATTATTTTATATGTTAAATATGACTATGAAGTGCCATCTCTTTGAATATTGCAAGCGACTAACCTATCGCCTGGTATACATCATATTATGGTTTCTCTTTCCCGGTTTAGTAAGTATGAAACCATTTTAAATAACCATGTGTAGACATTTTCATAAATCAACTCAAACAATTTATGTTATAAATAATTTGATTACCTTTAAATAAAAACTTACATAAATTATTTTATATAATATACGCTAATTTATATTTTTTTTTATACATAACGTAATGACTCAAAAATGGCTCGAATATAACATTGAGCTTACACGAATATTTTCTTATTAAAGCGTGCATAAACTGCGTGAAATTAAAACCAGTTCCTAATTACGTATTTAGCAAAACCAAAACGATAGCAGAAATAGTAAAAATATCCCAAATTCTAATTATAAACCAGGTATAGTAGTTCAAGAAAGATAGATTAGATTTTGTGTTTGGATAAATTTGATCTATAATATTTTTTTTTTTTTGTAAAGTATACCGATATTTAATATTTTCATTTTTTCCAACTCTTTAATTTTTTCAGTTTTTATGGCAATATTTCGATATTTTCGAAATTTCCTTTAAGGGCACTGCGTGCCCACACAAAAAAAGCCCTCCATATACATAATCTGCATTTGATATTTCGGAGTCAATACTTTTGTCGTTATATTTCAAAATGATAACGAAATTCATTTTTTTCCGTTCATAAGGTTTTTAGTTTTTTCTTTTATATCTTGCATGTACAAAAATTGAAGATTTGAAAAACAACGTAAAATATTAGTAAAGGCTAAAATTGGATTTAACTGGTTTTTTTTTTTTTATATTATAGGAGGCAAACGAACAGACGGGTCACCCGATGGTAAGTGATTTTAAAATGTAATGACTTACGTCATTTCTGCAACTGTTTTGTTATTGCCTGATACGTAAATAGGGTGGCAGAAAGCACTTTTCTATTTCAGCGATTCCTAAAGTAAGTTTGAAATCGAATAAATTATTTGAAATAAATTATTTTTTATGTTAAATAATTCCATGATTCGTAATTTTTATTTTTTAAATCTTACTCCAAATTGCTTTGGCCTCAAGTTGTTATAATTTAATGAAGGGTAAAAAAACATACGTTGAGGTTTTAAAAGGTTAAGAACCGCTGTTCTATACTAAGCAACGAAAAGGGAAAAACTCATCCACTGTGTTTCAAAATGCTATCAGTAAAATATGTATAGACAATACGAACTAAAGTTAACAAACTTCTTCAAATATTTTTTTTATATACTAAATTAAGAATCTCTTAAACTGTATACTTTGTATCGGTTAAAGCTTTTAAGAACAGCTCGAAAGGAAAAACTTGTAATTTGATTCATACAACTCGAAGTAACATTACAGTCGTGAAAGATCTAACAACTGATACGGAGTTACCGACAAGTTTTAATTTTAAAATGTATTATATTGAGCAGGATTCGATAGACTATATAATCGATATTTGCATATTTTTTTGTTTAATTTTTTATACAACACTTTAATATTCTCTTTAACAAAAGAATTGATACTTGTCTCTCGGCGAGAAAATGCTACGAAGTTAACATAAAACTGATAAGTACTTATTAATTTATTTATCAGATCTTCTACAAGTTACCACAAACTAATCTCTGAAAGGCCATAACTAAAGTGTATAGGGTTCGAAGAGTAAATGATACTTGAAGGATATGTAGCTACTATTAAAATTCGAAATCACAAACCTGTGACTGTATTAGTTGTCGAAAAAATTTTTTGACAAATATAGGATTTTTTTTCAGGATTATCTAAATCGATAATTATATAATCGTAAATAGAAAATTTCATGTTTTAGAACCTCATAATAGCTCTGTCATAAAATTTTAATAGTTATATATCTTAACTAGCTAATACCCGCGATTTCGTCTGCGTCGTTTATCATAACAATATCTTTTATATAAAGAAGAAAAAACATAAACAAACTGAAAGCAAAAATATGCTTGCTTACAAAATTTCTCTTTGTAATGCTTACAAAAATAGTACTTTCTAAAAAATTCTAATAACTTTATATTCAATGGAGATAACGTGATAATCATTTTTTTTAGATAAGGACTGAGTAATTTAATAAGTAAAATTAATATATATATATATAAAAATATATTTTAATTTTACACATATATATATATATATATATATATATATATATATATATATATATATAATATTAGTTTATTAATTTATTTTGTTTTCATAAAGTATTTCTTTCTTTCTTTCTTTGTAGATGGCGTACAAATACTATTTTTAATTTTTTTTTTTTAAACTCCATTTTAGCCTTTACCAATTTTTAATACTTTATTAGTACCTACATATGATCTAAGTATCATTTCGATATCCCTTTGTAGCCAATTCCTTATGATTTTTTATACCCTAGGACTACTGCGTGCATTCCTGCCCAATACATCATTTTTTGTTAAACCAAGATTTAAATACGAGATCCAATTCAATATATAGGTGTAAACAGGGGTATATAATTTTTAAATAATCTATCTACTCATCAATACAAGTAACCTTTAACTCTGAAAGGACATTTCAGTCTTAGTTACTAAACGTTGAAACTTAAACATTCGTTGGACCATTAAAAGCTAATACACTTAAGACTTTTCAATAATATTATTTTTAAACTTTTTAATACAATAATATAATCGTTATCAAGGTTAATAATATTCCTCCCGGTTCACAGTTTTATTTAAAGCCCAATTTTTTTTTATTACATGCCAGATATATTGGAATCACTACAAAGTTATTAATAGCAACAATAATAATATAATTTAGACAAATATTATATAGATATAAATATTACATTATTTTTACATTACAATATATAATTTACATAGCTATAGTATCTGTTGATCAGTGTACATTTTTTTTTATATTATAGGGGGCAAACGAATTGGTTTGTCACCGTTAAGTGATCACCGCCGTCCATAGGCACTAGCAACACCAAGTGCGTTGCAAGCCTGTGTTTGGGGGAATGGGGGAAGAGGGCATGGGGAGCGCATGGGGAGGGAATGGGGAGGGAGAGGGGAGATGAGTCTCCGGCGCTCTCACTGACCGAACGAAACGTAACAATGCAAGCACTGTTACTTCACGTCGGTTTTGTATGAGAGGGTGGTAGTACCCCGGGCGAGCCGACCCATTCATGCTGAAACCAGTAATAGCTTCAATAGGCTCTATCACCTACATATAAATAAATAAACATTACAGAAGTCCATTTTTTCTCATATACTAAGGCTATGTTTCAAAAGTTTTATCTCAAAACTGACGTTATAATGGCCACACGAAGACATCATAATCTATATATTGAATACCCAGTTGTATTTTAAATTAATAAAATACAAGAAATAATACATTTTAATGCTATTATTACAGGTAGAGTTCGTTACCAATGTTAGAACAAACACAACAATTTTTCCATGACTTACTCATTTTACAGATATAAACATTCGACAGGCATTGGGTGACTTATTGAGATGTGAATATTGGAATTCTCAACGTATTACATGAACCGTTAAAAATTAAGCACAGATATTAAATGTATACATTTGAATATAACAATGGTACACTTTTTATAGACCGAAACCATCCCGTAAGATAGATATCCTAGTAAATTAATCATAAAAAACGGTCCCTTAATCTTTCAGAAAATCATGCAAACCGAGTTAAAATATAGAACCTTAATTTTTAAGGCGGTTCATAATAGAAAAAATAGAACCTTTTTCGAAATTGGTCCATACTAAGGATAATTAAATTTTATTTAATAAATCGGTTTATTCTAGGAATAATAGAACCTCCTTTTTTGAAATTGATCATATTAAGAAAAATAGAACCACCTTTTTTAATTTTGTTCAATCTAACAAAAAATAGAACCCACTTTCATTAAGTCGGTTCATACTAAGAAATAATAGACCCTTTTTTATAAATTGGTTAAGAAATAAACCTCCTTTTTTGAAATCATTCATATTAAGATAAAGTATAACCTTTTTTGCATTCTGTTCATACTAAAAAAAGAATCCTTTTTTTTAAATTTGGTACATACTTAGGAGAAATATTGTCATATATCACCACGAAGAGATGAAACAATGTAAAATATAATACTTATTATTGTTGCTAAATAACATGAGTAGGATTTAGATATTTTCTAGGCTAATCAGCCTTCATTTTTTATACATATAAATATGGATCAGTGAACCGGACTAACAATAGTTATCGCATTAAGACGTAGTAGACTCACTGTGGTTATTGTTCGCTGGTTCCTGGTTTAGGTGCTGGGGCCAATAGCACAGAGATGTCCCAGACCTTGATGACACGATCTTTCCCAGCAGTACACATACGACCGGTCGCCTCGTCTACATATAATGAAGCTACTGCGTGCTTCATATCGTGGAACGATGCCAACGATTCACGACTGAAAAATATACGCGTTAAATAATACCCCCAAACGATTTACGACTGAAAAATATTATGTGCTAAATAATGCTCCTATAGACTTAATCTAGCCATACCAATCTTATAAACTAGTTTTATTTTGCGGTTTCGCCAGCGTTAATCGAGATTTAGTTCTCTTTTTTCGTGAATGCAAATGTCTACGTCCTTTTCTGTATGCCTGACGTGTATGCAAATTTCATAATGATCGGTCGAGTGGACGCGAAAGCGTAACAAATAAACAAACATAGATTATCTGTCATCTCGAAAAATGTTTGTTCCCGTGGGATTTATCAACTCTACATTAACGCGTTCGAAGCGGCGAGCAAAAGCCATTATTTATATACATATAAATACAGTAATAGAGGTCTGCTATTGTGAAAAAATGCTACCCCCATACCTGCATATATCGGCACGAAATTTTATCTACGGATGTGATAAAGTAACATGTTGGAAGACATTATCGACATGCGTTACGAATTATCGGGCTGTGTAGACGTTACACTAATTTCGATTTATTATTGAAATGACAATCTGTATTAATTTTGACGTTAGTTTTTAGCGCTACAATTAGCTGACACTTCGTCACGCAGAATGTGAGTAGTAGCATTAAACGATGGTTAATACCTATAGTAAAACTATAGTTAAATATGCACCGAGAAGATGCTTATGAACGTCAAAGCTACCACCGATTCGGACAAACCACACAGTCATCGAGAAAAACCGGCAAGAAACTCGATCTGGTTTATCCCTTCATGTTATACCAGGTGAATGTTTAGACAGTAGCAATATCTATGGAGGACACTCTGCACTCGATTCTCGTTCGAAATCAGTTTAAAAAATACGTGCTATTTAACCTAAATATCAATAAACATACAAATATTATACTCAATCCTCTACACGTCTATTTTAAAGTACAGTGTTAATGATCGTCGGGTGAAGTGAAAGTGAAGCTAACCAAATAACAAAGGATAATTTTTCGAAGTTTTGGCAAAAAAAGGGTTCATTGTCTGTTTTATTATCGAAAGTTATTAACTCCGGGTCGCCACTAGCAGGTTTTATCACCGGTCGTTCAACCTCTAGGTTTATTTAACACATTATCCATACTTTTGAAATTCTTAGAACAAACTTTACCTAAGATTCTCTTTGTTGTCTATTAGTATTTGTTTTTATATTATTATTTTATGTGTTAAATGTGACCATGAAGTGTCATATCCTAGAATACTGCGAGTGTCTAACCTTTCACCTGGTATATTTTTACAAAACAAATAGTTACATTCGTTTTTAATGTATACACAGAAAGGGGCGTTATTTCTAGACGTCACAATCGTTCATATTGATCCACCCTATTAGCCTTTAGACATTAAACGGTACTATTATCGAAAGCTATTATCGTTAAGATCAAGCAATCTCTACCAGAATACTGACACAAAAATGGTACAATATTCTATACACAAAGTGTTATAAATGTATAGAGTTTAAATGAGGAGAAACACAAATAACTCACGGTTCATGCCTAAGAGTGTCATAGCAAACTGTGCAAACCCGCTGTGGAAACTCGAACCCCATTACAGGTAAGGGCAAGCGGTGCGGCGAGCACGCAGCACACACGGCAGCACCGCACCATCTGCAATGATGCTGCCGAAGACCTGTAATTAAATAATAAATTGTATAAAATTATCCGATTATATTTTTTTATTTATCCTATTTATCAAGTTATCAAGCACATATTATTTCACATTCATATTTAAAAAAAAACAGATCCCATTTGCAAATCCGCTGCATTCGCCTGAAATAATTTATAGATCCACAGTTAGAAGTGGTCATTTAAACAACAGCCAATAATACATTATTTCTATGTAATAGATAACAAATTATTGAAGACACCATTATATTGCTGTTGGTTATCTGTTGTCATTATTGATAATTACATAAAATAAGCAAGCATTATATACAACCAATAGGTGTGAAAGAGAAAGCATTTTTTATTGTTCAAAGTTACCATTACAAACAAAGAATATAACCCAAATTACCCAACAGCAGAATAACTGACAACTGTTTAGAACAATAATTGAGCCATTACATTTCAAAATCCAATTTTAATTGTTTATATAACATGTTATTTTTTTAAGATCTCCAGTTTTTATACAATAAGAGCGAAGTTCAAATAATGCCCTTCATAATCTTTTTAGTTTCTGTTTTGTGATCTGTGATAAAAAGGTTTTAAATTTGTACTTAGGAAACTGTGTATAAGCTTAAAAATTAAAAAAAAAAATCTATGGTACTAAAATTTATTTGAGTTATGAAATTTAATTACTTATTAATTATCTGATGATGCACCAAAACTCACCTAACTGCTTCTTCTCCATCATAGCCCGAACGTTCCAGATGAATGGCGCCCTACATATCTGACAGAGATCAGCTTCCTTCCATGCCGGCGTCTCTCTTCGTCTGACTCCCATCTCCCAAACGCCAAGAGCACCATCTTCTCCGGCTGATATGAGACGCTCACAACTACCCACGTACCAGAGACCAGTCACCTTGTTGCTGAAAGTTGTATATAATTTTTTTATAAGAGACTAGCTTTTGCTTCTGTCTTCGCTTGAGTTAATGTAGATTTGATCTGTCTATCCCCCGGGAACAATACACTTTTTCGAGATGAAAAGTACCCTGTTAAGGAACGTGGGTCGGTGACCCACATGGGTGGTGCAAAATATATATATAATAAGAATCTGTACTAATAAGTGTCTGTACTTTACAATTTTAATTAAAAAAAAAACTGTTACACCTGTTTAGGAATAAGTAGTAAAATACATTTCAGAAATGTCTGGCTGTCTATCTGTCTGTCTGTTTGTTTGAACACACATAACTGCTAATGTACTGCGTTCATGATAAAACCTTAAATAATTATAAAGCATGTCTTTCAGTAACATTTAGCTTTTGTTTCATTAAAATCGGTTCCCTCTATCAAAAGTTATTGTACTTTTAATGACGACGCGACTTAAGTACGAGAGAAAAGTAGATAAGTAAATAGACTTAATACACGGTCAAATGACTTTATTAAGTGCTGTTTTTTACATAAGGTTCCACGCGGACGTAGTCGCGGGCACAGTTGGTATATAATAAAAATGGATATGGATACATGAGATACTAGATGGCGATGATGCGGCACATGAATAAATTGGCACGAAAATTGCTACGTGTGAATATTTTTTAATATAAAACTAGCCTCTGTGTGCGTGGAATAGTTACTTTGGGCTAAAGCTAATACGCAGCGGAAGCTCTTAACAGGAAAAAATACCACGATTTTGTAACATTCTTCATTGGTGCTCCGCTCCTATTAGTTTCAGCGTGATGATATATAGCCTATAACCTTCCCCGATAAATGAGCCATATAATATATAGATTTTTCAAATCGGACCAGTAGTTCCTGAGATTACCCCCTACAACGTCATAAACTCACAAACTTTACCTCTTTATATTATTAGTATAGAAGTATAGATATGTTTAAAGTATACATTTCGTTATATCTGTGCTCTTTATTTCAAGAATAACAGTAGGAACAAAAAATAAAAACGAGTGCTCTCGCGTCTTTCGCAGTCACACAAGTAGTTAAGTATATAATCCGAAATAATTCTAAAATATGTATTTCACGTAAAGAACTGTTCACACCACGATCGACACGAAAATGTATCATTCATATGCCTGTGTAATAAATGACCTTGTTTTGACGTCATTCAATGACTCAGAAAACAGTTCCATATTTTCATATTATGTGATTTCACAAACAATCAGATTTCTTCAAGGTATTTTGTCTTTAACACGCAACAATAATATTTTATTGTTAGAAATTAGAAATAATAATACATGGGGAGATTGTATTAGCTTTGTTTATAATAAAATCTAAAGGTAATCCAGGGAAAATATTAATAATTTACCTGTGGCCTTGTAATTCATATGCAGTTCCTTTTTGACCGCCAATGTCCCAAACGATTATGGTCTGGTCGAATGAGCCACTGAACAGCAACTGAGGTAGCGGAGCCCAGTTCAATACTCTCACAGAGCTGAAAATAAAATGCTTTCATAAAAACTTATATAACTTTTCGTACATTTATTTCACATAATTTAGAATAATACAAAATTACAAAGGAATTTTAATTAAATTTAATATTAAAACAAAAGCATACCCGGTATGTCCCTTCAAGGTAGTAACAAGAGCTGCTCCATTATTATCCAATTTCAGCATAGTTATCTGCCCGCTATAATCGCCCACAAACGCGTATTTTGACTGGGAGTCATATCTGACAAACACTTTGCTCAGGAAATGTGATCTAATGGTTTCCTATATTATTATCTAATAATGTTATATATGTTATATTTAGTAATGGTTGAGTTAGAGCACTTATGATAACTGGGTCGATTTGGTGAAATTATAAAAAGGCTGTTGCATAGTGATTTGATTCAAGGCACTGCAGTTGATGCAATTAATGTATATCCTACAGCTTTTTGAAATCATATTTGGAAATGAACTTTATCACAATATCTAATTATTCACAATTTTTTGACAGTTTCTTTGTGTACCATTACCTTTTTTTATGACTAATATTGTTAATACCTAATATTGTAACCAATAGTGGAAGATCTGGTCTTTAAAAATAATTAAACATTTCTTACAACTTAGATCCTAACATAGTAATTTCACATGACTATACCAACTGCTATGAGTTGCTCAAATGTAATAAAGGATACTGTAATGCTGTGCACCATGCCTCAAATGAGTATCCACCAATCCTGCGACCAGTTTCACTGCAGTGATACGCAAAGAGTTTATCTCTACTCACTGAGAGCACCCACTCACAACTGAGGGAGAATACAACAGCTGTTACTCGAGCAGTGTGTGCCAAATATTCACGGACCTGGTGGCAAAATTTATCCTATATAAAATATAAAACACAAGAGTAATAATAGCCGAAGAAGAAAACTCCTATGACTAAAGATATTAAGATGTTATTTAATTATCAAGAGTAACTTTAAAATCCCATATTTTTCATGCAACATTTACATCACAATATGTTTGTTTTGACGTTGACTTATAAAAACCCAAGATGCACAGTCTCGAATAAAAGTAAGCTCAAAAGTTCCCAAAAACTCACCTCTATACCTAAGTAGTTAGTTATACCGTAGACTTATGTTTTTGCAAATACAACCTTATGTAAATTATTTAAACTTGTTTTTACAAAGCATTATAGAAAAATTCCAAAGACATGAGTCCTGTGGTTGTTAAAAAAATTAAAATACAAAATTTCCCTCTTTACCCGGTGTTTTTTTTTTTTACCTTTTATTATGTAAATTTGCCTTTTCTTTTCTCTTATTCTTTAACATCTTCTTCCTCCCTATAATTTTCTATGAGTCTATGAGTCTAATCTATCATTACTGGTTCTCCCTCTGGAAAAGTGTAATGATATTTAGCCTAAAAAATACTTTGAAATACTTTCTCACTGCTATTATAAATCTAATCAAAATCACTAATTTCCCAGAGATAAACATCCATACAAAAAACAGAAAATCTAAATTCATTTATACATGTCAATTATTGTATTATATGTTAATAAATATTATTAGAAATGCAGGAATCAATAACACTAAATATCACAGTGGTGACCCTGAAGCTGTAATATTAAACATCACATAAATTGCTCTTTATAAATTGCTCTATATTTGCTCTTGCTGCATTTGTCATAATGAATGAACTCCAGTGTCTGGAATAACCTGTGATGGTTCAACGAACTGCTTTTACATATGTATTATGTTTTAAAAAAATAGAGGAAATAAATCTACTCAGTATCACCTCATAATATCACACCCAAAGATGGGCTACCTCATGCACATTTGAGCTGTATCTTTGAAGGTACCTACTACTAAAGGACTACGAATCTACATATTCCACATCTTTTAAAAATCAAATACCACAAAGCAGCATAATGATTTAAGGTGGTGCAGTGCTTTTTAAATATGATTAGAATTTAAGTCTGTTTTTATTTTGATTTTGAAAGTTTATGGTAAAAATTTCCAAACTTGATATTGGTGCTTAAATGTCTTGATTTTAAACAAAGGCAATCTCAAGAAGTGACATTATATTACAGTTACTCCAATTTATTATATTCACTATAATTAACAAAACATAAGCACAACTCACGGGATTGATTCTATTGCAGTCTGTTGCGAGGGTAAATTCAGAAACAGTACCGTTCTCTTGTCCAATGAACAACTGTCTAGTTTCTGGTGTGTAGAACATGGAAGTGCAGCCAGAGGGCATAAACTGACATATGCTTGGCCAATACTGGCCGGAATCACGTTTAAGCCATACCCTAACTGTCCTGCAAAATCCCAGATAATCAATAATTGTTGACATATTTAACATTAGTGTATAAACATTTTCTATTATTAATATATCTTATGACTGTGTGATAGGTTATGTAATGAAATTCTATTTTTATAAATGTGTGTCGTATATCCAGTAAGGCTTATTACATGATACTTATTGCCACAAGTACATTACTATGTTCTCCCATAGGTTACATAGATATAAATTAACTAAAACATATTATATAATAATTAGAACAGATAAATCTGACAAAGATTTTTGAAATTGTCACTGTACAATAATAAATTGTGTATTGAAACTCTAAAGATCACATCATAAAAGGAAACTTGGCATATTTTAGATCAATAAAATTCAGAGGCTACATGTAAAGATAAACCTTTTTTCTTTACTGAATATTACATTTAAATATATTTTTATACTTCAATTAGTATCATACACAGTTTGTTTGATAAAGCACTTAAAAAAATGCACTTACAAACTGCATTGTTTTACCCAATGCAGCTTTATAAATAAATTAATGATTCGTAATTAATTTAGCGTACGATAATGATAATTTCTTACTCTGTTATTAAAAACAAAAAAATATAAAACTTTTTCAGAACATCTAAATGTCGAAGTGGTGTGTAATGTGTTTGCTTTGTTCCAATTTTTGTACTCTATTCTGTTTACACATTTTTTTCTCATCATTATCACATAATTCACCTAATAATGAGCCTGATCTCTTACTTATCATCGCATACGCTAATTACTCCATCCTCGCCAGGTATCACTACCGCAGCATTAACGTCGTCAGTACAGCCTTCCAGTTTGTTCAAAAGAGCCGGTTTCTTCGTTGTGGAAAACCTGTCGTTGGGGGTCCTAGGTGCAGGCTTGATTTCAGCAGCCATCTTTTCAAGTTTTCAGATCGTTTTCACCAAAATAACAAATGTATACGGAATTACTTGGTATCTACTCGATTTGGCAAAAGGCAAACGTCATAATAATTTTGACAACCTGTGAATTTGACACTGTATTTCGTTCTACAAAGGTACTATCTGCCTACCGATGACTTAAAAATTATGGCTACATAATCATCAACAAAATATATTATTATAGCCGTTATATGTTAGAAATGTAATTTTTTTAAATAATAGTGCCTGAGTGTATTAGGGTAGTTCGATGTCTTTCAAAAAATCTAAAATGACACCTATTTAAGTAAACTTGGAAAAATTAAAAAGTACAAGTTTTGCATAAATACATAATTATTATAGCGTGATTGTACAAATTTTTTACCGAGAAATATGTTTGTTTAGTTCCTCGATATCCTTTTTATTATTATAAATTCGAATAAGAGTTATTTGTTTCTTAAGCTTTCAGGCCTTAACTACGCAACCCATCAGCATTCAAGCGATAATCAACAGTGATGCATGAATAAATGTTCTGAAGCTATTTATTATTATAACAACAGATCTACTAGAGATGATAAGTATATCAGAAGCATAACAGCATGCAGGGGCTTGTGCCATGGAACAAAGGAATGAGTGAACTTTATACAAGGCTTAACAGCGTAAAGAACCGGTGTTAATAGCCATATTAATTTAAAACAGATTAAGTTTATTAATATTCGCATCTAAATTAAGCCCTCCTATTTGAATATAAGACAAATTTATTTGGCGTAAAATTAGTATAACACGTTTATCATTAAAAACTGAGACGAAATACATATAAAAATTATTGAGGTATGTATGATTAGTACACATATAAATTTCAATAACTCATATAAGCATGAATATATAGCTTAGCTTAGGTTAGCTCAGTTAGGTCGTGAATTGATCCGTGGGGGCGCTTGTATCGGATGGTGAGGAAGAAGTCACAGTCCCGGGCGCCCCCAGTGAAAGAAACCCTCCGGCCGGAGGTGGTGGCGAGGATCATGAGAGAGTTGTTCCCTAACCCTCCGGTGCTGCCATCTCCTCCCATGCCTCCGCCTCCTCGGGTAGAAGTTGCGGAGGTACTTGATGGCCCTCCCCCGTATAACGGAGGAGGAGATTGGGCGGGTGCTAGAGCACCCCCGCAATCGTAGGTGAGCGCCCGGTCCGGATGGGGTCCGGGGCGGGTGCTCGCGGTCTCATTGGACCATATAGGGGGGTACTTTCGGGGCCTGCTCGACCGTTGTTTGGAGGTTGGGCGGTACCCGAAACCCTGGAAGCAGGGGCAGCTATGCCTGCTAGCAAAGGTGGGCCGCCCCCTCGACTGTGCGTCCGCGTATCGGCACCGACTCCAAGAAGGTCTTGGAGAGAGTTGTTGCTTTCCGGGTCGTACAGCATCTGGAGGAAGTTGGGCCGAACGTGACAGACGCGCAGTTTGGCTACTGGGCAGGGCGTTCCAGTGGACGCCCTGACCCTCCTTAAGTCGCTGTCTATGGAGGCGACCTCCCAAGAAGAGAGATTTCTGGCGATGTCCTTGGATATCACCAACGCCTTCAACAGCCTGCCGCACAGTGTGATACGGGAGGCACTCCGGTATTTCGGGGTGCCTCCGTATCTGCGGGGGCTGTTGGAGGCATATTTGATCAATAGGGAGGTCGCTTACATATATGGCGACGGTCGTATGGTACAGGGTCGGCCTTGGGCCCACTCCTGTGGAACATGGGCTACGATTGGATGCCCCGCGGCGTGCCCCCGTTCGGAACGCGTATAATCTGTTACGCAGATGACACCTTTTTTTTTTAAAGTACAGACTCTCTTCACAGACATTGCCAGGTCCCCGGGGGAGGTCCTGAACTGAGTCGACCTCTAATCGACTAAAAAACTCCACGACAACCAACGCCGCACTATGGGTGGTGTCATGGGATGCGCGAACAGGCTCCGCAACACCCTCTGGCGGCAGGCGTTTCTCACGCCACACCAGACTAAGACAGCCCAGTTGCGAGGCTGCCTCCCAGCCCGCCGAACCCATGCAATGGGAGTCCAGGGCCGCCGCCCCTTTCCCCCTGGGTTCGGCCGGCAGCGGAAAGGCTAAGCCGCTCCACCGCCGCCCCGCGATTGATTTTTTTTTATCGAGGTTTATTCCTCGCCCGCCATAACCACCCTGAGGTCCCCTCCAGCCTACGCTAACCTACATACCCCCCCCGTCCCTCAATCTTAACCCTACCCTACCTATCTCATGCCCTACGCCCGCCAATCCCCTGAACTTGCCTATCCACTACGTAGGTAGGGCCAGAGGTTACCTATCCAGCACTCCCCCCATTCCCCCCACCCTACATATAGGTATATCCTAACCCTACCAATCCTACCTACCTACACAAACCCTACGCCCGCCTAACCCCTGGCGTGTAAGTAGGCAAGCCAGGGGTTTCCTAATCCTACTCCTCTCCACACCTACGTAGCCTACATGGAAGGATCCCTTAGGGCGGCCTCTGGTGGAAATCACCTCCACCTCTCCTTCTGCCGCGCCCGGCGCCACGACGCTGTCTGGCCTCTGGTGCCTCGGGATCCCTCTCTCTGGCTCTCTCAGCGTCTTCCTTCTGGAGCATAACCGACTCACAGAATGAGACCACTGCACTCCACGATTCCTCGTTGCTCACCATAGCCCGCACGACAGACAGGAGCGAGAGATCCCCACCGATGGCGGACACCAACTCACTCCGTTCGGCGGCCCATGCCGGGTATAATTCCAGGGTATGTTAAGCCGTGTCCTGGTTGTCACCACAGTGGTGACATTCCGGCGTCGGTTCCTTTCACACTACATTGTGCAAGAATCGGCCGAAACACCCATGGCCAGAAAGTACTTGCACAAGTCTATATGTAAGCGCACCGTGGCGCCTATCTATCCATTGCAGGAAAACTGGACGAATCGCCTCTATGTTCCTGACTTCTGCACTAGGCAAAGCTAGCGCGTTCTGCCAGACCTGAAGAGACTCCTGCTCTAAAGTTGCTCTTCGCGTTTCTTTCTCCTTTGGAAGAATTCTGTCCCCGCGCGCAATCCTGTCATGGAACCAGTAGTACAGCTCCGCCTGCGAGTGTGCCACTATTTTCCACGGGATTGATCCCGATAGTAGGGCATGCAGCCTCTTGGAATATGGTCTTATATCCGCGGATAATCCGATTCGCCATTATGCGCTGCAGGTTTCGTAAAATTGCACTCTTGTGAGGCGAAAGGTCCCTGTACCAGACAGGGGCACCATATAGGGCCATTGAACGGATGACATTTAGGTATAGCAGGCGGCGCTCCTAGCCCCGCCTAGGTTTGGCAACAATCTCGCGAGCGCTGAAGCGCTTTTCATCACCCATGGAACCAGTTGGTTGAAATGGTCTTGAAATTTCCAGCGGCTGTCTAGAATTAAACCAAGATATTTCATCCTTGAAACTAAATTTACACGCACTCCATTAACATTTATGTAAGCATCTGATGACATTGCTCCACGTGGACCATAGAAACAAATTGCCTCTGTCTTGTGTAGCGCAACCGCGAGCCCGAGTTTTGCAATTCTTTCCACTACCAGAGTTGCGGTCACAGACGCTAGCGCGGTTGCCTCCCGGATAGTTTTCCCTCGTGCCGTTACGAGCGTGTCGTCGGCGTATCAAGTTAGGCTCGCTCCGTGTTGAAGGGCGCCCCGGAGGACCCAGTCATAACCTATGTTCCATTATACTGGGCCAAGGAGTGACCCTTGCGGTACTCCACACATGACCTGCCTGATGATGATGCGGCCGTCTTGACCGATACACGTGATCTGACGACCTTCTAGGTATGATCCTATAAGGCGTCCTAGATAAAGAGGTCGTCGTCGTAGTCGTAGCCCGGGGGGGAAGTTGACAGGAGGTGGAGCGCCTGGCCACGATGGACACAACCCTTGTGGTCGGGTGCATTCGGTGTTTGCGCTTCAGAGTGGCCCTCGAGAAGACTGAGGCCCTACTATTTCACGGGCCTCGGCGAGGGCCACCACCTGGGGCACACATAATGGTGGAGGGCGCCCGAATCAAGGTGGGGACCCAGATGAAGTATCTGGGCCTCACCCTGGATGGGCGTTGGCGGTTTGAGTCCCATTTTAAGGGGCTCAAACCGCGAATTGTGGGGGCGATGGTGGCAGTCAGCCGGCTGCTCCCCAACATAGGAGGGCCGCATGCTGGGTGCCGCCGACTATATATGGGAGTCGTGCGGGTGATGGCCGTCTACGAGGCCCCGGTGTCGGCAGACGCTCTCGGTGCTGCTAATGTGTGGGCGCTGCATGCTGCGTAGCGCATAGTGTCACTGAAAGCAATCAGGGGGTACCGCACTGTGGTCTCCGCGGCAGCCTTTGCGCTCACCGGCTCCCTGCCCTGGAAGCTGGAGGCGGGAGTTCTTGCCGCCATGTACGAATTTGGTGGACGAGCGGTATAGGCGTTACACTATTGACGCCGTCCGCCCGGTCCTGCCGGATTGGATAGGGAGACGCCGGGGCTGCCTGTCGTTCAGATTTTTTTTTTTTTTTTTTTTTTTTTTTTTTTTTTTTTTTTTTTTTTTTTTTATTTTTTTGATTATCCTCTCCTTCTTTTTATTCCTTTTATTTCTCTTTTTTTTAATATTTCTACCTCAGCTCTTCCCCCACAACTAATCATAAGAATTAGTTGGTGTAGGGAGTACTCACCCTGGATATAGTTGCTTCCGCTGGTACCTGCACCAGATCGCTCATATGGAGCCAACGGCCGTATGCCATGAATGCAGTGCAGTGAAGGATATTGCGTCATCTCGCAGAAGGAGGCTGCGAAGAGGGTCTGCGAAGATGACTCTCTGAGCGGCCCTCTCTGATAACGAAGGACCGGAAGGGGGAGGCAGCGATTTGCCCGCGTCCTCCCACCACCGTAGCCGGACCTGAGTGGGTGCACCGTGGGGCTTTAGTCCGTGCGAGTCGAATATAACCCATCCTCTCCCTCGAGAGGGTGCATCCTTGAGCTAGTTGTCAAAATAAAATCGGCTGAGTACCTTAAGTGCTCGCCTTAGTAGTCCGGTAAAGCTGTTAAGGCCTTATTACGATAATAGTGTAATCAGTTCGAAAAAAAAACGTTTATCACTAAAGGCTTGAACAGCATCAAACTTTGCAACCTGTTACTATAAGTCGCGTTAAAACATACAAATAAATTATTGCTTGAATACCGTGCTGCTGACAATTTAAAATATACTTTAAAATCAGCTTTTTAACGTTCTTTAATAATGATGAAGTTTCATTCCTTAATTTCATATTTTTAAATATAACTGATTTCAAATAAATTAATAGATGATACTCATGGCATATAAAACACCTCCATTTAATATATCTTTATTTCTACTATCATTTAATATATCATAACAAGCCAATAATCACGTAAAATAAATACATAAAACCGCTCTGGATTATATTATAACACGTTGACGGTTGAAGTATCAGTGCAAACATGAGGAAGCAACAACGATTAAGGTTGACGCGCGAAGCCTACTTAGCACTTCTATATATTTCTTTTTTCCGTGGTCACCCCACCGTAGTAGCACTGGCACTTGCGCTCCATCGACGAGATTTTTTTATTATTCATTCACTTTTCTCACTCACCGAGCTCTGTCTAGTGCATAGATAATATATATATATACTGAAAGTATAGTGTGTGAAGCGTTTCCGATCGAAAAGTATTTTGTCTTTGATTCGTACTTTATATTTTATCATACTGTTACATTTTTTAACTGTTACAATATTGTGTAAAAATAAGTAAACATTAGTGATCTACCGACTATCGTTTTTATATCAAAAAAGTCGCTGACGAAAACGTGTATTCAATTAAAAATAATAACAATTATGAACTTTTCGCAGATTTTCATAGATGGCGCTAAACGTATCTTTATGTTAAAAGACAACCATAGATAATATGCGAATATCATTACAGATGCAAAGTGTCGGAACGAAGTTCTTTATCGCGCTTTACACGCTCTGAGCGGATAGGAGCGAGACCGAAAAAGGAAAATAAGACCTTTTTCCGACACTTCATATTATAGTTACAGCCGTGTATGAATCGTCGCACACAGCACTCTCTCTCTCCGCAACGCGCGTCATTGCACTCTCTGTGATTGCACTGACTGCGAAAGTGGCAGTTGGTGCGTCGACGCCTACATCTTTTTCATTTTCATATTTTTCTGCAATACAATGAAGTGTGAAAATGATTTAGTAAAAGTTGAAAATAGTGATGATAAACTAAAGTAATTATAAATAAAGTATTTATTATAAACTTAAGTATTGCCATTTGTATAACATTGCAACTTGTTGCTCCGAGTGATCAATAGTTTTGAAGAGAAGTATCGTTTGCTGTTCATATTTTCAAAACTTAACATGTATATCGATTTTAGGTGATTCATTAATTTATATTACAAGTGGTAGTGATTATTTATTTTTATTTTTACGTGTTGTGCATGTACAGAGTCTGCGTGCAGTAGGTTAGGTATCGTGACAAAGACAAAGAGAGAGAGAAAAAGCTTCGTGCGTACCCTATAATGTGTGCTCTGTGCTGGAGTGAAAAGGCGGGAAAGAGAAAAAGTTGATTTATCACTATATACAAAGAACGAGTTGTATTGCAGTATTAGTATATTTATATATATTTACCTGGTTTTCTTGTGCATATACGTATATGTGTGGTTGTGTGTCCATAAATATATGTATATATGCATACATAAGATTTTTGTTTCAATAGCAAACCAACTCAAGGATCGACTATTGATGCACCAGTGGCAATATCAAAAAGAAAAAGCAATGCACAGAAATGTAAAGAATATCGGGAGAAAAAAAAATTAACCACACCGAAAGAAAAAAAACTAACTAAAACCAGGGCACAGATAAACAAGAAATATTATGAGAAAACCAAAATGTCAAAGTAAGATACCAATTTAACAAATATTAATATTTACCTTAACAACATAATTAATTATAAGTATCTTTATAAATTGACATGTAGCTTTTTTTCAAACATTCAGATATATTTCTCATTGTAAATATATTTTTTTTAGTAAAACAAAGAATAGGGAATATATGAAAGAATATAGACAGAAGAAAAAAATAGAAAAACAATTTCTGCAATTAAAACAAATTTTACAACAAAATGACAATCAATCTCAGAATATACATTCTCGAAACGAGTTTGAGCCACCAAGAAAAAAAAATAAGACTAACGTTTATTTTCCAAAAAGTGAAAAAAATAAAAATGTGCGACAACATAACAATTGCAATATGCAAGATTCAGCTTCTCAGAGCGAATTTCAAGCGATAACTTCTGTCGTAAACCAAAGGTATGATAGTATTAATATAATACTTTATTATTTATAGCTGACCTGTGCAACTTCGTCTGTATCAAATCGTTTATTAGCGGGTTCAATTGTATTTTTAAACACAAAAAACCTTAAAACCCCGATTGCAGCGACATCTACCGCTTAAAACTGTGAATTAAAACTATCCAGGGACTCACGCAAACATATACCCAGTTGGTATGTAATAAATCTTTTAAAATAAGCCTAGAACCCGTTCGGAGCATCACCGAGTCCAATTAAGATAAAAACTAACCTACGTATATTGCCGATAAATGTCTTCCCATTACCCCTTGGGTTACTCGTGTGCATTCCCATCCGATAAGCTCAGGTGTGCCACAGGGCTCCATACTCGCACCCTCACTCATTAATCTGTTGATCAGTGACCTACCTCCGTCTCCGGGGGTCGAGGTAGGTTGTTATGCTGACGAGACCGTTATTTACGCTTCCGGCTTGCGGTCGGACTTTCTTAGGACGCGCATCGGAAGGCCGTTTGCACACTCGGTGAATGGTTTCGTTGATGGCGCATAGAAGTTAATCCTGATAAGAGTGCCGCGATACTCTTCGATCCCAAGCGACACACTAATAACCTTCAACGCATCAGGCTATACGAAACCGATATACCTTGGGCCGGCGAGGTCAAATATCTCGGTGTTACATTAGATAAATATTTAGTTCGAGTCACATATAGATAGAGTGCGAAACAAAGCCGTTATGGTCTTGAGTCGCCTGCATCCTTTGCTTTGTTATAAGAGTAAGATGCCCCTCAGACACAAGCTCACCTTGTATAAGACATGTATCCGTCCTATTATGACATATAGTTGTTTACTCATAGTGCGTCCGCTTCCATACAGTTCTATAGGCTACATATTTTGCGGAAAAAAACCGCAGTGCACGGGTACAAGCCTCGTTATGAGAAAAATTTATTTCTTGTTAAAGGCAGGCATGATTTTAATACCAGAATAACCACGGATTGACCATTCCATGGTTCAGGTTTAACAAGACCAGTTATAGTTATTTACGTTAGATATTAAATTTTATAACATAAACCCAAATTATGGTACTGAGTTGCCGGATAGACAGTTCAAGAAATATGCCAAGCTGGTTTTGATGTCAATATATGTAGGTTTCTGGAAATTACACTCCTTTCTATGCATCCAACACAAACGATTATATATATATTGCATTTTTAAATATTATAGTGTGTACTTCCGCCTGGAATGAAGAGACCGCTACCACGTCGAACCATGGCACAGCAAAAAAGGGCAATACATAATAAACAAAGTAGAATAAAATAAGTTTATGATGAACGTGTGGTTTAAATTATTTACGAGTTAAAATGAAAATTAAAAACTTATGTAAATAGGGTGTGTCGTAAAGAACCACAATAGAAGTGAACATTTTGTATTATAAGGAGACATTTTAAATGAAAAAATGAAATAAAAAGCAATGGCACGCTGTGTGCCCAAGTGGTCACCCATCCAAATATTCACCGTGCCCGCCGATGCTTAACATTGGTGATCGGAAGAGAAGCGGTGTTTTTATCACTCTGCCTGACACAATGTTTATTCCTACTATTTTTTGTCACACAAAAAGATTGCGGATTAGAATTTCAAAGCCCACGCATAAGAAATATCAACCGTTGGTATGTATGTTTCAATATCAAACTGGCGATATATCGTCATTTAAAAAAATAATAAATATCGATATTTATTATTAACTAGCTGTACCCGCAGCTCCGCACGCGTTTTTTTTAAATTGTATTAATGAAGTATAAAATTGTGAGACCATGTACTATTGTAGAAATGTTCTTTAAAAACAATTGTAAGTACGACACGCACGCCATTTACAGTACCATGTAACGTATACATTAGATATATAAATACCAACAGTGTTTCGAATGAGATTTACCATCTGCAATATATTTAGAACCTTAAGCCACCATATAACTATCTCAGTGCTCACTTACACTGTATAAGGAACTAATGAAAAAATGATTTAAAGATAGATATAATATGTCCATATTGTCAATATGTAATACGTTTATGGTCTAATATCATATTAGAAAGACCCCTTCCATTTTTAAAATTACCATTAATAAGTATACTGTTGAATTGTAAACAATGAATGAGCTGCCGTCTTGAAATCTTAGATAAATATAAATCAAGATTTAAAACTTTATATCTATCTAAGCAGTTTTTAATATTTGACAATTTAAATAGTGCTCATTGAACTCTATATAATATTCTTATATGTTACTATGGTTACTGAGTTATGTAGACGAAAGCGCAGTATATAAAACAAAATGACCGCCAAAATGACCATAAAGACAATTCAGAACATAATTTAGAATACATACATACAGATTACTTTTAATAAGGTCAGCTATCTGCCAGTGAAAGTTTCGTGAAGACCAATCCAACCGTTTTGGAGATAGTACTACGGACAAGGCCACGGTTAACAGATAGTCTAAATTAAAATAAACTAAATTACTTTTTATAATGTCTGCTATCTGTCGGTGAAAGTCTCGTAAAAATCGGTAGAACCGTTTCAGAGATAGCACTGCGGGCGAAGCCACGGTTAACAGCTAGTCGAAATTAAAAAAGACTAAATTATTTGTTATGATGTTTTCTATCTGCAGGTGAAATTTCGTGAAAATCGGTCCAACCGGTTTGAAGTTAGCATTGCGGACGTAGCCGCGGTTAATAGCTAGTCTAATTTAATGTAACCTAAGTAACCCGCTATAATTTCAGCTATCTGACAATGAAATTCTTGTCAAAATCGGTCCAGCCGTTTCGGAGATTACCTGGAACAAACAAACAGACAGACCGACAAAAATTTTAAAAATTGCATTTTTGTTAACAGTAGCGTGTATACTTTCATACACAGTTTTTTTTTATATTACATACAGACACTTCATTTTTATTATATGTATAGATATAGATAACATCGATATTTTATCAACAATCCTATTTCAAAGTGCATCGGTAATTATTGCATGAAACATGACATTTGCTATTGATATAATAGGCTCTTATTTTTATGTTATCTGGTAACTATCGGTTAAAGCCTAAAATTACAATTATGTTTTAAAACAGACGAGTATTTCTGAGATGAGCTTCGCTACCAAATAAGACTGTACCTTTACCTTCCTTTAAAATTCAGTAGCAAAGGAAGCATCTATTAAATTAAATTCATAGTAACAGAGAGCGTGTTAATCAAAAACAAATTTGCAAGTGTCCTATGCACAGGTAACTGTTTTGGATACGACACCTTGTTCCGAGCGTCAGATATGTACTTATAGAGTGTAACCAATAACTAGGTATAGTCAGCGTCAAACTTTTTAACCGCTCTGAAGTATATGCGCAGAACACAAATTTAGGTATCAGAGAGACGTAATGAGGTAAAAGGGGAGCAAGGTCGCCCGTGCGCGTACCTCGCCCCCTATTTCACCCACGTTGACACATGTGTCCTGTCATTACTAGTTCGAGTACAATCGCATTAAGAAGTCAATTTAGTCTTGTTGTTGTTAATTACATATTATTGCTATTTTCGTTGTTTTCTTTTTCTTGTATATTTGTCATGATTAGAAGACCCATCCACTTCGAAAAATGATGGTTCTATGAAAGGTGTTGTTTATTTTATTTTTATTGAAAATTATTTATTTATTTTGAATGGATTTTATTCACAACAACGGTATTATAACACGCATAATATCTGCACAATATACGCTATACAGATAGAAATAAATACTGCATAAACGGGATCATTTAATTAAAGTAAGTGATTACCCAAAGCTCACAAACCAGGTGATTAAATGTTATTTGGATTTAATTATAACTGACAAATACATCATGTGGCGAACTGTTAATATTTTAGCTTTATCTATTACAATATCATTCAGCTCGTCCATTTCTAGTTTTTACTGTTATTTAATTACCCTAGTAATGATTTTATTGTTTGTTCGTTTTTATCTTTAATTCTTAGCAATAATTCTATATGTCTATTCTATATGTCCGTTTACAAGACGAAACAATCGGAATCAAACTTTCATTTCACATACACAAAATCTTCTGAAAGTAGCAACATGGTCGTTATACTGATATATTTTTATAACTTAATGTAACAGGCAAATATCTACTTGAATGATAATTATTAAGACCTAATATACTGTACGTATAATATCGAGACAAGTTAAAGATTAATAAACGTAAATGTTAAATTCCTATAATAATATTCTGATTTTTGTTTGTATTAACCTCTTGACTGTACTATGCGCAAGACCGAACTTAAAGCTATATTCAGAGCGGTCAAAAACGATGACTCGGACTATACTAACCATTGTGTCATACTGCGTTCCGGAGACCAGAATCGAAGGTTGAAGTCGAATTTTAATACACCTATTTCTCTATGATTTTATTTATCAGTTTCTAAACATGAATTTCCACGCGCAAGTAGTCGCTGGTATAGTATGTATACATGTAACATAAAAATAATAATACCTATTATGTAATTTATTATATAAGAAAAATGTGTGCGTGTACTAGTGTACACACGTAAGAAGTGAAACTTGTTTAAGGCCTTATTTTTCGCAAAATGATCTATATGCAACTTTCCAGAAATTGGTTAAAAAAAAAAAAAAAAAAAAAACCCTTTCTTTCTTTATGGCAAACAATTTCATTAATATATTAAAAAATTAAGTTAAATTAGATAAAGTTTAAACAAAAGGATTTTATTATCATAGACATGAATACAAAAAAGATGGCGCGTAACGGAAAAATGTGACGGTAAATTTTTTCCAACGCCGATAAAGAAGTTTCACTTCAAAAAAGATCGACTTGGTTCATCAAGGATTGACAATTCCATTGCAAAATTGTCCCAATCTCCTTTAAGGCATAAATTATTTATCACTACTTTCATTTATTAGTATAACGGTATTATTAGTAGAGTCCTTGGGTCTGATTTTTGAGTTGCATACCTAAATAGACCTTATTAACCTTTCGTACTTTCTAAAACGGTGCAAAGTATAAACCGTGTAGTTGCTGATTTTAGTCCTCTACGATCCTATGCACTACATTTATACCTCAGCTCAGCTCTGGTTTAATACGTATTAACATGTTTCTGATTTGGGAAATCTTTCCGTAAATATCTATAACACAGTCTTTAGGTCTATGACCTTCTTTGACATTGGCAAAAAAATGTTATGTGACGTAATATGACGTAAATCTAAAAATGTTACCAGGTAATTGAAAATAGTTAAATATGTGGAAATATAAACATTCCGTAAAATTTAACCTATTCCATTCGCTACTTAGAATAAAACTTTAGTTTTAAATTAAGAGCTCCATACCCATTTCTTGTTTTTGTAGTTAGAGGTGATGAAATCAAGTAACACGTGTTAAAAAAAATGTTAAAATATTACATAAAGTCTAGTTTGTATACAGTTGTTTTGTTTAAAAATTACACTCTACGTAATTTAGAAAATTGTGCTGGTATAACAGTATTCTGCTAGTTTCATTCATCAAGGTTATAGCGTAAAGGCGATATCAGACCGGTGTGTCATAAGATCGCGGCAAAAGTTCATCAGTGTTCATCAGTGTCGGACAAAACTGTGACAATGGCACAAGCTTTAAAGAAATTAACCACTCAAGTGTTAAAAAACAATAATATCGAGCATTTTGTCAGCTGCACAACACTAAGGGCGAGCAGGTATACACCGGCTGGTTATTTACGTAACACTATATTTTTACTTTGTTTGTTTAAATTAATTACTATGAAAATAATTATTCCGTAGTGCCACGTGGGCACGTCCGTAAATACACTTGTTTAATTCTATAATTATAGATAGTTTATATAAACACATCTTTATAATTATGTTTTACTTTGTGTAAAAATTTACAGTCAATTGTCCGTACTTATCAGACAAATAAATAAAAACAATAATTTTGATGTCCAATGATGTAAATGGGACTACTTTTATTATTCAAAATGATGTAAATTTGTAGTTATTATGATAATAAATTAAATATTATTGTTATATTTATGATATACTCATTTAAATTTGTAAAGTTTAAATTATGTAATCTAATATGAAGAAATAAAGGCTTGGCATTAGAAATTCGCATCACGAATTTGGGGTTGTTAAGGGTTGTTTCTTATAGGGGTTGGTCACCCCTTTTAAAAGATACCCACCTCGCCCCGCGGAGACGCGTAGTTTTTTTTATATGTGTTTGAAGTTACTGTAACGGAACGTGATTTTTCCTTCACATGCGCATTTTTAAGGTTTATAATACTATAATTTTGTTGTATTATACATATTTATTGTAGTTTTGTAATTGCTCACTATTATCTCCGAAAAAAAAAAAACAAAAAATCAAATATAACTTATTTGTATGACGTAAAACGGAATGTTTTCCAGATCTTCTATTTTTTGTTTTATTTCTACTATGTTTAATCCAAAACTCAACTGTCTCAATCCTAGAAAAAAATATAATTTAAGTTATTTGTATGACCATAAAGCCTTTCCACACATAACACAGGGGAGCAAGCGCAGCGAGCGAGCGAACTCGTCCAAGCAAATCCGACATAGTCACGTTAGGTTAATAGAGGAAAAGGGCTGGAGCGAAGTGTAGCTTCGCTCCCGCCCTAGTTCTCTATGTAGGTTAGAATTGAGAACACATCAAATTCCTTGTTGTTTTATGTTAAATATTTTTTAACCACTATGAGCTTAAATGTGAAATATTTGAGTGAAAAATGAGGACAGAAGTTTATTGTAAATAATATTTTTTTTTGTTCTCAATATTTATGCTGTTCCATCAATAATGTATTCCTTAATGCATAAATGTACATAGTTTCATACAAGTTATTATTTTTTTAGTTAAAAAGTCAACCTTTTTTTATGCAAAATTATTATAATTTTTAGTTCTGTTACAAGAGTTTTAAATACTTAAATTTTTTTTTTTCACAAAATTTACATTTTTCCAGCAATCATTTTTTGCTCTACTTATATATAGACATAGTATTGTACAAACAGTTGAATTTAATCTTAAAAATTAACATGTTGTTAATATACAAAATTGTCAATGATTGTGCGGAGGCGACATAATCTCAAAACTTTGATCATGAATATCTCAGTAACTATAACTTTCCGCGGCGGGAGAGTGGTTTAGAGGGATAGTTAGCCCCCTCCCCCAGCCCTCTCACCCCCCTCAACCCTTATTTCAGGATGCGAATTTCTAATGCAGCCCCGAAATAAATAATGATTTTTTCTAACTTACCATAAAGGCCTCTCTCATGCTGTGGGAGCTCCTTGGTATGGTTAAATGGTATCCTTTAATTAGTTTCAGGTTAATAAGATATGTTTAAAGCTCGTTTTCTGATTGAGAAATAAAAATTCAAAATTATCCGCCCACATAAACATGATTATGTTTTACTAACATTTTATATCTGTTTCAAGCACATGGTGGAGCAATGTGCAGATGGGCCCACCTGATGTGATCCTGGGTATCACCGAGGCTTACAAGAAAGATTCACATCCCAAAAAAGTCAACCTTGGAGTTGGAGCATACAGAGATGATGAAGGAAAACCGTTTGTTCTACCTTCAGTTAGGAAGGTAAGATCTATGTAACTGTAATTCATTTAACATTGCTAAAATAACTTGTTTATAATTAAATAGCATTATTACAATGACTATTGAAGCAATAGTGGATTAGTCGATAGCATGTTCAAGCACTTTGATGAATGTAGGTTCAAATCATTGCAAGTCCTCTGACTTTGGTGAAGGTAAACATGATGATGAAATTATACCATGGTGGTAAGGCTTTTTCTAAGTCCGTCTGGCTAGTTACCAAGTTAAGAATCTGTCGTCAAGCACCGGTTGGTGTGTTCCGGAAGCTGCACTTGAGAGCCAACCCACTCTAGGTTTAGCATGTTTACCAACTTAGACCGTGTCGTCATTTAACATCAGCTGAGATGCAGTCAAAATGCTAAAACTTAGAAAGCGTTTAAAAAAAACATAACAATTTTTTTTTTTTTCGAACTGACTATGCTATTGACCTATCAAGGTCTTAACAGCTTCACCGGACTACTAAGGCGAGCGCTTAAGACACTCAGCCGATTTTATTTGACAATTAGCTCAAAGGTGCTTGGCACACCTCGGCTTGGGCTGTTGCCTGAAACATGCCATTCGCGACCTATCTGAGCTAACCTAAACTAAGCTAACTATTCATACATATGTGAGTTGTTGAAATTATTTATATTTCGTATATTATATTTATATTTTTTTATATTATATTTATATTATATTTCGTATATTATATTTATATTATTATATTTCGTATCGGATAATTTTCTACATAGCTATTAATTATAATTGTAGTATCCTAATAACTTTCATGTTTTTCTATATAAATTTGTGTACATTCTACATATAGTTATACTAATAGGCTAAGATAAATCAGTCCAGTAGCATTTGTTTCTCAACTCATTTTGTTTTTTTTTTTTTGTTTAATGGCTTCTACTTATTTATTTATTTGGAAATCCAATAGCATATAATATTTTTATATAATATCTTATAGTATGTAACAATAAAGGTAAAACAGATCTTACTAATGTATGTATAGAATGTTACCAATAGATAAACTTTGCAAATATAACTCTAAATCTTTTAACTTAATTGACCATTTCCCATTTTAATTTTGTATAAGTGATACTAACATTAGAGGATATGCTAATATAGTCATTGTTAATCACGCTTTATGAGGGTTGATTACTAACAACTGTTTTAATACTTATGTAACCACTTTTATTGTTTATAATTACGGTATATGTGCCCAATTCTAGTTCTACTGTGAGCACAGTATTAAAAAATGAAATTATAATAAAAAAAAATTGAATAAAATACATAGTTTAGCTTTTTACCAAAATGGCTATGTTATGGCTGTTATGCATTGTTAAATCCTGTATAGTTCAAATGTATGCATGTGTAGAGGTTTATCAAGTTGTGAGCATTTTCATGCATTCTATAGTCATGTGCCCATTTCACCATAGTTGCAATATAACTATGCTTATATTAAGCTTCTGTTGGTTTGTACAATCTATTTGTTGAATATATCTGTGGTCATATAGGCAGGACTTGAAATTTTAGTTTAAAAGTATAGACCATAGTATTATTTTGCAAAAAAGTTTTTTTTTTTAATTTATGACAGGCAGAGGAAATCCTACATAAGAAAGGTCTAAATCATGAATATGCTCCAATCAGTGGCGAAGCTGCATACACCGACGCAGTAGCTAAACTCGCCTTTGGTGAAGACAGCCCGGTCATTCAGAATAAGAGCAACTGTACTGTCCAGGTTTGTTATCAATAAAATATTATTGCATATTCTAGAGTGCTCCCCTAATTGAAATATACTTTCAAATAGATCATGTGTTGTGCAGAACCTATTAAGGACCTGCACCATTTTCAGGACCTGTACCATTGTGGTTATCTTCACATGTTGAATAAGTGTTGCATTGAATTCGATAATTTTAATAAAGGAACTCTATCCTGTAACTCAATAAAAAAAGTGCCTCAGATTTTTAGTAATAGTAATACTTTTGTAAATGCTTTATTTCATATGTTGGTTTTTAAGTATATTAATGTTTTTTAATCCCCCAATTGGATCTTATTTCATGTTCTCTAAAATTTTATATTAACATAATAAACGAAATTTACCTACATTTAAGCAATTTAAAAATCATAAAATAACTACATTTGTCAACAGACTTTGTCCGGCACTGGCGCTTTGCGTTTAGGTTTAGAGTTCATCACCAATCACTATGCAAAAGCCAAGGAGATCTGGATGCCCACACCGACATGGGGTAACCACCCGCAAATCTGCAATATGTTGAAGTTATCACATAAGAAATACCGCTACTTCGACCCCAAGACCAATGGTTTCGACCTCCAAGGTGCCCTCGAAGACATCTCTGTGAGTAATTAGTAAATATATTCTTTGTTCTATCAATATTATGGTAAAAATCATTATACGAAACATGGTTTCATGTCACTGATATTTCAAATTAACTGAGATATAAAGACTCAATCGCCAATTAGTCATTCCACCATCAATATATTGGTAATTAAAAATTTTAAGGATATAAAAATTTTCAACTTCTTTTTTCATAACTGTATTCATTCTATGTAAACATAAAACTATTTTTAAAGTGTAATTAGATGATATCAAAATTACATAACTTTTCTTACTGAAGTCCATCTTTTTAATGTTTATGGGGAATAGTTTTTTCTATAATCTCTTGCTGAGGTAAAAACTTAGCTCCATTTCATTGATATAGAAAAACCCAAGATGCACAGTGCTTAATTAAGAATATAATATTATATTAATAATTATTATTATATAAGAATATAATATTAGTGCATATAAGAATTATGCAAGTGCATAATTTTGGACTATACACTATTTCGAATAGTCTCGCGTCCTTGTAAAAATAACTTTAAGTCATTCAGATAAGGTTGAATTTGCAAAATCTTAAGCTTATCGCATAACTATAACCACGTATGTATATTGGACAGTTTTTGCGGTTTGAGCGTTACTTTTATTCGAGGCTGTGTGTCTTGGGTTTTTATATATATCAATGCTCCATTTACTAAATATAGTATGAGGTTCTTTTTAGCACGGAAGTAATTAACAAAATATGACAATAATATTATACAACTAGTTTATACTCGCGACTTCCTTTGGTTTGTATTACGAATACGCATCACGCCGTTTACCCCACTCCCCTATAGCAGTGCTTACAAAATTCTTAGTTTCAATGGCTATATATTAAATGAAAATATTTTCTAGATATGGACAAAGTGTCTAAGAACTTAAACTAAAAAATGATCAAAATCTATCTAGTCGTTTTTGCGTGATGCACTCACAACCGCTAATCTCGATCGTTTTATTTATTTGAAGATATATCAACTACTAGTTGTGCCGCGACTGCGTCCGCTTGGAAACTAATTTAAAAAAATAGTAACTATTAAAATCATCTGAATGTCCAGTCCATTTACTTATTTACTTTTCTCTCGTACTTAAGTCGCGTCGTCATTAGAATTACAATAACTTTTGATAGAGTTAACCGATTTTAATGAAACCAAAACTAAATGTTACTCGACGATATGCTTCATGATCTTCTTGGTGAGGCTTTATCGTGACTGTAATATTTTAACTTATTCCTTACTAGCGGGCCCGGCAGACGTTGTCCCACCCTGATTATGAAAAATCCTTGACAAATTATATACTAAAACGTTCCTCATCAAACACTCTATCCACCGGCGAAAACCGCATGAAAATCCGATCGGTAGTTTTTGAGTTTATCGCGAACAGACAGACGCGGTAGAGGACTTTGTTTTATACTATGTAATGATTATCACTTCTAGGCACCTGCAACAATTATTTCCACTGAAATCTAAAAAGTACAGACACGTTAAATTTACATTCTTAATAAATTAATTCTATAATTCTTAATAGATAAAAATTGTATAAGTTGTCCCCCGCGTAATGTGACTTTCTGAATAAAATAAATAGAAGCTTATTTTTGTCATTAGAAGGATTGAGATAAACGCAGATAATAAATTATGAAACAAACATTATTTTAAACATCTTTCCATAATTTACTGATAAGAATTTTACGTACACGTTTTGATAACGTGCTCATTCGATTTTATGAATGTGCGTTATATATTAAACGATAATACTTATTACAATCGATTACGAGAATAATATTTTTTATCGCTTTATCACATTGATGCTTGTTTTATTGACTTCATACACTGGACCAATAAATGTATACGCATGAAAGTGTTTGGTAGACTTTATTGATTAAACATCAGTAAAACTGTCAAAGTCATATATCTAATGTTTATCTTTTGGTAATATTATATTTATCCAGTGAGGGGGTTTGGAGCAAGGCCGTATTCAGGAGAATCCTCTTGGCGTTGAGATATACATCATTACATAGTATAAAACAAAGTCCCCTATCGCGTCTGTCTGTCTGTCTGTTCGCGATAAACTCAAAAACTACTGAACGGATTTTCAAGCGGTTTTCACCAGTGGATAAAGTGATTAATGAGGAACGTTTTGGTATATAATTTGTCAAGGATTTTTTTTATAATCAGGGCGGGACAACGTCTGTCGTGCCCGCTAGTATTAAAATAAAGACAAATCTAGGTATAGCGCTATTAGTTACTGACTTATTGTTATATATGGTCGTTGAAAGGTAAAATTGTTTTTTGCAATCACACAAAGCTAACTTTCTAATATACTAGCTCTACGACGCGGTTTCGCACGGGTCTAACGACAAAAATGGGACCAAATTTTCTCTTAACTGCAGTTTGTAATGGTAACTGACTGTTAATCTGTCAGTACTTTTGAAAATCTACTTATTGTCTGTCTCACTCATTCAATTTTTGAAGTGAAAACTACTTTAGGCGCGTTCAGAGGTATTTTTAACCGGAAATACATTTATAATTTCGCGTCATGACATGCTAGTAAGCGTGACCGACTGTATTATGTTTGTGCGGCTTGCGTCAAACTGACGACGCGCAGTATAAGGGCCTGTGTATATGTAATATTGATATTTTGCAGCTCATAATACGTTTGGTTGATTAATAGACTTTATAAGAATGTATATAATTATTGCTCCGAGTTCCGATAGATATGATTGATGTTAATAATTTGAATAAACAAATTCTAAAATTTAAATACAAATTGTAATTCAGACTATAATTAATTTAAAAATTCAAAAGAGAACACAGTTATGTCATTATTTTGAGTTTTCACTTCTGTCGGCAGTCCCTATGATTGCCTCAACTGTTTTTATATTCAGATTTTTTACCCACATTTTTCACTCTACCGTAAGATTTTTCAAAAATTTTCTATCATACAAACCTTGTACAGATAATTACAAACACAATAATAAAATGACCAGTCAATTAGGCGCAATAGTTCTCAAGTTATGCACTTACATACATTTAGCAAATGATATTTATTTATATAGATAAACAACGATACAAAAATATCCATTTCAGAAAATTCCAGAAGGTTCTATCATTCTGCTTCATGCGTGTGCCCACAACCCTACCGGCGTCGATCCAAAGCCCAGCGACTGGCAACAACTGTCTAAGGTAAATTTGTTTGTCTGTTTGCTTTTAACAGTGTAAAATCAGTTATATATAGTTAATTAATAATAAACAAAATAACTTTGTGATGATAGATTATTTCTCAATAGCAGTATTAATGAACCTACAACAACACTTAAGTAATCTTTTAACCTTGTTTATTTTATTTTTGGCAACCACACTTCTAGTTGATTATTACTGCCATTATCGAGTAGATAATGATATTACGTGTGTCTTGCGATCATCTCAATGTTCTAAAAAGATGGTGGCCCGCATGTTAGAATATTCCAGAATATTTATGGCAAGTCAAAGTCCGTGGTATTATTTCCCATCCACTTCCCTTGTGAACAATAACCAGAGTATATTACGTAAAACACCACAAATATTACAAAATATAGAGTAAAATAACACAAAATTATGAATAATATAATAAAATCCACTATATGACGTTCCAAGATCCTGTCAAAAACTTCCTAACTTAATCGGTTACATATTTAATTACTTCGGTAAGAATAAGCCCGTTACGTGATATCTTTTAACTGGTAAAAATGGCCCTGTTTGTATGTTATAAAAGAGAGAAAACTGTTCCCATTCATCAAAATGGCTTACCAAGGATTTGGAAATATAAAATTCATTACATGATGTTCCAAGATCCCTCCAAAAAACTCCCAACTTTAATCTTAATTCAATACATGATGTTCCAAGATCCCTCCAAAAAACTCCCAACTTTAATCTTAATTCATTACATGATGTTCCAAGATCCCTCCAAAAAACTCCCAACTTTAATCTTTACTTACATCTTTGATTACCTTAACCTTGGTTAAGAAAGTCCGTTACCAAACATCTTTTAACGGGTAAAAATTACCTGTTTGTAGGTCATAAAAGAGAGAAAACTGTTCCCGTTCTTCGATATGGCTTACCAAGGCTTTGCAACTGGTAATGTGGATAATGATGCATTTGCTGTCAGACTGTTCGTCAAGGAGGGACACCAAGTGATGCTTGCGCAAAGCTTTGCAAAAAATATGGGTAAGTCACTTTAAAGTTTTATTAACGAAAACCAACAGTGTGTATCCGTTAAGTCTTAGACAGAAAACTTATCTAAAAATAGTCCTGTCTTTATCTTATCAATCTATTCTAGTTTAAGTAAAGATATAGTTGAAGATTGAATGTTTTACAGTATGCTTTAGACTACTATGATCTCATGTTTTCTTTATATAATAGCAAAAAACGTATAATATTTAAAAAGCAGCCTATGGTTTCGTGTTTAATTGAATACATATATACAAATATACTTATATTAACTTAGTTAATTAGAAAATTAGTAATCCCAATGGTGAATTGTACTTCTGTTTTATTTTAGACATATGGTCGTGGTTGAAATCAACTTCAAATCTTTTGTTGATTTATTATCCTTGGATTTAATAAAAATCTATATGACACTGGCAGAATTGTGGAATTTTCCACAAGGGCCAAAGACTAAGAAAAAAAAACCATATAAAATATTGTCTATATTTTTATAACAGTGTTTCTCTTGAGGGTTTTTGAGAACAAAATAATCCAACTTTTTGATCATTATATAAATAAACTAGCTAATGCCCGCGATTTTCCTTGCGTTAAACTCTGGACTGTCGATTACACATTTTTGACCGCTGCACTGTTCCATATAAAATTATCCCCACAGGGATAAATAGTATAATGAATCAATCAACGATAGTAAAATAAGGTACTCTATTTAGCCATATGTATATGTTTTATCTTGGAAGAAATAGTTACAATGTTTTGTTAACATCAATTGCGAAATATAAGAACATTGGTATCCGCGAACGGTTAATATTTACGTATTATATTGTTTACATGTTAACCTTTATTATCTTATCGTTAACGTCATATATTACAGATATATAGCGAACAGAACCAGTTATGGTGTCGATACAGATGTTTTTTTTTATATAAACATATAAGCTACTCTTTTGTTAATGTATGTGGTGATTAGATAATGTTTATGGATTTGTATTATAAAAAATATTATGTAAGACGAGACGAGAAGTTATGTTGTTCGAAATAACATACTAACAGTAATATATACCTTAAACGATGTAGATAAAATGGCCTTTACTGTGTGCAGTATTAAAATTCTTGCACTCTGCATTCGATAGATCTCAATGAATCCCAAAATTATTGGGCAAACTTCAGTAAATTAAATTTTAAAATACTTTACTGGAGAGAGTTTTAATTTCCCGAAAGTCTATTTAGAGGAAAACCATTTGTGATCTCTGATTTGGTTGGCCATAACCAAAATGGTGAGATTCTGAATATATGTACACTTTTGTGCGGTACATATGAAAGTAAGTGTCTCACCAAAATGTACATGTATGACTACCTTTGCTCGCATAATTAGCATTGCATGCAAAGTATCAGCTCCAGCTGAAATTCGGCCATTTTGACCCCGTCGAGTGCCTTAAGCGCTTGCCCAAAAAGCCCCATGAATTTGTAAAAGTCTTTTAGGTCAGCGTATATTGTTAGCATAGCTTGTACAGTTAGTTCGTTACAAATCTACTGAGGATTCACTCATCCACTGATGATTTGCATGCAAGGCAATAACAGCTCGAGTCTAGGTTCGAAATCGATCGGTCATGGTTTTTTTTAATACCTTATTTAGTCTTTGACCACAATCTAATACGCTAAACTTAGAGGAGGACTCGTTCTCAACTGCAGTTGCGGGAATACACGAACAGGTCCTTGGTGACAATTCTTTTATTTAAGGGTGGTAGCTAGCCAGGTGGATGAAAATCCCTATCACCATACCATAGTTAATTATGAAAGGTAATGTTTGCGATGTAGTAAATGCAGTTTATACCATAAATTACAGGTCTGTACGGAGAACGCGCTGGAGCGCTTACATTCCTATGTGGTGATGCTGAATCCGCTGCAAAGATGATGTCCCAAGTGAAGATCATGATCCGTACAATGTATTCCAACCCACCGCTGTACGGTGCTCGTTTGGTACAAGAAATACTTACCAACCCGGAACTCAAGAAGCAATGGTAAGCAAAACTTTCGAATTTTATAGTAAAACTAGCAGACCCTCGCCACTCGTTGTGGCTCAGTTATTACATGTTGAATTAAAGTATTTGGTATTATGGGATAATGTGTCTGTCTAAAAACTATCGCGGTAAAGAACGGAAAATTAAATTAAAATCCGATAGTTATTAAGAAAGTATTTAGAAGATAGAATCAAGTACAAATAAAATTGATACAGAAAAAGTTAGGTTACGTAGTAAATAGATTAACAGAACACGTGCACCATAGAATAAACTTGAGCAAAAAAGAAATTCAAAATTAAAACGTGGCGCCATCTGTGAGATACTTATGACAGTCGGACCTATAGTTTTCTGTCAAAAAACTAATTTAAAGCGCCATCTGTTCAAGACTGATGAAACTTACAATTAATAACAATAATCAACATTGACAATAATTTAATTTATAAATATTGAAGCCATTTATGAAGATTGGTTGAGTAATCTCGGAGTTCATTGTGGACAAACGTGACACTGGATTTTTAAATATTAAGACTTAATGTTACCCATGTGTCGCTGCTAAAATGTCCCATGAATTGACTCAGGAATTCACACCTTTAAGAGGAAACGCGTTCTGCAAGAAATTTAAGAATAGGCTCGGACAGGAGTCTATTGCTGTCCCACTTTGCGTGAACTATCTTAAATAGAGCATGAGAGAGACAACTTATCACACCTAAATAAATACACGAAATCATGATTTTAACGGGGGAACCTGTTTCCTCCTTCTAAAACTGGAACAATTTTAGTTTATTTATGAAATACAATAAGAAGAAATTTGGCTTTGTATGTTTTTGTTTTATTTATTACATTCCGCATAGGTACTTGTTTGTTGAATGTCTGCAAACTGCGATATAATATGGCAATTTTAATACTTTTAAAAAGCTCCTGTCTTATGATGTTCAGTTTATTAAAAAAACAGCAACCTGCCAGTAATTGATAAAGATTTGGTTATATAGGTTATAGATTTCATTAACAAAGGATAAAACAGAGGAATACATTTGCATGATATATACGTCGCTCGCGGTTTCTAATGTTTTCTGAGATCTATTTAAAATATATTTTCTTCTAGGGAACAGTATTATTTTTCAATAGAGATGTTTTCCTGTTCCGCTTTCACTTTTTAATTCCTCAACTGTCAAATCCAAAAAAATCTTTATTCAATTTAGGCCCTGAGAAGGCACTTATGATCGTCAAAACTACCACCGGTTCGGAAAACAACCGAGTCATGGAGAAGAACCGGTAAGAAACTCGATCTAGTTTATCTCTTCGCTATACATGACATAAAATATTTTTATATACGTATATTCGTATATATATACATTCGTTTTTTTTTTTGGATGCACAGAGAGAGGTGTCATTTCCAGACGTCACCATCGTTGACATATTGTGCATACAATTGTCAGGGGTACAGAAAAGGACATAGGGCTAACATTGTTCCAGAAAAAGTACTGCTCTCGAGGGATGAATTAAATTTATATGAACACGAGCGAAGCCATTAGTATATAATAATAGTTATGAAATTGAAATTGAACATGAAATTTAGTGTAACTATATGCATCACAATATTATTATCCTAGTGGCACGCCATGATGGTCGTTTTGACGTTTGTTCGCACATGAAGTTTCGTATACATTAATAACTACGTTTGAAGAAACACATTGCTATTCTTTGTTGTCAATAGTGACGTGCAGTTATTCCTAATTTATCGAATTTTAGAACACAAGATTGATTTAGTATACTGATTTCTACATTATATATATGTATAACTATATACCTATCCAATTACTAGTATATCTAACTTTATAATATGGTCCCATAACGAATTCTTTCCGCGGTTTAGTAACAAAAAAAGAGCGCCGTTTGACAAAATTCTTAATGGATTCTAATTATTTTTGTACTTATTTGCAACAAAATTCTGTATTTATATTTTTCAAAAGTCGAAAATATATATTTATATACAACTAGCGGGCCCGGCAGACGTTGTCCCGTCCTGATTATGAAAAAATCGGTGACAAATTATATACTAAAACGTTCCTCATCAATCACTCTATCCACCGGTGAAAACCGCATGAAAATCCGTTGGGTAGAGTTTATCGCGAACAGACAGACAGACAGACGCGGTAGGTGACTTTGTTTTATACTATGTAATGATATATGATTATATATAGGATCACCGGCTAGCACACTTAGCACGTCTGGTAAACTCGCGTCAGTGCTTAACGCAAAACAAAGCAGCAATTAATTATATTTTTGTCGAAAATAAATCGACATTTCATGTCACTATTGTAATATATTGAAACGGCCATCATAGCGTGCTGTTATTATAGGTCGATTAGGAGACAAGGAAATTATGTTATAGAAGTTCGACACGTGAACTGTGTAAAACTTTAGGTTGGCTGACGTGAAATTGATGGCTGACCGAATAATTTCGATGCGTAACCAGCTCCGCGCCGGTATAGAGGGCGCTGGCAACCCTCATCCTTGGCAACACATTACCGACCAGATCGGCATGTTCTGCTTTACCGGACTCAAACCCGACCAGGTGAAGCCTTATTATTACTTTTTAAAACGCATTCGCCTTATTTAGTGTTCATACAGATCACGTGCCTTACGTCACGCATCCGTCATACAGGTCATGTGCCATACGTCATTATAGATTTTACTTGTGAATCCCTGACGTGAGTCTTTGGCATTGAAGTTTACCAAAATATTATTACATAACATCAACTTGTAACATACCCACTGGAGGGTTCTAGACTTCTTCCCGAAGATATGCCAATACGTATTGGCCAAATCAAATTCCGAGAAATCCACAGTTCTATTTTCCCTACATATGGTGGTACTACGACAACATTTCTCAGCTTCAGGTTTCCTCAAGATGTTTTCCTTCATTGTCAGCGATAGTGTTACCAACTTAAATTAATAAACATACGTGAATTCAGAAAAATTTAGTCGTACATGCACCGGGGTTTGAAATTTTGGATATCGAATCGACATTCCGTCTGCATCGGTCAAACCACTTCATCACTAAGGCTATACAAATGTGCTTACATGAAAGTCAATTCTTGTGATGATTTTATGAAATAAAATCTATTTTAAAAAGAATCACCTACATAGGTACGGGTTATTTTTACGGATTGGATAAAAAATAGTGGAAACTTGTAAAAAATATTACACAAAATTTTCTTCATAATTTTTGACCTCATCTGGAATAACCATTGCATTTACAACATCAAAATCCGATCCTGTAATTTAGGATTGTCATATAAACTGCTCTATGCATATGTACTACTACTTGACCAGTGGTCAGTTCTAGTATTAAAGATAGGAAAAAGAGCTTTTCTATCATTTTTATATTGTTAACACTAAATCTAAAAAGTAATAATATTGAAAAACAGAGAAGGTAGATGTACTTAAGTGACTTGTCTCTGCCTATATTTATGTATATAATTTTTTTATAACTACAAGTAATGTTTGCATAAATTCACAGGTTGAACGGCTCACCAAGGAATTCCACGTATACCTGACTAAGGACGGACGTATTTCAGTCGCTGGCATCTCTTCAAAGAATGTTAACTACATTGCCGAGGCCATTCACAAGGTCACCTCCTAAGTCAAATACCAAATTTACTTCCGGGATAATCAATCACATTCTTATATGTATAATTTAACGAAAGTATACAGTATTTATTTCGAAATAATTACCTTTAAGATATCAAGAAAATATTTTAACGTTTATTCAAACTATCAGTGATATAACCACATAGTTGTGATTTTATTAATTTCATTGTTTTATTCGTGTTTTAGAAACTGATATATATAAAAAGATCAAATGTTTTTACTCTGCATTTCTATATCTCACTTCACCAGTGTAATAATAAAAAATAGTTTATAATAAAAATGTTTTATTCATTTAAAATTAGTAGATAAAATAAACTTGATGCCAAAAACACAAAAATTGTATCAACATGTTTGTGGTGATTCTAAAACGGCACTATTATCTACGCATATACGTACGAATATTTACAGCTGATAAAAACAAATGAACATCTTACGTTTAATAAAAAACCGGATGCAGGTCAATCGTTAACATTGCTGAAGGTAATTTTTTTAAAGTACCCCAATAACCATAAATTGCTGCGTAACATGTGCTGTGCAACATTTGCTGTCCAAATAGACCTACCAATTTGAAGGCAAAACTGTAAGTCCAACAGTTATTACAAACACGCCATAGTATAAAATAAATTGACAGCAGTCTGCTGTTACAACTGGATGCCAAATTAGTACCAAACATTGGAGAAGAAATTGTGTTATTGATTTTAATATATCGAGTATATTTGTATAGTACACAATAATAAAACAAATTGCAAACAATGAAAAGCTTGATAAAAGTATTCATATACATATTTAAAAATTTTAATGAAAAAATTAAAAACTCAGAAGAAAAAACATAAGAAAAAACCATACCTCATTTGTCGCCTCAAATTTGGATGCAAATGTTCCTCCAACTTTTGATGCAATTTGACATCCAATTGCGACAGCAATTCGACAACTTGCCAGCGCAATTTGATGTCAATTTATTAACAAAGGGTTATTGGAAATACATTTGAGTATAAATGAAAACAGTATAAAATCCTTACAGGATATTTAAATTATGAACACACACTTATAACAATCTTTAACATATTCACCTGCATCAATTTCAAATCTAATAACAATTTTAAAATAAGTCGACTCACTGTATGATAAAAAGTACGCATACAAAAAATGCTTTCTTCATTTAAATTATATCATTAATATGATACAAAAACATACTAATACATTCTATAGATACTTAAAATGATTACCAATAAAAATATGTACAAACATTTCACATAATATTAATCGTTACCGATGGCACTATTTCTTTAGAATGTCTCTACATTCAGTTTAAAGCAAGAAATATGTACCATTTATACACACTTCGATAATACAAAAACACGTTAGAACACAGTCTACACCTTTGTTATTCAACACAACATATAACAATGGTTCGCTTATCAGAACTACTTTCACGAAACATAGTCTTGCACACACTTGTACACAGGTACTCTTAAGCACTAAATATATGAAATTATAACATATTCAGCACCCTCATTTATACTAAAAAATTGTGATATTATGCTATATAAATATTGCAATCCTAAAATACATGGACATTCAAATTTCTTTAAAATCTTTATCAAGCGAACAAAGATATGTCGAGTTATATTAAACATTTTTCAGAAGTTGAAATATATTTCTATTTTTCAAGATGGCTTGTACCTTTATATTTAATATTTCGATGGCAATTACTCACTCAATAATTACTCTATCTTCCAGTTATGTTAGAACTGCACTATATTATTTAAAAAACGTAATCTTCTAGAACAGCCATACTCAACCTGCGGCCTGCCGGGTCTTTGTAGTTGGCCCAACCGATTATATTTTATTTTCAATTATTTTAAATTTGTAGCCCATCAGAAAAACTATGGGCACGCTGAGTAAATCAAATAGATCCCAGATAACCCAACCGCAATGTGTTCCTTATGATATAAGGGTTATGCCAAGCTTATTTTATTGGACAACCATTTTTCATTACATTAATACGTTGATAATTTTTAATTACGTTTTTTTTATTTAATAGCTAAATATTTGTAGTTTGCGGCCCGCTACACCATGAGTGAAACGTCTTTGTGGCCCGTTTAAAAAAAGGTTGAGTACCGCTAGAAGGTATCACGAACTACATTTTTAAATAAAATTTATTTATTCCCTTGGCTTATATAATCTGAAATTTTATCACCATACTTTCACTCACGTTTTTAGCCGTTCATTTATCATATTTTTATTCTTTAGAAAGTACAAGGTATTACAGCAAACACTGGGTTAATATAAGAGTGGAAAAACGAATTCGAACTTCTGATTAAACAAAACTACCAAGTCTTTAAATAATATTATAAAATCACTCACGCAGAGTTACACTTTAAATTAGCCAAATGTATTGAATAATTTTACTATTTATTCAAAGGATAAAACTGAAAAAATGGAAACAATATTGTTTGGTTAATAAAAAGACACCCTAATGCACAGAAATAGTATTCATGAAATTTTAATACCTGAAGTTTAACATTTGTATTAAAAAAAAAAACAAACACGACGACATAAAACTGTGCTCCATTAAATATAATATTATTTCCTAATCGAGGAAAACAAAACTTATACTAAAATAGGCATTCTTAAAAAATACAAATAAATTCATATTTAATAAAATAAATTTACAACAAACCTTATACAAGCTAAATTGTGCGTATTATAAGATGTCTGAATCCTCTTAGTTCAATTACAAAAGATTATTGAAACTATATTAAACAAAGTAACATTAAAGTTGCCAAATAAATAAATTGATACACAGTCCATATTTTTATGACATTTTGTGTGTTGAAAGTTATTCTATATATATGCAATACTTAGAAAATTGTCCTTATAAGATTTCTCAGTCAGATCTTTAACTTAGCTCAAAACAGTTAAAACTTAACCATTACCAGACATAAGTGGTTTAATTGCAATACGATATCGTAAGGTGTAATTAACAAATATATTAAAAGTCAGTTTAACAATGAAACAAGTGACATCAATAACTTTATTAATATGATAATTTATGTCTCAATACATATTTTAATTAGTTCATTTCACGAACATTCTAATTGTAAGAAATTATTTTTAAGCGACTTCAAAAAGGAGGTCTTATCTTGATTATATATTTTTAAATTGTTTGTTATGTCAAAACTTCGTCATTTATAAACCCATGTAGGAAATTATATTTTTATTGTAAAGGCGATTCCACTTTAATTACATTAGACTTCGTAGCTATTGAGGTGAGATATTGGTAGATATTATGACAATCCAAGACTGGGTAAGTACCTGAACGAAGACATTCTCGTACATTTTTTCAGAGTAGACCTTTCTAAAGTCATTTTTATCTTTTGTTAAAATTTTAACATAAACAATCAATGATAATAATAGATTTTTTTTCTATTTATAAGTATTCAATTTCATAGCGACGGAAATTTATGATGCCTGATTAACCACTAGGCTGATTTTTTAATACCCAGATCTCAAAATGGCGAATCATGTTTTTAAATATCTAGTGAGTTAATAATTATGATGTTACATGAAATAATTAGTTATTATTAAAGTTATTCAAATTTTGTAATAAATACGGTATGTTTTTTAAACTTACTCTAGCAACAGTCTGTTGACCAGTGCACCATAAGTTCTACATTTATCTGTATGGAGCTTTAACCCTTATGCTTTTGGGCAGTCGAGGGGTTAAGCAGAAATAGAAATTTATCATCCAAACATTCACCTATGTGTTTGAATAGTTGGAACTTGAAATGCATCATCTATTCAGATCTTTTGCCGGGCATGGCTATGATGAACAATTGGATCTAAACCACCATATAACAAGTGAAACACTCGCTAATAATAAAGTGAGGAGGTAGAATCTGTATTCAATTAATTCACAACCCCTATTCATAGTGTAATAAACTCCTTAGACTCTGTTTAGTCGTTCTCGACTATCTATTACTTTGTTTTTTGGTGGTCGCCTTTGTTTTTGTTTGTACTGTGTTTACTATCAACTGCAATGCCATTAATTTGCTGTGTTACTATTAAAAAAATGACCTAATTATTAGGGTCAAATATAAAATTACATTTCATTTGAACACAAAGGCAGTGCCATTCTTTTTGAAGTCCTATTTGTCATTACTATATAAAATATATACTTCTTTAGCTATTAAACATTATTAAAAAAATACGGTAAAATTTTTGTCATTACTGTCAAAATGTTTCTGTTGGTAATAAAAAGATACAACCATTTAAAATTAAAAGTGTAACTCATGTTTGTGTATTTGTACTCTAAATTCTATAGGATTTCTTAAACTCTGTCATAACTATTTTTTTATTATAACAACTAGCTTCGTTTCGTTCGCGTGCAATAGTTACTTTGGGCTAACTAAAATGCAGCAGAAACTCTCAAAAGGTAATAAAAACAGATTTTAAAACATTCTTCATTGGTTTTCTGCTCCTATTGGTCTTAGCGTGATGATATATAACCTATAGTTATAGATAAATGAGCTCTCTAACACTGAAAGAATTTTTCAAATCTGACCAGTAGTTCCTGGGATTACTCCCTACAACCTCACAAACTTTACCTCTTTATAATATTGGTATAGATAAGGCAGTGTGCTTGTTTTGACACGGTGAAGAAACATGTCATTTCAACATTGGTATTCAATACATTTTAAGTGAAAAGTTAATAAATGAATTACTAGTATACGAAAGTGACCCCAGGGCATTAAAATTATGACAAAGAAAAGAATAGGTATCTGCCGTCAGAAATATATATCAATGAATTTTTAAACAAAGTCTAAAAATATTTATCTAAAATTTTAACAACACTTATTATTCTCTCTATTCTCATAAGTTCTGAAAACTTGTTTCTAGCCTCTGTGTATATATGGGAACAGTGTATCATTTATAATTGAATATATAAAAAATTGTACAAATATATCTCGGCGTTTCATGAGTTTTATAAACATCACATTATATGTCCCAGTTTATTTTCTAATTTCATTAAAATTACGATATACTTTAAATAATTAAAACTATAGTTTATTGCTCGTTATTTATTTAACTGTAAACTCTCACTTACAGTTTGTGAATCAGTCGAGTTGGCGGAGTCTTCTCCTAATAGCCGGCTAAGTTGCTCGTGGAGGGCGTCACTCCTCTGCGACTCTCGAACCTTTGTTTCCTCTGTTGCAAATACATCATCCCCTACCATCATACCGTCATCCAAATACGAAAACGATTCCAAGTTAATATCGGACGTCGTTATCGCCGTACTGTATATATCTATCCTCTTCTGTTGAGATATCGCATCCGCGACTTTCTCTGACAATTTTTCTTTAGCTTTAGTCAGAGCTTCCGATTCCGATTTGTCGATTTTGGGGTCGACTTCTTTCAATTTTTCAACTTTAGTTTTAAGGGCAAAGGACGAATCGTTACTTGAAGAGCCGTCATCTTGTAACTGGCTTAGTAACGTTCTCGTCGCGAGCGTCATGACACTGGAACTGCTGAACATTGCCACACTTTCACCTAAATAACAAATAATATGTCAAAATTGTTAATTCAGATTTATCAGATCATTTATCAGATTTTCAAAAGCTAGTATATAATAATAGTTAGGAAATTGAAATTGAACATGAAATTTAGTGTAACTATATGCATCACAATATTATTATACTAGTGGCACGCCATGATGGTCGTTTCAACGTTTGTTCGCACATGAAGTTTCGTATACATTAATAAATACGTTTGAAGGAACACATTGCTATTGTTTGTTGTCAATAGTGACGTGCAGTTATTCCTAATTTATCGAATTTTAGAACACAAGATTGATTTAGTATACTGATTTCTACATTATCTTAATATATATATTTCTTGTGTGCGTGTGTATGTGACTGAACTCCTCCTAAACGACTGGACCGATTTTGATGAAATTTTTTGTGTGTGTTCGTGGAGATTCGAGAATGGTTTAGATTCACAATTGGACCCGGCAGGTGGCGCTGCGATCGACTTTTAGGATTTTTTTTGTTTTCAAGGCAGGACAACGTCCGCCCGGTCCGCTAGTATATATGTATAACTATATACCTATCCAATTACTAGTATATCTAACTTTATAATATGGTCCCATAACGAATTCTTTCCGCGGTTTAGTAACAAAAAAAGAGCGCCGTTTGACAAAATTCTTAATGGATTCTAATTATTTTTGTACTTATTTGCAACAAAATTCTGTATTTATATTTTTCAAAAGTCGAAAATATATATTTATATCCAACTAGCGGGCCCGGCAGACGTTGTCCCGCCCTGATTATGAAAAAATCTGTGACAAATTATATACTAAAACGTTCCTCATCAATCACTCTATCCACCGGTGAAAACCGCATGAAAATCCGTTGGGTAGTTTTTGAGTTTATCGCGAACAGACAGACAGACATACGCGGTAGGTGACTTTGTTTTATACTATGTAATGATATATGATTATATATAGGATCACCGGCTAGCACACTTAGCGCGTCTGGTAAACTCGCGTCAGTGCTTAACGCAAAACAAAGCAGCAATTAATTATATTTTTGTCGAAAATAAATCGACATTTCATGTCACTATTGTAATATATTGAAACGGCCATCATAGCGTGCTGTTATTATAGGTCTATTAGGAGACAAGGAAATTATGTTATAGAAGTTCGACATGTGAACTGTGTAAAACTTTAGGTTGGCTGACGTGAAATTGATGGCTAACCGAATAATTTCGATGCGTAACCAGCTCCGCGCCGGTATAGAGGGCGCTGGCAACCCTCATCCTTGGCAACACATTACCGACCAGATCGGCATGTTCTGCTTTACCGGACTCAAACCCGATCAGGTGAAGCCTTATTATTAATTTTTAAAACGCATACGACTTATTTAGTGTTCATACAGGTCACGTGCCTTACGTCACGCATCCGTACTTCTTTAGTGTCCATACAGGTCATGTGCCATACGTCATTATAGATTTTACTTGTGAATCCCTGACGTGAGTCTTTGGCATTGAAGTTTACCAAAATATTATTACATAACATCAACTTGTAACATACCCACTGGAGGGTTCTAGACCTCTTCCCGAAGATATGCCAATACGTATTGGCCATTTCAAATTCCGAGAAATCCACAGTTCTATTTTCCCTACATATGGTGGTACTACGACAACATTTCTCAGCTTCAGGTTTCCTCAAGATGTTTTCCTTCATTGTCAGCGATAGTGTTACCAACTTAAATTAATAAACATACGTGAATTCAGAAAAATTTAGTCGTACATGCACCGGGGTTTGAAATTTTGGATATCGAATCGACATTCCGTCTGCATCGGTCAAACCACTTCATCACTATACAAATGTGCTTACATGAAAGTCAATTCTTGTGATGATTTTATAAAATAAAATCTATTTTAAAAAGAATCACCTACATAGGTACGGGTTATTGTTACGGATTGGATAAAAAATTGTGGAAACTTGTAAAAAATATTACGCAAAATTTTCTTCATAATTTTTGACTTCATCTGGAATAACCATTGCATTTACAACATCAAAATCCGATCCTGTAATTTAGGATTGTCATATAAACTGCTCTAAGTATATGCACTACTACTTGACCAGTGGTCAGTTCTAGTATTAAAGATAGAAAAAAGAGCTTTTCTATCGTTTTTATATTGTTAACACTAAATCTAAAAAGTAATAAGATTGAAAAACAGAGACGGTAGATGTACTTAAGTGACTTGTCTCTGCCTATATTTATGTATATAATTTTTTTATAACTACAAGTAATGTTTGCATAAATTCACAGGTTGAACGGCTCACCAAGGAATTCCACGTATACCTGACTAAGGACGGACGTATTTCAGTCGCTGGCATCTCTTCAAAGAATGTTAACTACATTGCCGAGGCCATTCACAAGGTCACCTCCTAAGTCAAATACCAAATTTACTTCCGGGATAATCAATCACATTCTTATATGTATAATTTAACGAAAGTATACAGTATTTATTTCGAAATAATTACCTTTAAGATATCAAGAAAATATTTTAACGTTTATTCAAACTATCAGTGATATAACCACATAGTTGTGATTTTATTAATTTCATTGTTTTATTCGTGTTTTAGAAACTGATATATATAAAAAGATCAAATGTTTTTACTCTGCATTTCTATATCTCACTTCACCAGTGTAATAATAAAAAATAGTTTATAATAAAAATGTTTTATTCATTTAAAATTAGTAGATAAAATAAACTTGATGCCAAAAACACAAAAATTGTATCAACATGTTTGTGGTGATTCTAAAACGGCACTATTATCTACGCATATACGTACGAATATTTACAGCTGATAAAAACAAATGAACATCTTACGTTTAATAAAAAACCGGATGCAGGTCAATCGTTAACATTGCTGGAGCTAAATTTTTTAAAGTACCCCAATAACCATAAATTGCTGCGTAACAAATGCTGTGCAACATTTGCTGTCCAAATAGACCTACCAATTTGAAGGCAAAACTGTAAGTCCAACAGTTATTACATACACGCCCTAGTATAAAATAAATTGACAGTAGTCTGCTGTTACAACTGGATGCCAAATTAGTACCAAACATTGGAGAAGAAATTGTATTATTGATTTTAATGAATCAAGTATATTTGTATAGTACACAATAATAAAACAAATTGCAAACAATGAAAAACTTGATAAAAGTATTCATATACATATTTAAAAATTTTAATGAAAAAATTAAAAACTCACAGAAGAAAAAACATAAGAAAAAACCATACCTCATTAGTCGCTTCAAATTTGGATGCAAATGTTCCTCCAACTTTTGATGCAATTTGACATCCAATTGCGACAGCAATTCGACAACTTGCCAGCGCAATTTGATGTCAATTTATTAACAAAGGGTTATTGGAAATACATTTGAGTATAAATGAAAACAGTATAAAATCCTTACAGGATATTTAAATTATGAACACACACTTATAACAATCTTTAACATATTCACCTGCATCAATTTCAAATCTAATAACAATTTTAAAATAAGTCGACTCACTGTATGATAAAAAGTACGCATACAAAAAATGCTTTCTTCATTAAAATTATATCATTAATATGATACAAAAACATACTAATACATTCTATAGATACTTAAAATGATTACCAATAAAAATATGTACAAACATTTCACATAATATTAATCGTTACCGATGGCACTATTTCTTTAGAATGTCTCTACATTCAGTTTAAAGCAAGAAATATGTACCATTTATACACACTTCGATAATACAAAAACACATTAGAACACAGTCTACACCTTTGTTATTCAACACAACATATAACAATGGTTCGCTTACCAGAACTACTTTCACGAAACATAGTCTTGCACACACTTGTACACAGGTACTCTTAAGCACTAAATATATGAAATTATAACATATTCAGCACCCTCATTTATACTAAAAAATTGTGATATTATGCTATATAAATATTGCAATCCTAAAATACATGGACATTCAAATTTCTTTAAAATCTTTATCAAGCGAACAAAGATATGTCGAGTTATATTAAACATTTTTCAGAAGTTGAACTATATTTCTATTTTTCAAAATGGCTTTTACCTTTATAATTAATATTTCGATGGCAATTACTCACTCAATAATTACTCGTATCTACCAGTTATGTTAGAACTGCACTATATTATTTAAAAAACGTAATCTTCTAGAACAGCCATACTCAACCTGCGGCCTGCCGGGTCTTTGTAGTTGGCCCAACCGATTATATTTTATTTTCAATTATTTTAAATTTCTAGCCCATCAGAAAAACTATGGGCACGCTGAGTAAATCAAATCGATCCCAGATAACCCAACCGCAATGTGTTCCTTATGATATAAGGGTTATGCCAAGCTTATTTTATTGGACAACCATTTTTGATTACATTAATACGTTGTTAATTTTAAATTACGTTTTATTATTTAATAGCTAAATATTTGTAGTTTGCGGCCCGCTACACCATGAGTGAAACGTCTTTGTGGCCCGTTTAAAAAAAGGTTGAGTACCGCTGGAAGTAATTTTTAAATAAAATTTATTTATTCCCTTGGCTTATATAATCTGAAATTTTATCACCATACTCTCACTCACGTCTTTAGCCGTTCATTTATCATATTTTTATTCTTTAGAAAGTACAAGGTATTACAGCAAACACTGGGTTAATATAAGAGTGGAAAAACGAATTCGAACTTCTGATTAAACAAAACTACCAAGTCTTTAAATAATATTATAAAATCACTCACGCAGAGTTACACTTTAAATTAGCCAAATGTATTGAATAATTTTACTATTTATTCAAAGGATAAAACTGAAAAAATGGAAACGATATTGTTTGGTTAATAAAAAGACACCCTAATGCACAGAAATAGTATTCATGAAATTTTAATACCTGAAGTTTAACATTTGTATTAAAAAAAAAACAAACACGACGACATAAAACTGTGCTCCATTAAATATAATATTATTTCCTAATCGAGGAAAACAAAACTTATACTAAAATAGGCATTCTTAAAAAATACAAATAAATTCATATTTAATAAAATAAATTTACAACAAACCTTATACAAGCTAAATTGTGCGTATTATAAGATGTCTGAATCCTCTTAGTTCAATTACAAAAGATTATTGAAACTATATTAAACAAAGTAACATTAAAGTTGCCAAATAAATAAATTGATACACAGTCCATATTTTTATAATATTTTGTGTGTTGAAAGTTACCTATATATATGCAATACTTAGAAAATTGTCCTTATAAGATTTCTCAGTCAGATCTTTAACTTAGCTCAAAACAGTTAAAACTTAACCATTACCAGACATAAGTGGTTTAATTGCAATACGATATCGTAAGGTGATTGTAATTAACAAATATATTAAAAGTCAGTTTAACAATGAAACAAGTGACATCAATAACTTTATTAATATGATAATTTATGTCTCAATACATATTTTAATTAGTTCATTTCACGAACATTCTAATAGTAAGAAATTATTTTTAAGCGACTTCAAAAAGGAGGTCTTATCTTGATTATATATTTTTAAATTGTTTGTTATGTCAAAACTTCGTCATTTATAAACCCATGTAGGAAATTATATTTTTATTGTAAAGGCGATCCCACTTTAATTACATTAGACTTCGTAGCTATTGAGGTGAGATATTGGTAGATATTATGACAATCCAAGACTGGGTAAGTAACTGAACGAAGACATTCTCGTACATTTTTTCAGAGTAGACCTTTCTAAAGTCATTTTCATCTTTTGTTAAAATTTTAACATAAACAATCAATGAAAATAATAGATTTTTTTTCTATTTATAAGTATTCAATTTCATAGCGACGGAAATTTATGATGCCTGATTAACCACTAGGCTGATTTTTTAATACCCAGATCTCAAAATGGCGAATCATGTTTTTAAATATCTAGTGAGTTAATAATTATGATGTTACATGAAATAATTAGTTATTATTAAAGTTATTCAAATTTTGTAATAAATACGGTATGTTTTTTAAACTTACTCTAGCAACAGTCTGTTGACCAGTGCATCATAAGTTCTACATTTATCTGTATGGAGCTTTAACCCTTATGCTTTTGGGCAGTCGAGGGGTTAAGCAGAAATAGAAATTTTTCATCCAAACATTCACCTATGTGTTTGAATAGTTGGAACTTGAAATGCATCATCTATTCAGATCTTTTGCCGGGCATGGCTATGATGATCAATTGTATCTAAACCACCATATAACAAGTGAAACACTCGCTAATAATAAAGTGAGGAGGTAGGATCTGTATTCAATTAATTTGCAACCCCTATTCATAGTGTAATAAACTCCTTAGACTCTGCTTAGTCGTTCTCGACTATCTATTACTTTGTTTTTTGGTGATCGCCTTTGTTTTTGTTTGTACTGTGTTTACTATCAACTGCAATGCCATTAATTTGCTGTGTTACTATTAAAAAAATGACCTAATTATTAGGGTCAAATATAAAATTACATTTCATTTGAACACAAAGGCAGTGCCATTCTTTTTGAAGTCCTATTTGTCATTACTATATAAAATATATACTTCTTTAGCTATTAAACATTATTAAAAAAATATGGTAAAATTTTTGTCATTACTGTCAAAATGTTTCTGTTGGTAATAAAAAGATACATGAACCATTTAAAATTAAAAGTGTAACTCATGTTTGTGTATTTGTACTCCAAATTCTATAGGATTTTTTAAATTCTGTCATAACTATTTTTTTATTATAACAACTAGCTTCTGCGCGCGACTTCGTTCGCGTGCAATAGTTACTTTGGGCTAACTAAAATGCAGCAGAAACTCTCAAAAGGTAATAAAAACAGATTTTAAAACATTCTTCATTGGTTTTCTGCTCCTATTGGTCTTAGCATGATGATATATAACCTATAGTTATAGATAAAGGAGCTCTCTAACACTGAAAGAATTTTTCAATTCTGATCAGTAGTTCCTGAGATTACTCCCTACAACCTCACAAACTTTACCTCTTTATAATATTGGTATAGATAAGGCAGTGTGCTTGTTTTGACATGGTGAAGAAACATGTCATTTCAACATTGGTATTCAATACATTTTAAGTGAAAAGTTAATAAATGAATTTCTAGTATACGAAAGTGACCCCAAGGTATTAAAATTATGACAAAGAAAAGAATAGGTATCTGCCGTCAGAAATATATATCAATGAATTTTTAAACAAAGTCTAAAAATATTTATCTAAAAATTTTAACAACACTTATTATTCTCTCTATTCTCATAAGTTCTGAAAACTTGTTTCTAGCCTCTGTGTATATATGGGAACAGTGTATCATTTATAATTGAATATATAAAAAATTGTACAAATATATCTCGGCGTTTCATGAGTTTTATAAACATCACATTATATGTCCCAGTTTATTTTCTAATTTCATTAAAATTACGATATACTTTAAATAATTAAGACTATAGTTTATTGCTCGTTATTTATTTAACTGTAAACTCTCACTTACAGTTTGTGAATCAGTCGAGTTGGCGGAGTCTTCTCCTAATAGCCGGCTAAGTTGCTCGTGGAGGGCGTCACTCCTCTGCGACTCTCGAACCTTTGTTTCCTCCGTTGCAAATACATCATCCCCTACCATCATACCGTCATCCAAATACGAAAACGATTCCAAGTTAATATCGGACGTCGTTATTGCCGTACTGTATATATCTATCCTCTTCTGTTGAGATATCGCATCGGCGACTTTCTCTGACAATTTTTCTTTAGCTTTAGTCAGAGCTTCCGATTCCGATTTGTCGATTTTGGGGTCGACTTCTTTCAATTTTTCAACTTTAGTTTTAAGGGCAAAGGACGAATCGTTACTTGAAGAGCCGTCATCTTGTAACTGGCTTAGTAACGTTCTCGTCGCGAGCGTCATGACACTGGAACTGCTGAACATTGCCACACTTTCACCTAAATAACAAATAATATGTCAAAATTGTTAATTCAGATTTATCCAAATAATATAAAATTCATAACTAAGGATTATTTCTTACCGCTGGGTGTCACCCGTTGCTGTATCGTTTCCTGGGTCGAACATTTGCTCTTCGGTTTATGATTTGCAGACATATACTCCGTTTCGCTGTCACTAGACATACCTAAATCTAAATGCAAAGAATTTAATTTATCATCGTCTTTACTTTTCCTTGTAACCGTCTCTAATTCCATTTCCCAATCGGTTACACTCGAAGGCTCTTTCCCCGCTTCAGAGTCTTTAATGAAATTCGTTTTGCATTGTTCTTTACTTTCGATTATAGGTAGAACTGATTCCTCCATATGTTCCACTCCGCCTATACTTTCTACTGCTGAATCTAAACTGTTTACGTTACACGTCTCTTCTGTTATTTGGTTCTCGAACATAACCGGCGTGTCTTGTGTGATTTGTGGTAATATTTTGTTTTCCTCCGTGACTCTTGTTGCATTATTACGGCTGTCCAATATTTCCGACATCGTCGTCGTGCGTCCGGATTGATCATTATTTAACTCTAAAACGATAACGTTACCCGGACATTTGCACGATTCAGTTTGCTCCGTTTTTGAAGCTTGAAGCAGCTGATTAACATTTTTGCCCATTATTATTTTAGACATGTCGTTACCGTTTTTTGCGAAAGTCAACGCTTTACCTAACGTCGTCCCTTTTTGTACAACTATAACGCTGCCTTTTGTGTTTGCCGGTCGAAGGATCGGGTTTGTGATTTTAGGAGTGACGATTGGCGTTAATCCCTTAACAGGTACTATATCAGCTAAGTTTGCCGTTTTTATTGGTTCTACACCTACTATTTTAGTACTAGTCGACAAGGAAGTAGCTGCGACTGGCTTTGAAATCACCGTCATGTTTGACGATTTACTAATATGAGTCATGGTTTGCGAACTAACAGGGACCAGTTTCATTTGTGTGGGAATACCTTTGAAATGTATAAGAGGTAGACCTTCACCGCCCGGTTTCGTTCGAGATTTCGCGGGTAAAACAACCATTTTCTGTCCCGATTTGGGATTTAGTACGACTGCTTTAGCAGACACTTTCAAATCTGTCGCTGGGATGCCTTTTGGTGTGAGTGCTTCTATAGTTTTGTGATGTGAACTATTCGCCGTAATAGGCGAGTTATCTCTAACAGGTGTACTATTAGTGGCTATAAGTTTCGGTTGAGACGGCCTATTATCAGATGGAGGTTTTGAAACAACGATCATCTTATCGTTAGGTATAGGCGTATGCAAGGTACGAGACTTTGGCAATGAGCCAATAACTTTGGTCGTGACAAGTTTACCGGGAGTGTGCAGAGCTTTCTGTGTGGCACCAGACGCAACAACAATATGTCTGCTTGACAGTAACTTTATGTTTTCTGAAGGTTTTTGAAGTATTTTAATTTCACTCATTTGCACTTTTTTATCTGTTGAAATATCGCTTCGATTTTTTATAATAAATTGGCATGGTTTTCCTGTAAACGTTTGTTTGGCGGGAGTGCTCTGTGCTTGCAACGAGGACGGATCGTCGGGATGTGAGTTATCTGATACGTCTAGCTCATGAGGTACAGTCGCAGGTTGAGTTAGAAGTTGCATTGTTGGAGAGTCAGCCATCAATCCCGGTGAGGATACAACTTTCTGTTTAAATTCATCCATATAATCCGTTTTGACTTTGTTACCTAAAATCGACTGTGCATAACTGGCTTGGAAAGTGTTAGGGGGACCAGAGTATTCAAGTTGTAAAGATGTAGGATTATAAACTTTATTGGGAGACATGGGTTGTTCTTGTTGTTTCTTTAATTTCGAAATGGTTTGCGCCTTTGTTTTATGTGCCCTAGGTTTATGAGCTGTAGATCTTGAGCTATGAGCTTGATTTGATTTACTAGTTGACACTTTGCTTACTTGATTATATGAATGTTTTGATTGTCCCGGGTGTTTACCTGGATAAAAGAATATTTTTAAAGTAAATTAACTTTAATAACCAAATTACATTGCATTAGGAAATACTAAGCAAAAAAATTTACTTACCAAAGTAAATGGAAAAAATAGTGTTATATTTTGTAAATACAATTGTATTCAAAAGAAAATTAGAATAATCAATTATGGCAATTCTGAATTTAGAATCAAAATTACTAACCTTCATAAAATAATTGTTATTTTCCATTTAGCAAGTATATAAAGTATATAAATCTTTAGATTTATACAGAAAACTGGTAGTAGATAGGGGGTATCAATTTAAAGCAAGTTATGGTAATTGAATACTATATTTATACCTCTCAAATGTTCGGAGTGTGTTGGCTGTGAGTATTTCGAGTATATTTGTGATAAATTGAGATGCTTCTGATTGGTATGAATAGTTATATTTCTCATGTTTTTGACTGGAGTAGTGCCTTCATCCCCTAGTGGGCTGCCTTCTGGAACTTTTCGTTTCCTTTCATTGATTAACTCGGTCTCCCAGATCTAAAACAACACAAAAAATACAGATATTATCAAAAAAGATAATTCATTTTCATTATCATCAATTGATCAAGTGTTACGTTTTTTTGGCACACACAATAAATTATATATTTAATGCTCTGAAATATGAGAGTTGATTCCTAGCTCATCAGCCAAATAAAAGTAAAAGATTTTTTAATTATTAAAGGTGCTCTGAACATATCTACCTATCTATCTATCTATCTACCTATAAATAAATAAACTGTATATTGCCTACCTCATCTAATCTTTGAAACAGCTGAATCAATTTTAATGAATTTTTTACTAAAAGATAAGGAAAATTAAAGAAATTTTCTAGGCCAAACATTATTTTATATTTCTATAGTGGTTAAACATAAATAACTTAAGATTGATAAAAGAACTGTAGAGTTTATGTACTAAAATAAAATAAAAAAAACAGCCCAGAACAAATATACAGTTTTCATTTAAAAAGAATCTTCATGAAAAAGGTGTCACAGATAATAAATAGCTAGTAACAAGAAATAATTTATAAAGTAATATATTATCAAATCTTGATCGTATATCTATTTTGATAACATTTACATTATATGATTAACTTCTAAAAGCAGACATTATGGAATTTCGATCCCTCACATGATTCTTATGGATCATGCACCATAATAGATACAATATGAACATAATCACATAATAATAATAATAATCACATAATCAAAAGCAAGAGCAGAAATTTAAACTTACTTTTGTAGTCTGATCTTCCATCGCAATAGGAGGGCGGAGAACTTCGTTCTTTGCTTCATTTGATATCAAAGAGTTTTCTTCTGCTGTCTGCCCCTCAGAGTCTGTAACTTCTTCCTCATTAGATTTTGGTGCAACAAGCTTATCTGCTTCAAGTCTCCTGAAAAGTTCATTGTTTTCAGCTGCAGCAGCTTCTGCTGCTTTATCCGCGATCTCTGTGTACATGGTTTGTGCAACTCCTCGGGGGAGGAGAGGTATACGTCTCCGACCTTCGCTTATCCATCCTAATCCTGTATTTGGTCCTGATAACCTGAGATAAATAAATTGTATGATTATTTTAAATAGCTTCAGTAGAATATTATAAAAAGAATTAAACTTTTAACAATTCTGAGTTTTATTTTTAAGTACTTTTTAAGAAGTATTTGAATTATATTTATAAATTGTATAACAAACAATACAATATATATGGATATAATGTGTTATATATGGTTATATGTATGGACATATAATATATCCTCATATAATACTTACTAGAGTAAAAACTTATTTACAGACTCTTTCATTCAATGTCAAATATTAAAAAATATTTGACATTTCAAACTGTATAGGTTATCTGTCAAATTAGGTGTTATTAAAAACTTTAAAACTTGTGTAACTTTCCACTAAAATATTTATATACCCTTAAAAATTACTTTACTATTAGTACAATGACAGGTCACAATGATATTAGTGAGGCACAGTTAAGCAACATTACAGAAAAGGTAGACAAAAATACAACAAATTATCAAACTATTTTTATAAAATTACTAGAATATCAATCATGTATTAGATTATAAACAGTAGCTTAATAAAACGGTTCAACTGCTATAACTTTCAATCGCTCTCTGCCATCTTTGACTTTGTGTAACAGTGTTTAAAAATAAATCAAAAAAACCCTTCACAAAACTTCAAAATTCAACTTACTTCTCAGCTATTGTAGCTAATAATTCGTCGTTAGACACGCGGCGCGCTTCCACGCTGTGCCGATCGTTGCTTATATGCAAAACGGCGCGTAGTTCCTGCAATAGCTTTTTTCTGTTGTCTTCCAATGCTCCTTGTGCTCTAAATACACTGATTATATTCGAGTAGGCTTCCAATTCTACAAACAAATGAACACACTATACAATAAACATAGTCCAAGACACTGTCGTAAGGTAATTATCTTTAGCGTCTGAGGTATAATTTACGAAATTCATAGGAGGGAAAATGAAAGCCATTTAGGAGACCAAATATATACCAAGTCTACGAAGCGTTAGACGGCATTCGTCTCGTGTCATGCTCAGGAGCATGGGCCACATTTTTACAAATTTGTGTTGAACACTAACAGTTAACTCGAATCATAAGGTTCCAATCATATTTTAAAAATATGTACTCAATTGGCATATATCCATACTGTTTACTTCAAACGACAATCTTTCGTTTTGACACTTCAAATACTGGAATTGAATATAACTCGGATAGTCTATGAAATTAGGGATACCTCAAATAAAGTAATGAAATGGCAAAAAATCTTATCTAAATACAGAAAGGGATTGTGTGATATTCACAAATTGTTATAATTTTTAATTTTACTATTGAATATGTTAAATTCTATAATTATGACTTAAATTAGGCCCAATAACGCAATAAAACTACCAAACTAATGCATGTTATTAGATATTCTGTTTTAGAATAAAGTCATCAAATTATTCGTTTACTTAGGGAAATTAATAATTTATGACAATACTCATTCGTCATTTATCATAAACAAGGAAAGTTTTGACAGAATTTTACTTGTTGTTTATAAAAGTTGTTAAAATATATTAAATAAAATTATTAACTAGTTAAATAAGATGAAAAATGATAACAATGCAAAGCATATTATTTTGACGCCAGGATCTTAATCATACAAGACCGAATTAATTAGCAATATACTGTCTAAGATATAGATAATATTGTACAACAAATTGTCGGATGAAGCTGTGAAGTGTGAAAGCCCATCAGGCCAATAGCGTGAGGTCAGTTCGAATAAAAAATCGTACAACAATTTTAATCGACTAAGTAATCTAGTATGTGCTCGGTTTAACAGTCGGAACTGTACGGTTCATTATTTCAATTAGTGTAGCTCATCAACCACACTTTATTTTACGTTCACTAAATCCAATGCAAAATTTGAGAAACTAAATTAGCAAGCAATTGTGATTTTAGTTTAAAAAAATATGAGTGACATTAATTTCATTTATGAATTACGAATTCGTTTATGAATAACATTAGTTACATTGTAATATGATAAGACTTTAATATAAATATTTTTCTTATGGTTTTATTACATTTTCTATTTTGAAAAGATTCAATAAAAATTCTTATAGCTATTTCTAGCACTGCTATGACCGCTGAATTCATGAACTCTTGTTACTTAGTTTATGTACTGATTTATTCGTTGTCAGTATTTAAATTTATTAAAGATAAATTCAGTAATTTTAGTAGTCACGTAGGCTTGAATCATTTTGGGTTTGAAGAACTGTTGAGACTGCCAACAACAAAGTATATCCGTTATTTCAAGGATTCATTAACAAGAATACCGCTTTTACACCGGACCAATAAGTATCCGGTAAAACACACCTATGAATAAGGGGTCTTAGGTTGCCACCTTCGATCAACAATAACGGTGTTCAATTGATATGTATAATCAACAATAATTGTTATTGTTGATCGAGGGTTGCCACACTTAAGACAATGAGAATTCTTTTGAGATATGTATTTAGGCAAGTAACTAGTTATATTTTAGTAGCAAGTCATGACATGATGACCATTTGTATGTAGCATATGCCAAATATACGGTTATGATTATTTTGTAATATTTTCCTATATTAATTCCAATTCACTAAACGATAGGAATCAAAGCGTGTGAAAAATACGGTTGAGTTCGATAAAAAAAACTGGAGTTGAAAAAGAAATTCAAAATGAAAACGTGGCGCCATCTGTTAGATATCTATAACAGTCGGTCCTACAGTTTTCTGTCAACAAACTAGTTTATAGCGCTTGTTACGCCATCGCTACACACCACAATTGCTGACTAAGAGTTCCAGTCCCACGATGCGGTAGGTGTTCAAAGTATTACGCCATCGCTATACAACACAATCGATTAATAAGAAGAATGCAGAGTTCCCAGTTCCAAGTTGCGGCAGGTGTTCAAGCATACGAGTCAGCAATTTCCACAACAGGTGCACAAACTTAGTGGAAACGTTCGGTGGTCCGACTCCTCCGTTCCCACATTGTCCATGTATAAATACTTGGACGAAAACAACGGAAAGACAGTGTTAACCTAATATCGGTAGCATTCATTATGCTATTTAGTTTTAGTTTAGGTTTAGTGTGAGAGTTAGCCTAACATCGGCGACACTCTCACAATGTAGGTTTAGTGTGAGAGTAAGCCTAACATCGGCGATAATCTCTAGTTTTAGATTCATTTTTGTAATTTTTATGTTTAATAAATTAATTTAAAGTAATTTGGTTTTTTTTGGATCCTCCGGCTCTGACCTTCGTAACTCGCTATTTATTCGAGACTGTGTTACTTACAATTAATAGCAATAATCAATATTGACATTGATTTAATTTGTAATTAAAAAATGTTAAAGCCATTAATTGAAATATAAATCGTCCTATCTCTCAAGTTTGACCAAATCACTACATATTATAAAACATGATCCTCCGCCGTGTCTGTCTGTTCGCGATAAACTCAAAAACTACTAAACGGATTTTCATGCAGTTTTCAATAATAGATAGAGTGATTGACGAGGAAGGTTTAGATACATAATTTGTAAAGTTTTATTAGTTGGTTGAAATAAAACGATAATTGTTGTAAGTATTGGATAAAGTCAAGCCACCTGAGAGCTATCGTCGAAAACGCTGCCTAATCCCTTTAAGATATAACAAAACAATTTAATAGAGATAGACAGATGAAGTCGCGAAAATTAGCTAGTTATACATAAATACCAACTTTCATAAAGATCCGTTGAGTAGTTTCGGAGTTCATCGTGGACAAACACTACGACACTGGATTTTTATACATTTAAATATTAAAATACAGTGTTCTCGCTGTATAAATTAACTAAAACATCACTAGTGATTATACCTTATCCTTCCCGGTTGAAAAATTCTTTGTCAATGAGTAGGATATATAAATACTTATAATATTAATATCTGTGTCCACGACTTTGCTTATGTTTATTATTACGTACTTGCTGATTTCTCGGTATTTAAATTATTTAAACGTACGCATATCAATTACTAGCTGCTTCCCACGACTTTGTCTGCGTGAAATACTTTGGGCTAACGCTTACACGAAGCTATAGCTCTCAAAATGAAAAAAATAAGATTTTAAAACATTTTTCATTGTTGCTCCATTCCTATTAGCTTTAGCGTGATGATATTATAGCCTTCCTCGATGAATGAGCTATTTAATACAGAAAGAATTTTTCAAATCAGACCAGTAGTTACTGAGATTAGCGCGTTTAACCAAACAAACAAACAAACCCTCCATATTTATAATATTAGTATAGATATATCAACGAGTTGTACGCACGTGCGAGGAGCCGTTTACTATATTATTCGCGCAGGCGCGCAAATTACGAAGGCTACAGTCGAACGAAGGGTACAAAAAATGCAACACTTTACTATATATATTGTAATATAATTAAATTACAATTAAATTATTACTAGAGAGGTGACGACGGATCGATGTTAAAATCAGAAGTGTCCTCCTTCTCAGCGTTGCCTCAATCGTAACCTAAATATGTTTGAGCAAGTTCTTCGGCCCCTCGTGCCTAGGTGGTGTCACTATTGCCAGCTGTTGCTGGCAGTGGCTTGCACGTATTGCAGCGTTGGTTCTTTAGACTCGTGCGATATTTATCTAGGTCATTGCCTAGTCATCGATCTGAGCGGCACGTGGATATGTAACACGCAATCAAACAGCCACGAGAAATACAATATGGCCACAATGACTCAGATAGGTTCTTTATATATTTATGAGTAATTGTTTATTGTATTTTATATCAGAAGAAATTGTTTAGTAGCTAACTTCCTGATACGTCATATCAGCACGTACAACTTTAGTTTCAAGCTAGAAATTTATTATCAATGATTTTCCATAACTCGGCAAAAGACGTTATACGTTTAAATACTTTAAATGTTTAGATTACTTATCTCCTAAGATTTTTTAGCGATACTTATACAGACATTTAACAGAATATTGCTGCGAGTGTGGCAACAAAACATTGAGTAGAGCGGGTTATATCTTGTACTGCATTGTATTTATAGGCCTTACGACAACTTGTAGTTATACCGGATGTAACGGATACCATATCGATAAACCTCTATTTTGTTGAAAATTCAATTATGTAATAGTAATTGTAAATAATATATTGCGGCAAAATTTACAAATTGAATATGCGCGCTTTACGCTCCAGGTGAGTCACTTTCCGTTTTGCAAACGGTTTTAATTGATGATATATGCGATCTGCGTGTGTATATGACTATAAAAATATAATTTGAGACCCTTCCTGAATTGAGATTTTGCCTTCATTAGTTACAGTAACTTTGGATTTCCTGATTAGAAACATTTGCTTTTATTTTAGCTTGCAACACTGGTAATATTTGTCTCTGGTACGCTCAGTAGTTCCTCTAATACTATGGAGGTTAGCGTTAGACGTAAGGAGAACTATTTCATATGGGGGACTTTTTAGTAGTCCGGTGAAGCTGTAAAGACCTTGCTAGGGCAATAGCATAATCAGTTCGAGAAAAAAAATATGGGGGACTTGTTGAAAAAATGTCCAGTTCCATAATCTAAATAATAGTTCCAAAATTCTCCAAAATGGCAATAAACTGAGCATGAAAACGTGGAGAGTGATAGAATTTTTATGAACTTTATATAATACGTTTAGTGATTTTTGAGAGAATATTTTTATAAAGCTTGTTGATATAATTGAACAATAATTAATCCTGTTCCTACTGTTCCACCCTAATTTAAACGCGATTTGGCGGGCAATTTTTGTACACAGAGACGGTTCTCCTTACCTCTACACCCTATATGCATACTAGGAATGTTGATAAAATATCGAAATATCGATATTTTTATTTTTAAATATCGATATTACTGACTAATATTTTTTCGGACGATATATCCATAGATCGATATTAAAATGTTGATATCGGCGGTCAACATTTTTTATTATTTACATTATCATCTTCTTACCCTTATCCTACATAGGTTGAGTCGATACACCATGTTTTCCTTTTCTACTCTCCTCTGTCAGATATCATCTCAGAATTCACAACTTTTATACACGTGTCATTTTTTACTCACCTTATCCAATGGTTTTTCGGTCTACTCTTATATCTGTCCACCTTCATACTTAAAACTATTCTAGTTATATGTCTTTCATCTCTCTTTATGACATGTCCGTATCATGCTAACCTATTACTCCTCAACTTTTCTGTCACTAGTGATATTTTCAAACTTCATCTGATATATTTATTTTTATTCTATCGATTCTAGTTACACCACGCATTTTAACAATCGCATCTGTGCTCCGTGCAGTTTTCTCTCATCCGTTTCATTCGTAATTTAACACTCGCTTGTATGCAGTATGCTGGTCTTATAATAGTTTTATACACCTTTTCCTTGAGTTTCAAGGGCATTCGTGAATTGAAAAATACCTCAAACATCTTTCGCTATTTCCTGCATCCTGCATTTATTCTATTCCTCGCGTCATTTCTACTCTATCATCGTTTTGGATCAATGCGCCGAGGTACCGAAATTTGGAGCAGGCTGGTAATAGTAATCTTAGTAGTGAAAGAGCTGAACATAAGTAACGAGTACTTTTCAAAACTCTTACTGAAAAATATTCATCATCATCAGCCTGTAAGAGACCCACTGCAGGGTTATAGGTCTCTTCCCGAAGGAAGGTATGGCCATAATCACCACGCCAGCCTACGACGTATTGGCGATTTAAAATTCTGAAAACCTACTATTGTATATTTTTCTATATATAGTTGTACTATTAGAAATTTGTCAGGTTCAGCTTTACTCACTATGTTTTCCTTCATCGCCAGCCGATAGTGCTACCAATTTCAATTAGTAAATGGACACGAATTTTGAAAAATTCGTTGGTACATGCCGATATTCAAACCTATAGACATCGGAATGATATTCCACCGGTTAAACCACTAGACCACCATGACTTAAAAAATTTGGTAATTGGTGAACTGAAAAATATTGGTACACATAATTATCTTATTTGGATAAAACAATGTTGATGACAATTAAGGTCAATATGATTAAATAACATTTGTGCAAGTGACCTTTAGAACTATAATGTAACATTTTAAAACATTTGTGGTATAAATTCTCTAACAAATATACTGGATTAAAGACTATAATTCATTGTTAAGCTGAATTACAATTGTTTTTTTAACAAGAAAGCCGATATATATCGAATTATCGGTATTTTTTTCGATATATCAATCCCCGATGTTCATATATTATAAATATCAACAGCTCTACTCCATACCTGATACATAGTGTCTTATTTTTAACCTGTGGTTCCCTGTAATACTTATTCTACTATTTGCTTAATAATCTGTGTAGTCTTAATTTGTCTGTGAGTCTAACGGACTTTTTGTTTACTAAATGTGGTTTGAAATCGCGACTATGCTATAGTTGTTTATTTCGTTAGTGCTTGCAATAGAAAATTATTGACTTATGGCTGATATAAGGAAAATTATTGGCTACCTAAAGTCACTGAAAAGAGGCTTCGATAAAGATTTATTCCAAAATGAAATAGACGACTTGAGTTACATCGTTGATTCGTTCAATTTATGTTATAATGACTTCCATACACTGTTTATGTTATGGTTAAATTTAAATATTCGTAAGTAAAATCGACATACTCCCATATAAGTATCATATTAATTTTTATGCAACGGAATAGACGACATAATATGCACGACGATAAATATTATTTTGGCATTATATGTTCGTATGTATTTTAGCAATTTCAAAATGGATAAGTTTTGGCGTACGCCTTGTACCGTCAGACGTAATAGAAGAGCGTACTGTGAATTACGCATTTCAGTGGATACTGGATAAGTATAGCAAACAGAGTAATTTTTCCAAGATTGGATTTTTACTTGATTGGTTAACTGGTATGTAAGATTTACTTGAATTTAATTAAATTATAGTTGATAATAATATTACCCAAAAGTCTTTAATATAAACCAGAAGTAAAAGAAAGATTCCCCAAAGTCAGCTGTTAAGGCTAATTATACCTTTGTTTTGAGATCGACTGTCACTGTAGGGTAAAACCTATAAAATTGTGTGGTATTATATATATTCTCCTCCTGAGGTTGATATATTATAAAATCGAATACTTTATTAACTTTAGCCTTTCAGAAGGTACTTATTATTGTTAAAATACTACCACAGACACTTTTGAAGGTGGTAGAGCCATGTTGAAGTTATTGGTTTCAGCATGAATGGGTTGGCTCGCCCAGGGTGGTAACTTGATAGAAACCTTTAAGAAACTAGATGTGGTTTATTTTTCTTTTATACTTTATATTAAGCATATTATAACAATATACATTATACTTCATGTAAGTATATGATTATTTTATTTTATTCCATATATATGTACATTTCTATATTTTAAACTATTAATGGATTTCATCATCACCTTGATTGTCAATTTACAAATAAATATAATCTTATTATGAACTAGCTGTTACCCGCTGCTCCGCATGTGCTTTTTTAAAGTGTATTAAAATGTGAAATTATGAGTAGATGTTGTACATTATTGAGATGCTTTTTCAAAAACATCTGTAAGTACGACATGCACACCATCTACTGTAACATGTAACGTGTACATTAGAAATGTGAATAATAACAGTGTATCGAATGGAATGGGATTTATCATCAGCAACATGCCTGGAACTTTAACCTACAATATATCACCCTCAGTGCTCACTTAGACTATATAAGAAAGTAATTAAAGTTTTAAGCTATACATTATCGAACAATATGTGTTAAATCTTTTATTATGTAGATGTAATATATCCGTATTGTCGATATAATTAAGTTAGTCTTATATGTTGCTATAATCACTGAGTTATGTAGACGAAAGCGCGGTAAATAAATTAAAATAGCCGCCAAATTGACCAAAAAGATAATATAATTTTAATTACATACAAACATATGACTTTCAATTATGCACTTGAAGTCCAGTAAAGCACACGTCTCACTCGCTTGTTTACAATAAACAACATATTTTAAATAAATTTCACATGGACGAATGCACGGGTGACAGATCAACAAATAAAATAGAATATGTCAACTGCTATAATTTCGGATATCTGCCAGTAAAATTTCCATTAACATAGGTCCAGCCGTTTCGGACATAACCCAGTACAAACAAACAAAATATAATAATATAAAATACCAACAATATTAAAAAAAATATTTTTTTGTTACTTGTAGCCAAATCCATTCACCAAAAAGTTGTTATTTTAATTTCAGATACACACACTTTATTTTTATAATACGTAATAGATTACAAATAAAAAATTGGAAACAAAACTAAAGTAGAATAAACATTTTGAATAGAAGCACAAAATAAACTTTAAAAATGTTTGGGATAGTAAGTTACCATGTTACCATGGCAACGTATATAATACTAACGCTAAATCGCAGCGAAAGCAATGAACACAAAAAAAAAATGCCCGATTTTGAAACATTCTTCATTGGCGCTGCACTCCTATTGGTCTTAGTGTAATGATATATAGCCTAAAGCCTTCCTCGGTAAATGAGCTATCTAAAACCGAAATATTTTTTGAAATTGGTCCAGTAGTTTCTGAGATCATCGCGTTCAACCAAACAAACTCTTCAGCTTTATATATTAGTATAGATTACTTTGTAACTAATGAAATTTCTTCGAACTTTTGACAATTCTATAGTGTAACAGAAGTTTGCTTGACTCTGAATACTTTTTTTTAAGATGGAAAGAATTAATTAAATATTCATATTTTTTCAGCTTCTTTGCAATGCAATTGTATTGATTTTAATGCCCTAGAGTCTGGGTATGAATTATTTTATTCTATGCTGTCATTTGAAGTTCTGGTAAGTATTTGACATAAATTATATTTTTAAATAAATTGTATTATATTAAATTGTATTTGTATCATTTGATATAATAGTTATTAACAGTTATTAATTATCCCCTTTTTATTAACAATTTTGATATACTGTTTTATTCTTTTTTTTTTTTAATTAATACTAGTGGACCTGGTGGATGTTATCTCACCCTGATAATTAAAAAACCTTGATAAATTATTTACCTAAACCTTCCTCATAAATCAATTTATCTACTGGTATAATGGGCATGAAAATTTGTTTGGAAGTTTTGAGTTTATCGCATACAGACAGATGTGGCAGAGGACTTTGTTTTATAATATTTAGTCATAGTGGTTTGATCCTTGTGAATATTCAGTTCTATATAAATTTTAAAGTTAGATTATGGTTTCAGATTTTTATTTTGTCTTATAATATACTAGCTGTGCCCACGACTTCATCTGCATGGAAACTTATGTAAAAAACTGATTAATAAAATCTTCTGAATGTGTTAAGTCCATTTACTTATCTACTTTTCTCTCGTACTTAAGTCACATTATCATTAAAATTACAATAATTTTTGTATAGAGTACCGATTTTAATGAAACAAAGTCTAAATGTTACTCGAAAATATGCTTTATGTCTTCCTTTGTGAGGATTTATTGTGAACACAGTACTTTATCAGGGATGCGTGTCAATACAATCAGATGATAAAAATGATCAAATATATTTTACTATACTATATAGTAGTATAGGTAGTTGTCCTACCCTGATTATAAAAAAAATCCTTGGCAAATTACACATCAAAACGTTCCTCATGAATCACTTTATCCACTAGATTTACATTCTTGTTATATGTATAGATGATACATGAATTGTTTGCAACAATTTAGAATAGTTTAATAATTATTGACTGGTATTTCTTCTGTGTAGTATTATTTTATTATAATGATTATAGTGATCTCTCTAGAAATAGAATATATCATTAAATTGGTACTAATACTTGTAAGTAGTACAGAATAATTAATTTGTTTTATGTAATTAACATATATGTAATATTTAGTATGTAGCTTAATACTTGTAAGTATGAATAGAATAAAGTAGTAGTATTAGTTACAAAGAGAAAGAGAGTGCTGCACAGTGATGCAAATTATCACCATTCCTCTCTAGGCAGTAAGGTGTTCTGGCGCTTGTACTGCGTCACCTTTGTGATTAGTAGGTATATGACATACACCTAGACCACCCTGTTCATAGTGAGCAAAGCCCAGAGAGGTCTGACAACAATTACGGACGGCATACTACAACATGGTTGAAGTAAATTTGCATGATAGCACAAATTTTGTTGTTATGTATATTGTGGTTAAGTTCAATGGTGATTCAGAATAGTAAAGGAGATGAGTCAACAACAGCACCCTTTTGCAACCACATACGCGTTCAAGAGTTTTATTGGAAACCTGCAATTAAATTCTGAATAATTTTCAAAAATAGTTGCGAGTTCTATGAATAAACGTTTTAATTAAATTATACAATAGTATCATTTATGAGAGTCATCTGGGACTGACATACAACTATTCTGCACCCTTAGCAGAATAAATTAATAATTGTAAATTATAAAAGCCCATTTGTAGAAACTTTACTATATGTCAATGTTAACAAAATAACTTTAAAGTAAGATTGAAAAAACATTGGTGTAGTTTTTTATTTGAATTACTTGTGATAATTTGGTTTTTCTATTTACAGACACCCCATGTTATATCATTGGTGTATACTTTGACAAAACCATATGATGTAACAAGGAAGAGAGTACTGGAACTTCTTGAATTTGCTAGTCTTAGAGAAGGCAAAAAGGTAATTTCATTCTGTCAGTAATCAAATATTATATTAACTGATTAATAGATATGCTTAATAAATTTGTATAAGTTATTATATGTTAAAATAAAGTTTACACAAACTCATTTAAAAAAAAATAAAAATGATATACCAGGTGTTAAGTAAGTTGGTAACAATATTCTAAGAGGTGGTAGATAATGATTACATTTGACATAAAATAATAATATCAAAACAAATACTAATAAACAACAAAGAGAACCTAAGCTAAAGTTTGTTCTGAGGCTTTCAAAAGTATAGATATAATCGTAATAAATCTAGGTACAATGACCGGTGCCGAAAGCTACAAGGGGCGACCTGGAGGTAATAACATATTAACACGGACAATAAACTCTTTTGTTTTGTTCCTGCCGTTCCTCCTATGTTCACTTTCATTTCACCCGACGGTCATTGACACTGTGGTTTAACATAGACAAGTAGAAGATTGTGTATATTTTTTCTAGATAATCAGGTCAAATATTAAGCACCTATTTTTTAGTTGATTTAGAACGAGATTCGAGTGCAGAGTATCTTCCATAAATATTGCTACTGTCTGAACTTTCAGCCTGTATAGTTTATTATTACTTCTAACTTGTTTTCATTGTGTAATCCATTACATATTTGTAGAATATGTATCGCCAACTGCAAGTTCTCTTGGGACTCTTTAAATCGTACAAACCGGAATGTGTGCCAGAGGATATACCTGCAATTTCTATACATTCATCCTTCAAGAAATTAAATATGGCTTTATTGGACAGGTTCAAAAGGGTTCAGGTAAATATTCAATGTATGATTGTTGTAATTTTAATGAAATGTTATATTCAAAGATGGTGTAATATCCTTATCGGAAATTAAAAAGCCATTTGTGTCAAAAAGTAAGTATATGTGGACTAAAAAGTGTATGTACTCACAAAGACAAGTGAAACAAATTCATTATTACACAGTGACACTGCTCTGTGGTGACAGATTTCTTATTTGGGTATTCAATGTTTAGAATAGAACTGACCTTGGTTGCCACTGTTGAAGGTAGTTGCAATTTAATTTATGATACTGATAATGCGTTAAAGTTCCAGAGTAAGATTTCAGTGTATAGTTTTTCCCGCGCATCTGTGAGTCACCATATTGTTTTATTAGTTAATTGTATTAAATAAATATATGGTACTAGGAAAGTATTTTTTAATGGATACGTGTGTAGGCATAAGTGTATTTTATCTCATATTAATTTGGATCAATGCCTATTGGTTGTCTCCGCATTAAACATGCTTACAGTTTTTAATTTGGCTACTGCCAGGATGCTATTCATATAGATTATGCATAAACAATCTGTGTAAAATTTCTAAAGGTGGTAGAACGACGCTGTAATTATTACTAGTTTCAGCATGAATGGTTCGGCTCACCAGGAGTAGTACCACCCTCTCACAGAACACCGACGCGAAGTAACAGTGTTTGCATTGTTGCGTTTCGTTCGGTCAGCGACTGCGCCGGAGGCCCACCTCCTTTTCCCCTTTCCCTTCCCCTTTCTCTTTTCCTTACCCCTCCCACATACACAGGCTAGTAACGCACTTGCGACTCTCCTGGTGTTGCTAGTGTCTATGGCCGATGGTGATCACTTAACATCATGTGACACAGCTGTTCGTCTGCCTCCTTTTGACATAAAAAAAAAAAAAATTAATCCATAAAATATTAATTTAAAATTTTCTGTAACTTACAGCAACACATGAATCTATCTAATATCAAAAGAAACCATTTAATGTGGATGAATCCAATAAATGCTGTAAGTATAATAGATTATTGATTAATTATTGGTATTCTAGCTTTGACTGAGTTGCTATTTTCACACTTGAATATTTATTTGCAGTTGAGTTTATTTATACTATAATATTTTCTAGTAGATATACCATGTTTTTTGTAGTGCTTGTTCGAAGTAACAAAATAGTTTTTATTTATTATTATCCGATTCCTTAGATTTACTTCTACTGAAAATTAGTTTGTGGTTTGTTTTTAAATGTTAACCACATGTCTTATCTGGATTATTTATGATCTGTCTTTTTATATTAATTTTGTCAGCAATATTAAATTCTATAACTCATTTGTCAATTTTAAATTACTTGTGTTAAACATTATTATTACTGCTTAGCCCTAATGGAAATCCATAATTATATGTAAAATTAAAATTAGTTCAACTATATTCTGATGCTCTTGTGTAATCCCTCGACACACACCAGCCGTGTTATTACAAAAAAGTTAAATACGTATTAAATACTTCGTTTAAAAAAGTTTCCTAATAAATGCACCACGCTCGCCCGAGGCAAGTTCGCGTTATCCTTTTTCACAAGTCTAACCTAACGTAACCAAAGCGAGACAAAAAAACAAGATGGCGAACATTCAGCGACCGCGGTGCATTTAATATGAGACCTTTTTAAAGCCAGGGTTCAATACGTATTTAACTTTTTTGTAATAACACCGCAGGTGTTTAAATTTTATTTATATGTATTACTAATCGAATTAGGATCATAAACGAAACAAGAAAGCAGATCCATTGATTCCGGACATGAAAATTTTCAACATTGGTTCAAGGCAATACTTGGAGACTAAATCGCAGAAGGATTTGTTTGATTATACAGAGTAAGGTTTATTTTTTTTTTCTGTGCCGTTCCGTTTGCATGCATGCATTTGTTATTTTGCAATGTTTCATAAGCATTACTGAAATCTTTTAAATGGACACTCAAAAACTACTGGATAGATTTCGAAAATTTTTGTTTGTAAGATTCATCATTATCAAACAGATGGCGTTTTATATTAGTGTGTTGACAGAAAGGTGTAGGACCGATTGTTATAGATATCTCATAGATGGCGCCACGTTTTAATTTTGAAAATAGTTATAGTTTTAATTCAACATGTAATGGTAGGGGTCGTCTTGTTATTATATAAAAGACTAGCTGTGCCCGTGACTTCGTCCGCGTGGAACCTTATGTAAAAAACAATGATTAATAAAATCATCTGAATGTATTAATTATCGGTCAGTTGCAGGAAACTTTCATTAAGTCTTAATGCTGCCATTATAATTTTAATCAATTAAACATTGTCACATTTGACAGGATTGGTTTAATGACCCATTAAAATTAATTTTTAATCTGTCAAGGTTGTCATTAGCTCGATTTTGCGTTGCGAGAACCTCTAAACGCACTCTATTTTGACACTTCATTTATTAAATTTTGATGGCGGATAATTAGTTCATTAGCGGTCCATTACGGAAGCATTCGGCATTTTTCGTTGTGTTTAGTAGAGTTTTTTTTTAACTTTCGTGATATGTCTTCAACATCACTTTCATCTCCTTCTTCGTCAGATGAAGTTTTCTATCGTAACATACTAGATAGGACTGATGATATATGGAACAGATATGATGATATAGAATTTATATCTAGATTCAGGTTCCCTAAAGAAACTTTACAACAAATTCTGAATAAAATTGGACATTATTATGTCCATTTATTTATCTACTTTTCTCTCGTACTTACGCCGCGTCGTCATTAAAATTATAATAACTTTTAAAAGAGTGGACCGATTTTAATGAAACAACGACTAAGTTATTCTCGAAGATATGCTTTATGATTTTGTTTTATGTGGTTTTATTGTGAACTCAGTACTTTAGCAGTTATGTGTTCATACAGACATTTCTAAAAATGTTTGAAATGTATATTATTACTTATTCCATTCCAAGACACCTGCAACAATTTTTTTTTACGAAAATCGTAATAGTACATTCACGTTCGATTTACATTCTTATTATACCGAGCGACTGTTTAGTCTTTAGCAATATTTTTACAGAACAATCCTTAGTCGATTCTCGTTCTAAATCAATTAAAAAATAGGTGCTTAATATTTGTCCTAATTGTATCGAGAAACGCAAAGCAGATATACACCCAACATTAGGTGATTTACACAATAACGAGCTGGTGTAATAAATGAATGACGCGCTGTCGCGCAGTCCAGCCCGTGTCCCGCACTTCGGCTCGCACCCCTGTTCCCGTTGTTTGACCTTGCGGCATTCCCAGGATAAGCAGCTACGTAAAGATTAACATTGAAAAGGGCCCCTTTAAACTTGTTCATTGAATCTAGGCCTGATCTTTTTAAAGGTTAAAAGTATCGTTCCCATACTTTAGAACAAACTTTAACTATGCTTCTCTTTGTTGTTTATTATTATTTGTTTTGATATTATTATTTTATATGTTAAATGTGACCATGAACTACCACAGGATTGAAGGATGTCACACTTTAAACATTCACCTTGTATTAGTATAGATTTAGTATTATCGTAATTATTTGTGTGTTTGTAGGCCAGTTTCATTGGTGCAGCAGAGTGTGCGGCAGAGAGTGTCGCGGCCCGCACAGCTTCGTGCACTTCTCTGCAACGACACCGGCTTCATACTGCTCGCCGTCTCCTCGCATCTAGAACAATCTTTCTTCTCGCACGACCTGCAGTATCTACTTGAAGGATGTCAGTATTATATTATTTTTTATGCTATTGTAATATAATAATATTTATACCATTTTATATTTTATAACAATCAATATATATTTATACATATAATAAGAATGTATACCCAAGGTGTCTGTACTTTTTAATTTTTGTAGAAAAAAAAAAAGTTTCAGGTGTCTGATGAACAGACTTAAACACCTGCGACATTTTTTTTCACGTTATCGAAAAAGTATGGATGTCAGTATTATATTATTTTTTATGCTATTGTAATATTTATACCATTTTATATTTTATAACAATCAATATATATTTATACATATAATAAGAATGTATACCCAACGTGTCTGTACTTTTTAATTTTTGTAAAAAAAAAAATGTTTCAGGTGTCTGATGAATAGACTTAAACACCTGCGACATTTTTTTTCACGTTAATCGAAAAAGTACAGTCGCGTTAGATTTACATTCTTATTATTCGCATAGATGTATAGATATGTAGTAATACTTTTAAATCATGATTTTCAGGTTTCCTGCAAACATCATTGCACAGTCATTCGGAGAAGCGATACTTTCTACACAGATTGGCACTTCTGCAAAAGTCCCTAATGCAAGGCATACCGGTGGTCACCAGATTCCTGGCTCAGTTCTTACCGCTGTGGAATGAGAGCGATTATTTTGCTGAGGTAAGTTGTGTTATTGAAATGAAACTTCTTTACGCACGCTTGACTTGGCGAGTAAGCTGGTGAATGCGTGACGCGAGCATTACGAAAACGTGTGTTCGGGCGAGGCGAACGGAAGTTGAGAGGGAGGTATAAGTTAAGATAAAAAGAGAGCGAGTTACGTTTCGTATTATCAATGAAAACAAATAATAAATTTAATTCTTTGTAGAAAATTAATATACTATGAGAAATAGAAACAATTATTGATTATTAAAAATAAAGGGAACTGGCCAATTTAGATGTAAACTGTTAAGAATAAACTCTAATAATTACTCACTTCCTAAATAACCGACACGAGTTCGGATAGAGCTACTGCACGGTACGACGACCGCCGAAAGAGTGAGTCAACACCGGAGTTTCGTCACGCGCGCCCCCGGAGGGGGTGCGCGGGGAGACCGCATCAGGGATGCCCCTCTGGCGTTGGCTTCACTCTCCCCCCACCTTTTGCGGGGGTGTCTATGTGTGTCGGGTACTGACGTCATAAAGATGACGTTGCCCTGTGGTCGTCTCTGTGTGTTTTTGTGGCTTTCCAACCCCATCCGGGTATATGTTGAAGCGTGCGCCGAACTGTTCGGCTTTCTCTAGAAATTCTTTTTGTATTAGCTTCATTTTTTCCCCGAGTTCCGCCTTGAGTGTCTCGGCTTCTTCCGGGGAGGCTGTCTGTTGCTTTACTTCATATATTTTGTGGAGGGCAAGCACCCTGGTCTCCAGCCAGGTGATCAGGGCCCCTGCGGCGTCTGAGCGTTCCCTTATTGTCGTTTTGGGTTTTCTCTTTCTCCTGGTCTTCCTAGGCCCCTTGGGGGGAGGGTCGTTGGTGGGGGCCATGAGGCTCGCCGTCGCCATCTCCTCTACCTCCTTCGGGGCTGGTTTGGGCTCTCTATTTCGCGCAGGGCCGGTCCGGGCTACGGTGCCGGCCCGGCGATTTCTGAGCTCCCGTCTAAAGACGGGGCAACGGGCCTTGTTATTCGCCGAGTGGGCTCCCCCGCAGTTGGCGCAGGTCGCCGGCTCGTCCTTAGGGCGGTCACATTGCCGGGCGGGGTGTGGCCCCCCGCACCGGACGCAGGCGATCTTCCGGGGACATTGAGCGGAGGAGTGCCGGAACTGCTGGCAGCGAAAACACTGCGCGAGCCGGCGCTCCCCCCTCCAGGCTTCAATCTGTATCGGCAGGCTTGCTATTTTAGTGACGTCATATATTGCGGGCACTAGGCCGGGCGTGCGCTTTAGGATGACGAAAAAGACGCACCCTGCTCTTCCTCGTCGTCCGTTAACTTGTCGGGCGTACTCTGCTTTGAAGCCCTTCTCACGAAGAGCCTCGAGGATTATTTGCGGCTCTGTGCCGCTTGGCAGGCCGCGGATCGCGACCTTGAGGCCTATCTGGGAGGGGGGGGTGTACGTGAACCACTCGAGCCCCTCTTGTTTCTCCAGGAAGTCTACTGTTACTCGGTATTCTTCAGCGTCTTGAGGTATAAAACGTACGCCGTCCCCGTAGACGCGAACGTTGGGTCCGCGCCCCAACTTCGCCTCCAGTTGTGGGAGCTGCACAGCCCAGTCGGGGAGGCGCTCGACCACGATTGGAGGGTAACGCGAACCCGATGCGTCGGGCGAGGTAGGCGTCGATTGGTCGACTGAGGACGCGGCGGCAGCACTGTCGCTCGGTGGCTGCATTTTAGGGTTCCGCGGACGCGTACCCGGTTTCGGTAGCGGATCGCGCGCAGGTGGCGCTGCGATCGACGCATACGAGGGCTGCTCGCGGGCAGCCCTTCGCGATGTAGACTGAGGAGGCGCGGGGGTGGGTGCGGCCACCCGTGCCGCTAGGGTTGCGGCGGTTACACGCGGCGTTGGCGTTGGTTGCTGCGCGGGCTTCATGATGCAGGCTCTCTTCGGCTGCGGCTGGGCGTCTGGTGATTTCTGTGGCTGTGTCGCGCGATTCGCGTCGGGCCCTGCATCGGGTTCGCTGCGCTTGCGGCGCAGCGCTCGACCGAGCGGGTTGTCCGCGGCGTCGGAGATCGCGGGTAGCGCGAGTGAACCGCGGGCGGCGCGTTCGAGCGCCGCCGCGTCGATCGCGGAAGGCGGTTGGCCCTCTTTCGCGGCCTCCAGGACGCGCAGGTACAGCGCCATCCAGCAGCACATCCCCTCCGACAGAGTCCCAGCTGTAATTAGCTGGGCGAGAGTGAGTATATCACTCTCGTACGCTTCTGTCGGAGTGGACGGTCCGCCGGGCGGCTTCTGTCGCGCATCCGAGGACGACGGGCGAGGAGCAGGCACGGAGGTGCGGAGTCCGGTAGGCGTTGCGTGGGTCTTCTTATTTCGGGTGGCGGCAGGATCAGTAGGCGTAGCTAATGTCGTTGATTGGCAATCTGTTTGGCCCTGAAAAGGGCCTTTGTTTACGCGTCGGCTCGACGACGAAGCCGGGGTCGGCGGGGAGGCGCGGGAGGAACGCATCGTCGCGTAGATCGGAGCGCACGGAGCTCTCGGACGACCTCGAACGCGTGTGACGACGGGGCCGTCTTGAGTCAACACAGCGAGCGCCGCTCCTTAAATAGGCCGTCGCAGTATAACTACCCGACATTTCATTCATTTCCAACAATATGTATATATGTACATATATAAACATATAGATGGAGCTAAAGAAGTTTTACTTCAGTCGTGTGGTCTACAGCACATTTATATTTATTTATTATATTTTTTCCCTTTGTGTCTTACAAACTCGAACTGTTATGTTTGACTGTTTGCTAATTCCTCAACTTTTAATATGTGTTGTAAAGGTGGTTTTATCATTTATGTGCATAGATATCTCTTAATTTTATAAAGATGCATTATTTATGTACACAGTATGTGCATATGTACTTATACGGTAACGTATATTGCATGTCGATCTACTTATTATGTGCGCATCAGCACATTTGAATAAAATATACTAGCGGGCCCGATGGACACTGTCCCGGCCTGCTAATAAAAAAAACTTGACAAATTATATACCTAAACCTTCCTCATGAAGCACTTTTTATCTACTGGTGAAATTCAGACAGACAGACAGACGTGGAAGAGGACTTTATACTATGTAATGATGATTATATTATTACGTACCTTGCATGTACACTTATTATGCAAATCAGCACATTTGAATTTAATTATATTTATAAATTATTTTGATAGTCAGTTGCATTCAAGCACTCAGGTTGGACAACAACACTATCGCAACACATAAATAAAATAACTGACCTAAAAAAATTGCTTTATTTCCACAAATGGTCATTCAAAACATATGGAAAGCAAAGACTTGCTCTTCACCCTAACAGTATTTTAATTATGGATAAACCCAAAATTAAATCCGCGACCTACTTAAATGAGATTATTATCATTTGCATCGCATGGACCTTAATTTTTTTTTTTTTTTTTCCGCTGAAATCGACCTTTTTTCTTGTTTTCTTAAACCCCAGGGGGTCGATATAGATCACTTTGATATAGATCACTTTGGGAATCACAGTCGTAGAATTTTAAAGTAAAAAAAAAAAAAAAAAAATTGTCAGCTCTACGCAGACTCTTGTCTTACTATCTCCTGCTATCATGAAGAATCGATCGGCTCATATTCCCGTTATTATCAAACTAGCATCCGCCCGCGACTTCGTCCGCATGGAAAAGTTGCTTTGGGCTAACGCTAACTTTAACTCGCGACTTCGTTTACGTAGAAGGTGAAAATATTTTTAAATAATACCCCGATTTTGGAATATTTTTCATTGCTGCTCCGCTTCTATTGGTCTTAGCGTGATGTATATATAGCATATAACCTTCCTTGATAAATGAGCTATCTGACACTGAAAAAATTTTTCAAATCGGACAAGTAATTTTTGAGATTAGCGCGTTCAAGTAAACAACTACAGTTTTGTTTTATAATAGTATAGATTCATTAGTTGGGTCTGTCAAAGTTTATAAGTTATATTGGAAAAATTACATAGCTATTTATCATTATGCCACAAGTGAAGCGCAATTTATCAAAATATTTTTTCTTTGCAGGTCTTAGAACTTGTAGAATGGATAAGCATAGACAGTACCGATTATTTGGATTACATATTTAATCCTCTGACAAGGATTTACCATCGGGCACAGCCCCTGGAACGATGTGCTATACTTAAAAGCTTGACTGCAACTTACACTAACTTGGTAATTATACTATTATAATATTAAACTAATGTATTTGTGTAAAGGTGTAGTCCGGTGAAGCTGTTAAGCTTGCTAGGCCAATAGCGTAGTCAGTTCGAGAAAAAAAAAATGTGTAAAGGTTTAAGTTTTAAAGTACTATTTACTATTTTTATAAGTATTACGCTTTCAACGATGCGTGAAGTGGTGCAAGCGGCGTGGTACGCATGCGCAGGAGAGAAGTGGACGGATAGCATTGTTTACAAAGAAATGTAACCAAAGTGTATTTTTGTTCTTCCTTTTTTTATGCTTTTGCTCTTTATAGAAACTAGCTTCTGCCCGCGACTTCGTCCGCGTGGAATAGTTATCATTTACGCGCCGGGAGCTCTCAAAAAGAGAAAAAAAAAACAATACGATTTTCAAACATTCTTAATTGGTACTTCGCTCCTATTGGTCTTATCGTGATGATATATAGACTATAACTTTTCTCGATAAATGAGCTCTCTAACTTTGAATTTTTCAAATTGGACTAGCAGTTCCTGAGATTAGCGAAACAAACAAATAAGCAAACAAACTCTTCAACTCTATAATATTAGTATAGATATATTTTTAAGATAACAAACAAAGCAGACAAAGTCACGGGTACCAGCTATACTTTAATGAAATTTTTTTTTTTAGGTGTATTCGAGTACTCGGAAGACGCGGTATTTTATGAGCGATTGTCAACCAGAATTTGACTACGAGCCATTACTAGAAAAATTGGCTACGAAAATCAGTGAAATGTGTAACAAAGGATTACAGGCTAATCCGGGTATGGGTTCCGTCATTTATTCTATTAATATTATAAGAACGTCGAGTGTCTTGTCTGTTTGTGTGTTCTCTTAGTGCTTTTAAACTACGCAGCTAATTTTGATACGGATTTAACTATTGGTGGTAATTTCCGGTGATATAGAGTAGAAAAATTTGACGTATTCTACTGAAATCGTAAGGATTTTTTGGACGCTTACATTGATATATTAGCTAAACATTATGAGATTAATCAAAATTTCATCACGATGATTTTCTTCACCGATAGCTCCAGATCGCTGCAAAGCTTTGTACTAACGACGATAAAACATCGGATGCATCGTTCCGATTATTATTATCACATTGCAAAATAATTATGAATGTAATAAAAAAGGGTGTGTGTAATAATAATAAATATATTCTTAATATATATATTTCTTGTGTGCGTGTGTATGTGACTGAACTCCTCCTAAACGACTGGACCGATTTTGATGAAATTTTTTGTGTGTGTTCGTGGAGATTCGAGAATGGTTTAGATTCACAATTGGACCCGGCAGGTGGCGCTGCGATCGACTTTTAGGATTTTTTTTGTTTTCAAGGCAGGACAACGTCCGCCCGGTCCGCTAGTATATATATATATATATGTATTAAAGTTCATACAGATTTATCAATGCTTAAATGTAAATAATAGTAAATAAATATGCACAATATATCTTAATATATATATTTCTTGTGTGCGTGTGTATGTGACTGAACTCCTCCTAAACGACTGGACCGATTTTGATGAAATTTTTTGTGTGTGTTCGTGGAGATTCGAGAATGGTTTAGATTGACAATTGGACTCGGTAGGTGGCGCTGCAGTGGACTTTTAGGATTTTTTTTATTATCAAGGCAGGACAACGTCCGCCCGGTCCGCTAGTATATATATATATTATATACACAGTAAGTATTAGTACAGTTATAAAAGTATGGTGTCGTCATATGTAAACGTCATCTTTAGTAGCCGATATAGTAATGCACTATTATATATAGTTATGAATATTTGTAGAGATGTGAGCGGTCAGACGATCCGCGCGAGACTGATCCCCTCTCCGCTATCGCTGCGCCTTTTATAGGTTTGCTTCGTATTAGAGGGTAGCGCGTAATATTTATACCAATACAAATACTTTTTGACGGTAAAATGGGCAATTCTGCCGACATATATAATAAAAACGTAATTACTAGAACGATGCTCTCCATGTAAGATAGTAAATTTGATTGATGACGACCGGAGTCGAATATTCACGATTCAGTGCGTCATTTATTTATTTATTTATTTATTTACACATTATGCGTTAAATACGCAATGGCGGACTTAATGCCTTAGGCATTCTCTGCCAGTCAACCATTAGGTGATGCAGAGATAAATGTTGGTAGGTAGGTGTAAAAGGTAAGGTTTTTACGAAATTATGTTTAACCTATTTAATATCACAATATATAAATAAAATATCAACACCAATATACTACATATATAATTTTTTTTTTATTGTAGCTCAGCAAAGTGACTGTACTGTGCCTGATGGTAAGCACAGTACAATCCAAAAACAATGGCGACCACCGAAAGAGATACTATCCATCGCCGGTCGCCGCTGTCATGCCGGCCTGAAAGCGACCCAGTCAGGGACAGCACCTCCCCCCCCGGTTGCTGGATATACTCCGGCTGATCCCGGAACGCGACACGCCCAAACGTGCCACTATGGCGGGTGTTTCACCTGGTGTACGGTGGTCGCGATCCAGTCGGGTACAGACACCCTACCACCCCGCAAATAATAATACATATATACTACACATATACAATACATACACATAACAACCTTATACATAAATATCAATACAATAAATAAAAGTATAGTTAGTCAACATCAAGTACTAAATACAGCATTATCATAGCAATCATCGACCCGAGCGTGACGGTTCACGTTCGTTCACTATCCAATGTGCCTAAAGGAGTTTTAATTTGAATAATACTATTAAAGATGATATGCGAGTCGTGTACAGCAGCGTCTGGTCAGCTGACTGTATGGCGTCGGCCGAGCTGCGTTACGCCGTGAAACCGGGCTCTCTGCCTACCACCCTCACACTGGCGGTGCCGTTACTCGGCATCTCTGCTGGTCTTATAGACAACATGGCAGCACTTATGACGACGTGAGTATAATATTTTTAAGATTTGAGTACTAATCTTGTGATTTTTTTCTAGAACTTTCGTTAAAAATATCAAAAATGAATATAGTAGAACCTCTGTAAGTAGAATTTCAAGGGAGATGCTAAAATATAAGAGTTATAGGGGTTTTCAACTTTGAAAGATTTCGATTTTGGCGGATTTTCGCAAGGAAATATTCGACTTCTAGAGGTTGAGACTCATTTTTACCAATTTTGCCAACATCGTTGTTGACAAATACTTAAAATCGAGAACTCCTTTTCTTTGAGCTGTAGAGGTAATTAGTGCCAAATGATCGAGTTAGTAAATTGTAAAATCAAGCATTGCTATATTTGAGATACGGAGTTCCATTTTTTTTTCGAGTTTGGAGTGATACCAAATACCGAAGTGCCTTGTAGGGGGGAGTCACTGATTATTTCGACGTATAGTGGGTTGAAATTTCGAGTAATGACGGTTTTGGGGCTCAAGGGACGGGAAAAAAAGATTTTTTCGAGCTCTGGAGGCTTTCGACTTAATGTGTTTTGACTTGAAGACGTTATACTGTATTATCAAAATGTTATTATTGTCACGACTTGCATGATATGTTAAAAGTATAAGGGTATCTACACATTACGCGGTTACTCGGAATGCGGTCGGCCGTCTGGTTGTGCTTGCGGTTAGCCAGTTGGAGGGTAACCACATCCGCAACCGGAACGTGCGGTTGGATCGACTAATTTCCAAGATCGGTGTCCAAGTCGAAGTTATATACTCAATTATACATTTTTCTGTATGAAAATCCGTAGTTAATTATCTGTTGTCATCAATGATATTATAACTAAAAAGTTGTAGATACGTCATAAGCGCTTCGACAGCGCCTTATTTAAACTTGACTAGCCTAATTTTGGACCTTATTTTTGACGGCTGCCTCGTCAATCCGCCCGCATCTAAGCACCATATAACTATCTGTTTTTCGCCACCGATATTCAGAATATTCCATCCTACTTCCACATTTCATCATGACATTGTGACGTTACAATTTTAATATACGTATGTGTGCGTTACCGTGCCATTTGTTTTGTCAAAATATCATGTAGGTAACGTAGCTACACCTTTTTATTTCTAATATCATTGAGAGCGACCGTCCGGCTGACCGCAATCCGGCTAACCGCATAGTGCCTAGGTACCCTAAGAGTTCATTTTTAATCGTGATTATATTAAATTGCTGTTTAAAATAATATTTATATGCGAATTATTTTAATCGCATTATACATCTTTTATCTTTACTAACAGGTACCGAAAATTATTCAAACGCCTTAAATCGAATGGTAAACAATATGAAGAGTACCCGATTCATGTTGAAAAATTAAAACATTATATGACGGACATACTGCATTGTCTGTACAGCGAGGAGGCTTTCAGCAAACGTAGAACTGGTTTAATTTTCAACGGATTACATCCGCAGTTTGTAGCAAAACTTGATAAATCGATACCTCGGGTCGATAGTAAATTGAGTATCAGAAATCATTTGGCATTCGCTCCGTACACGTACGCGGAACTTCAGGACACGGACGATGACGAAGCAGATAATAAGATCTGGTTCGAAGTCGCCATAGATCAACAGTTTGTGCATCTGTCGAATTTTTTGAAGCAAAATGTTAACGAATTGTATATTAATTGAATAAAATTAAGGTTATGTTTATGGTACTCCCATACCTGCGTGTTTTTTTTGTCACGAAGCTTTGTCTATTGTCGCTATAAATTTACGTGTGGGAAGACATCGTTACGTTACGTATAACTGGGTCGACGGTTTTATTACGTGTGCGAACCTTATTCTGTGCCTTTTTTGGAATAATTCAAAATTAGTTATCGACTTTGAGGCTGGTTTTTAGTGAGACAAGGAGCTGAAGCGTCGTCACGCGGGTATAGGACTAGCATTAGAGATGCACCAGAATACGGTAATACCGAAACTTCCCACCGATACCGAATCTCATGTTATGTCCTTTTTTTATAATTTCTGTTAAAAATCAGTTTATTTCTGTACTTGTCTAAGCCTAAGAATTCGTATACAAGCGAAGATGCGAATCTGCTATTTTGAGGTAAAATAATGAAGTTTCGTAATTTGTCGAGGTGTAAATTTTACATTTTGACGAGATAACGTCTTATAAACTGATGAAAGCATGCATTGCAAAGCATGACTTATTGTCACGATCTGCCTGAGCCTGACAAATTATATACTAAAACGTTCCTCATCAATCTCTCTATCCACTGGTGAAAACCGCATGAAAATCCGTTCGGTAGTTTTTGAGTTTATCGCGAACAGCAGACAGACAGACGCGATAGGGGACTTTGTTTTATACTATGTAATAATGTAATAATTCAATTCAATTCATAAAACTATGAAATTTTCATCAATATTTTCTTTTGACGTTGTCACGTAAAATTATCGACCGTAAACCGACTTTACAGGCAACCAATTTTTTTTATTTTACTTTTTTGATCCAATAGTAAGTAATATTGATTACATTTGACGTGATATTTCTATTGAATAAAGTGGACTACATATAAATAGATTTTGCTAAAAGCGTACCTCGCGTTAACGCACATTTTAAAAACAAAATACAACCAATATTACCCGTTGATAATGTATCTTCTCTGGGTGAAATAATGTTTTAAATCGGGTATGTAATTTTTGAGTTTATGCATTTTACAAACAGAAAATAAAATATTTCTTCTTTGTATAGAAAACTATTAACATATCAAAGTATTTAAAATTTCGATGTCTTCATTTAATATAAAGCTATTCAAGTTTTAAGAAATTAAGGTTTTTATAATTAATACGCGAAGCCATGTGGTGCGCATGCGGATAGGATAGAATAACGTAGACGAAGTCGCAAATATCAGCTATAGTCTGACCGCAACCGCCGTACCGCGCCTTCGGTATGCGCGGGGAGGTGGAGAGTGGGAAGGAAAGAGCATGAACTCACATGAGATTCGCAGTGTCAGACAGATCTTACGATATCAAAGCACGATTTTGAAACTGTATATTTATCTCTTTTTCTGTATCTGTTTTTGTTCAATTCCTTGTTTTTGGCCAGCCAATATGATTTTTATGTAAGTATAAATAAAGAACCAATATAAATAAATGAAGTGAATTTTTGGAAATATAAAGTCTTAACACAACGCACATAACGACCCATCTATAGATATTTTATCTTATGTGCGTCTGACACGGACAGTCCGTTCGCCCTGTCGTCTCGCCGCTCGCGTACCTTAGCACAGTGTGTTATAAGAGCAGAGTTGGCGACACGTATGGTGAGGAGTTTTTGGCGGGATCTTGGAATGCCATGTGTGGTCTTTATATTTTATCCGTAATCTTGTGTTATTTGGCTCTATATTGTGTAATGTTGGTGGTGCTTTACGTAATATAGTTTGGTTATTGTGCACTAGTGAAGTGGATCGGAAATAATACCACGGAGCATGGATTCTGACTTGCGACAAAAACTCCCAGGAAAGTTCTAACAAGATGGCCGCCATCTTGTTAGTTCATTGAAATTATATCAAGAAAGTTGTAATATCATTACTCGCTTGACAATGTCATTAATAGTCTACTAGAAGACTGATTGCCAAAAATAAAATAGAAGAAGACACGTATGGTTTATGTATATATTTGTTGGGTCTAGTTACGATAGTGACTAGACAAAAATACCGACAGTGTAATTTTGTTTAGTTTTAGAGATATTAACAAAATCGAGAAAAGTCCATAAACACCAAAAAATAGTTTATCTCCTTTCCTTTTATTTTTTTTTATTATAAATTGTTACATGGCCTCATAGATGATCACCAAAAGAACCAATAAATACCTAAATAATTGACTAATAAATCTCTTACAAAGAGCAAAACACCCTTTTCCATGATTTCTTAAAAAAAAATTCTGGAGAACTATTACATGGTCGCATTTTCTTTTACCGCGTTCATATTTATCACACTAATATGTATATTCATACAAAAAATCAGACGTTACACACGTTGGGTTCCAGAATTATAATTTTTTGAAATACCAACTTAGGGTTGTCAATAAAGAAAGTTATTGTAACGTACAATAAGTCGTACGCAAAGATTGTCATAGTGACATGGCAGGCGTGACTTAATGTAAAAAAACAGAATGTAAAAAAAAAATCGTAAGTTCTAAAGTGATTTACCTTCTTAGAACTTTCGAGTTTATTTTAAAGTTGGCGAGATCTTAGTCTGGCATGTAGTGGTGTTTATATTATATTCGTAATCTTATGTTATTAGAGTCTATATTTTGTAATATTGGTGGCATTTTCGTAATATAGTTCGAATATTGTGCATAAGTGAAGAGGTTGGAAAATGATACGACGGAGCATGAATTCTGAGATGCCACAAAAGGTTCTAACAAGGAAACCACTATCTTGTTAGAACATTGAAATTATCGCAGGACACTTGTAATATTATTATTACTCGACAATGACAGTTATAATCTAGAAGGTTGGTTGGTGTAAATAACATTCAAAAACAAAAAGAGGTTGCCTATTTTGTAGTAATTGTGTGATTAAAAATGGTAGTAATATTTAGCAATGCAAAGTAGTAATGAACGACAAGAAGAATTTATTATTATGTTTCAAAACTTGTAGTGTGGTCAATATTCTGGCAAGCAACGCTGTCAGCATAGACTATATAGACAGTTCTTACTGTCGTGGTTATTTGAAAACCGATATTTAAAATTAAATGCAATTAAATTAAAACATTAATTTACATTTTGATTAGCTTGATTATTCGGATTACTCGTATTCAGAGCATCTTGTAGGTGGTAGAGCCACGCTGAAGCTATTACTGGTTTCAGCATGAATGGGTCGGCTCGTCCGGGGTAGTACCACCCTCTTACAGAACACCGACGTAAAGTAACAGTGCTTGCATTGTTGCGTTTCGTTCGGTCAGTTAGAGCGCCGGAGACCCACCTCTCCCCCCTCCCCCATTCCCCCCAAACACAGGTTGGCAACGCACTAGCGACTCATCTGGTGTTGCTAGTGTCTATAGACGGCGGTGATCACTTAACATCAGGTGACCCGCCTGCTCGTTTGCCTCCTTTGATATAAAAAAAATGTCTATAACTATTTTTGTAACGTAAAAAATATATACATATGTTTTGTGCCCACCTTTTGTACATTTGTACTGTTTTGGGTATAAACTGAAGTATATGTAGCGAATTCTGCTACCAACCTCTTGATATTAACTCGTAGCTTATATTTAAGAAATTCAGCGGTTTACAAAATTCGCCATATTCAGTGATATGTAACAATATCATTTGAACGGTTGGTTATACGCTATATAGTCTTAATTGGATTTGTTTAAAATGTTCAAGTTTTAAATGTACTTCTCTTTGTAATATAAGTTTGTTTTTTAATATTAAACCATTAGAATGATTTCTTATAAAAAAAACTATTATGAAGATATACAATATTTTGCACGAGACATACTTTTGAGTGTATTCTAAAATTTAACTTTTATGTTACTCCCATATTTGCGTGACGAAGCTTCGGTTACTTACCGCGCCAAAAATAACCTCAAAAGTTATTTTTGTCATTCAAATAATAACTCGAAATTAGGGTTTGCTAAGTTCCTTCCTTTGATTTGTATAAATATTGCGTATCCAGTTAGCTTTTTGCGTCTGTTGTCACGCGTCCCGATAGTTCTTAACGCATGACGATAATGTCATACTACACTTGCATTTATTGCAACCATAGACAAAACCTCATGCCGATATACACAGGTATGGGAGTAGTATTAATTAGTTTTGGAAACGCAAATCATTAAGTTAACACTCTTTTTTTAAACCATTTTAAGTTCTTGTCGATATGCAACTGTATTGTATTTTGTATTATAAGTACTTGGTGAATAGATTATCTTGAATGTTAATTATGTCGAGACGTCTATTGTATTTTTAAGGAATTTTAATATTTTTTTTATACAAAAGTACCATTAATATTTATCGTTTCATTGAATAAAATATTTCCGAAGAGATCAGTAATTTTATTTGTTAAACACCTTTTTGTTGATTGCATAAAAATGGCATTGGTGTTTAACATGTGTAACACTCCTTCGCTATTTCTTACCTGAGCTTTTTGATTTCACTTGAGCGGTTCAACTGGGTTTTCATTAGTTGCCTGTTGCCACTGAGCTGCCTGCGCTCAGTTTTAAGATGTGGTTATCGAAAGTCTGGTTGTCCTATCAGTCGTTTTGAAAGTTAATACAAAAAAGAAATCTTCCGATCGCTTTCGATGAATGAAAGTGTTGTGATGATATTATAGCGGACGTTACTTTGCACTTCCGCTTGGAATTGATTGAACACTACTACTTCTAACTGCAACAAAAATCAAATCAATTGATCTATATATAAATGTATTAATTATACAATATATTATTAATTATACAATATATCACTAATTATACAATATAAAATTAATATAAATATAATAATTATCAATAAATTAATTAAAAATATGTTGCAGATTGACGTGTAATCAGGACAATCGATTACACGTGTTTCGCTCCATCACGGAACATCTTCAGATCGATGTTGACTATTCCGATGTGTGTGGGCGAGTCAAATTTTGACTCGTGTATAATTAATAATGTATTGCATAATTAATATATACATATATATTGATCAATTGATTTGCTTTTTGTTGCAGTTAGACGTAGTAGTGTTCAATCAATTCCAAACGGAAGTGCAAAGTAGCGTCCACAATATTTAATGATGGATTTCCGCAAAGTAACGCCTTCTTCGATCAGATGTGGTAATGATAACATGGCATGTTCGTAGGGCTTTTTCTACTGCTGCCATCATTAAGGTCAAAATCTGTCTCTAAGCACGTGTGTTCCGGCAACTGTACTTGGGAGACAGTCCTCTATTTTTAGCGTTTTACCACTTTAACCCGCATCGTCATTTAACATCAAATGAGAAGTATAAAAAAACGAAAATATTTTTTGTTGTATGTAGCGAAAGTCAAATTATTATTTTAGTACTAATTTTTCGAGTTTCGACATCACGGGGAAAAAACTTGACTTTCCAAATTGTTTCTCTGGTTAACACTAGACCTCGTCAATAAATACTAATTAAAGAAAGAGAAACGGGAGAGTAACAGAAGAAAAAAAAATCTACTTATCTTTTTCGTCTCTGCTTACTTATATGTATATGACGAAAGGAAAGACTTTTTAGTCTATCAAAAAATATCGAGAGAAAAATATGCAAAGTTGTTTGGGGCATCCACATATCACGTCTTGTCACAGTAAGATATTTCCTTCCCTCATAAGTGCGAACGTATTCTATGAACGAGCCCTTACTAATTGACATGGCAGCGACTTGACGCGGCGTCGGGTTATGGTTTGCGAATCTCTTGTTCTTAGATTGTACCTACTGAGCTTAGCATTAAGCATAGTGCGGTCATTTTATAATGCTGCTATAAAAAAGTGTAATACTATTGTAGATGATGAGGTAGACGTCCAGATTTATGTCTGATGTTTCTGAAGTGAAAATGTCTTTAGATTCATTGAACGGTGAATGAGGGTCAATCGTCACGCTCGAGTCGGCGACGCTGAATCGGGCTTACTTGGTTACAGTCGTCACCAAATACGTTTACTGTTTTATATGGAGTGCATCAGTTAAATCATTATAATATGTATGTTTTGTATACCAGGTGAAAGCTCAAACACTCGTAGTAATCTAGGACATGATACTTCTTGGTCACATTTAACATATAAAATAATAATATCAAAACAAATACTAATAAACAACAAAGATAACCTTAGTTAAAGTTTGTTCTAAGAATTTCAAAAGTATGGATACAAACCTAAATAAACCTAGGTGCAATGACCGGTGCTGAAAGCTGCAAAGAACGACCCGGAGTTAATAACCTTCGATAATAATACGGACAATAAAACCTTTTTTTTGTTTATACTTTGAAAAATTATCCTTTGTTAGTTGGTCGTTGATCCCACATTTTCTCACGCTTCACTGAACACTACCCGACGGTCACTAACATCGTCTTGCCGCGGCGTGCTTTAACAATGGCGCGTATGGGATTGAATATAATTTTTGTGTTTTTCTAGATAAAATTAGGACAAATATTAAGCACCTATTTTTAGAACAAGCATCATGTACTGAGGTATCCTGTAAAAATATTGCTAACGAGTAACCAGTCACGTGTTAGAATCAGTGTAGTATTTAGAGTGTACCTATATACTTAGTACTTGATACTTTAATTTTGGGTAGTTTACAATTATATCATGTGGTTCATAAGCACACCTACCTTTTTATTCCTGTAATATCTATTAACATATAACTTGTCGATAAATTATTATTCTAAAACTATTTATATACACTTTTGAATCCAATGATATTATAAGTAAAAAGCTGTAGACACGCCATAAGAGTTTCGACATCGCGTTGTTACAACTTGGCTATCTAGCAAACATGTTAATCCGCCCGCATCTAAGCAACATGTAACAATTTCTTTTTCACCACCCACATTGAGAATATGCCATCGTTCTTCCACATTTTATCTAAGCTAGTCTGGCGTTATAATATAACTTTACTTATGTGTGCGTTATCGTGTCATTTGTTTGGTTAAAATATTATGTAGAAAACTTATCTAGAGCTTTTTAGTCATAATATCATTGTTTGCATCGTACATTACAATTATTCAGGAGAAGTACGAAACTGAAGCTATTTTACGTTCAATATAATCGTACCAATAATTCTGCTTTTACTAGCACCGTTAACTTCAGTTCAATCTTGTTAGCATCTTAAGTGATTAAATACGAGCAGTTTTCCCCGACTTCGTTCTCTTTGAAATTGCGTTTGTCGGTTTATAGGAATGACATGTTTTTTGGATTAATTGTGGGCTGTCTTTAATTTTTTAATTATAATTTGTTATTACTGCTTATACGCAATAAACCTGTTACCGAGTTTAAATAACATCACACAAATGTTATCTCTACTGTATAGCCTCCATGGGAAAGTATGTAGCTTAGGTTATGCTGTGAAAAGTACTATATTTGTTAGTAAAAAATTCATCACCCGTTCGAATGGCGAATAACAGACAATTTAATTGTATTTGTGTGTTACTAGCTTTTGCTCGCAACTTCGCTCAAGTTGATGTACTTTTAGGCAAACCGGAAACAGTACTTTTTTGCGTATGAACCTTATCCCTTTTCTCGTATTCTGCGCCTCTGATAACGCATATATAAAATTCCACGATGTTCGGTTTAATAGATGGTAGACCCACGCTGAAGCCATTACTAGTTTCAGCATGAATGAGGCGGCTCACTTGCGGTAGTACTACCCTCTCACAGAAACACCGACGTGAAGTAACAGTGCTTGAATTGTTGCGTTTCGTTCGGCCAGTAATAGCGACGGAGTCCCACTTCCCCTCCCCACTCCTTCCCCCTCCTACCACTCCTTCCCCCTCCTACCACTCCTTCCCCCTCCTACCACTCCTCCTACCCCCAAACACAGGCTGGCAACGCACTTTCGACTCCTCTGGTGTAGCTAGTGTCTATGGACGGCGGTGATCACCTAACATCAGGTGACCCATCTGTTCGTCTGCCTCCTATGATATAAAAAAAAGTTAAGACATTAAAGCGTAACAAACAAACAAGTCGCATTCAAAATATTTATAAAGATTTCTTTATAACTATTTACACATGTGTATAATATAGTTTTGGAGAGAATAATTATTGTAGCTGTTTGCTCTGTATATTAGCTTCTTAAGACCCTGTGTACTATTTATTGTACAAACTAAAGCGAAGCATACAGCCCAAAGTTTGAAAAGAAATCATCTAAAAGTGTACAATATGATGTATATTCAAATTTTATAGATATTGCTTTTAAAGTTTCGCACCAACTGTAATCTCACTTAATATTGTGATTAAAGACATATTACTCAATATTTATATTTATTGCCTAAAAATGATTTTAGGAAAACCTTTAATAATTATACACTCACAATATAAATTACCAAAGACATATTCGTAGCTCATGACAATGCAAAAACCGAAGTCGTTCCATGTGACATTTTCTAATATATTTTATAACGCGCAGTGAGAGCTGCAGTAAAAAGGTTACTAGCACGTAAACATGAGAATGGAGTTCCTACATGATCTTTCATTTAAAACTCGGGATCATCTAAACAGCCAATGTGTTCAAATAAACAAGAAAAAATAGTATTGGTTGAGTTTTTCATTAAAAAAAACTAAAATGCGTGAGCCGGAACATGTAAAAACACATTGTACAATTTATTGAACACTGGGTTTTTAATTCATTTTGATAAATTTAGCTTGGGTCTTAGAAGGTTAAAGTGAACACATATTCTCAAACGGGAATTAGTTACTTTCACATTTTCTCTTGGTACTGTTACTCATTTATTTTTCGTGGTCCGCTCGCAAGTATAAATTATGGATACCGTGGCCTGAGCCCGCTACGCTACGTAGCGGGGGATGTCACGTCGCGTCGGGGAATGAGGGCCACCCCACGACCGCTCGACGCCCTTTGCTTCAATGAGAAATGTTTCAGAATCTTTTGTCCCCTTGTGCCCCTTTTTGCAAGCGACATCTTCAAGGATACTGTGTTAATCGGACCCTGGGATACTTTTTGTGTATTCCGCCTACGGAAGTCGACTGGAAAAACTGTTTTTCCTTCGTCCCACATTTCTCCGGTCCTGTTTGCTTTTGATTGTTGTTTATAGGGATTACTCGGATTAAATTAGATTTTTTATTTATTTCAACGTATCTAAAATTTTTACCTCAATTATTTAAATCTTATATATAATATTGGTTCTGTGAAAAAAAGTTTATTGTATAAACTTGAAAAAAAAATTCTCATTTTTTATATTGCTTTATCAAAACAATTTATAATAGCAAGATAGGTGACAGTGTATGTTCAGGTATAAATAAAACGTGACCCATATAAAGATTAACAGTTAGGTATGTACCTACGTGTGATTTTTATGTCTGCAGTTTATTCTTGAATTGATATACAAAAAAAATTGAAAAGGTTAATATAATAATTATTATCCTACACGCCTTAAGGTTACGAGTGTTGAAAATTTGTATATGTAGGTACTAGCTTAAGCACGCGGCTTCGGTCGCTCTAATATAGATTTAAACTATCGTATTGGAACAGTAGTTTTTTCGGATAAAAGATTATCCTATGCATTTTACTGTATTATTTACAACGTATATGCAAAATGACATTACGATCGGTTGAACAGGCTTAAGGCTTGAAAACAACAAACACAGACACGTTCGCATTTATAATATTAGTTAGGATGTATTTCGATATACAGAATAATGATAAAATATCAAATTAAATAAAGAAAATTAATGAAATTCTTAGCTAGAACGAATAAAAAGAAGACGATGAAATTATACAAAGAATGTATGAGATCTTATGAGTTTACGCGAAACTATGGATGTAAAAGTAACAAAAATAATTGAAGGTGGATCTCATACGTAATACTTTAAGCGAGTGATACTAATATAGTTGTACTAAATAATATATGATTGGTTTACGGCTATAACGCACTGGGTGAAATTTTTTATTTAGCTAATATCTCACTTTCCCAAAGCTTTACTATGTACGATTTCATCCTAGGGCAAGGGTTTTTCTAACCATCGAATTGTGCGGGTACTAAATATAACATATAAACATGGTGTAAAATAAGTAAATGTTAACCGCCACAGTTGAATTGAAATATAAAAATTATTTACAAAAAAATCACCTAAATTTATGATGAGAAAGAAGCTGTTTTCTTAAAAGTTGGTCCACGGAGGTCGTTTCACGTTTACAAATATTTTTTTATACTCTTATAACTTTTAGCGAATGATCTCATATGATGTTAAATGCCGATGTGATCTAAGGTGATAAACACGCTTAATCTAGAGGGGGCTGGTTGTCAAGTGCAGCTGCTGGAACACATCAATAGGTGCTTGGCGACATATTTTCAACTTAAGAGCCGTAGCTAGGCACCCGGACTGTGACAAAGCCATGTCATGGCGTCATAACTACGTTTTCCTTCACAGAGAGCTCTGACTCAGTTGCTAGAATTCGAACCTACACCCATCGACATAGTGTCTGAACACACTATTAACTAAACCATCATTACTCAAATTTTATTTCATTTCTTAAACATCGAAAATCAGACTACAATCACTCGAGAGAGATTCGTTCTCTTTTTCATATGATTTAACACATGGCAAACGAACGGGTTGTTTGCAAGTTAAAAATATGCGCAACTGGTAACAACTGATAGGGGCCGCCGCGTGAAGGGTGCCATAGTTCATATTTCGCATGAAGAACCCTCCGGACCCCACTTTCCTTTTTATCCCTTTTCAAAAATCGCTCCGACATCCGTATTTTCGAATCAGAGTGACTACTGCTCTCGTGTTCGCCAAATTGTTGTTTAGGGGTTGAGATGAAATTTGTATTTTGACAAGTTTCACTTTCTTATATAATATATATCGAAGGGATTAGCCATTATATATTTTTTTTTATCCATTAATCATTTACTTCCATAATAGTAAATTGGATGTTACTATATATTACCAACAGACCGCGACTTCCTTTGTTTTACTGCTAATATATAGCTCGTGAGCTAGCTGGGAGAATGTTAATTAGTTTGTCAATTTCGTTAAAAGAATTTTTCGTTTTACTTGGTTACTCACTCAACCTGTAGGTAAAACAAAAGAAATACCCAAGTATAATTTGGACACTGAATTTTAAATCATGTTTTATTAGTAAACCGCTGCCCGTATGTGTCAATATATTACTTAACTAGCGGGCCCGGCAGACGTTGTCCCGCCCTGATTATAAAAAAAATCCTTGACAAATTATATACGAAAACGTTCCTCTTGAATCACTTTATACACTGATGAAAACCGCTTGAAAATCCGTTTAGTAGTTTTTGAGATTATCGCGAACAGACAGACAGAGAGACGCGGTAGGGGACTTTGTTTTATACTATGTAGTAATAATGATTGTATTACCTTATAACATAGAACGTTTATCTAAAGTGTAACTAAATAATTTGAAATTACAATAATAACCTGTTTATGTCCATATATGTATATTATATATATTCGAAGCAACCAACACGCAACCATTCGATGCGGTAGAATTTCGTAGGTGGTTCTTCCTAAGCTGCTTATCTTTAGATTCGATTGACCCTTCGCAATTTTTTATGTCCAACAAAATGGGCAGGAATTAGCAGGCAATATAATTACTATTACTTGTCTGACATCTAAAGTTCACAATACAATTATTTTAGTATTCAATGAAAGGCAAAGAAAGAAACAGCCCTTAAGAAATAATACTGTCTCGAAGGATACTTTCGTTGCTAAAGGTCGATAGTTGTTCATTATTAGAAGTATGAAGACAATCAGAATTTTTCAACAACAATTAATAAATCAAATGAAGACTATTAAACTGTCTGCATACGTATTCAAAGTTACAGTACAGAACCTGTAGAAAATACGAAAAGAAAGACTTTTTCGAAAAGAGTGGAAGGTATTACCTATCCCACGAGCGGTTCCAACTCATTCTTGAGGAGTAATAACTTATTATAACTTGCCTCAAGACTGCGATCCTTTTAACGTTGGTTATGTTTAGCTATAATGTATCGTGCATACATGGATGTTGGTTCATAAAAGAAACAATTTAAATATCTTGACAACCCTGGACAGGGTGCAGGTACATGACCAAAAATATTGAACCGCTTTAGCGGCGTAGAGACTTTGCCGCGGTGAATGTATTCTACCGTCTGTATCATGCTAAGTGTTCTAAAGAGCTATTAAATCTAACTCAATCCTCTCTCCCTTTCATAATAGAACCACACGCGTCGGGCTCCGGAGCTATAGCTAGTAGCTTCCATTACAGCACGAACAAAGAAGATCGATATGTCGTATCTTTACCGTACTTCGAAATTGTGGCAGCCTGTTTCCACTCCTTCCTATAAAATCCAGTCATACAAACATAATATGAAGAGATTTTTTGCATAGGAGGTGAATTTACCACAGACGTGTCATTATGACGAGATACAACGGAAATCTTCTATAAAGTGTAAAACTGTGTATTAAATTTAAAACATGCTGAATTCGTTGACAATTTAAACCGTTTATAAGAAACTGGAAGACATAATGTGTTCGTATTACGTAAGCAGTCTCGTCCCTTCATATAAATTTCGAAGAATTGAGATTTGGAACGTGTGACATGTTATCACAGCCGACGCCGCACGCATGGCTGATTAATAAACTAATATACAATTTAATTTAAAGTGCTATGTATACCACTTCAGTTACCAGTGTCAGCTTTCCTCTATATTTTGGGTTCTGGATACTGGTGCTGTAAAATCGTAAATTCTCAAGTCATCTTTTTTGTCTGCTATATATAGTAATATTTCTGTAATCTAGATAGATTAATATAGATATATTAATACAGTAAAGTATACTCTTTTTTGTATTCTATGATTAATTACAATATTAATAAAAAAAAAAAATTCACCATCTCTATTTGCATGTATCAAGATATACATCCAGCCTATACTATGCATATATTGCCATCATCTACTGTTATATATAAAAAATAACATCAAATTATTAAAAGTCTGGTCATGAAATAAAATGTAAGTGAAATAATTTTAACTTCATTTTCTTCGCTGTGTTCGTATTTCCTTATTAATACAATTATTAAAATATATGATAATGAACTGCAAACACCTTATACATATTTATTAACTTGTTTTCTGAAATAATAAATTTTTAGTTATAGTAAAATTACATAGGTATTAGATATTACCTACATAAGCTTTGTTCTAAACACAAAGACATTTTCTATGTCCCTAAGCACGTACATAAGCAATTTGCGGGTGGATGCCAAGACCCAATGTAGGTAGATTGCTATTTAAACACTGTACGTGTTTCCGAATGTCAAAGCCCTTGTAAATCTACGAGATCTGCAAACAGAAGCGTTGAATCGTGTTAGCGTGGGCGAAAGCTCGCCGGGGCTGCTGTCTGTACCCGAATCGATAAAATTCGGGTCCGCGCCCCCGTGCGTTGCCATGGTAACGCGCACAAATCCCCTCCAGCTCCACCCCGCCGCATCTCCGAGAACACCGATGTTGACTTAGATGGATAGGGTAAGAGGCTTATTAATGGTTTTACGTTACTTTCTTGCTACCTATACGAATATCTACCTTTAAAAAATACTTGAGTATCAAGATGAATATATTTTTTGTCAATATTTACAAAGATTTTTATTATAAACAACAATAAATATAAGATTGCTAGCAGAATTGTGTTTTTCTTTTTAGAAGGTCGGTGGAAAGTAGAAAACGGGGTCTGGGAATAATGGCCGACATTTTCACGATGTGAATACGGCCATCTTGCTAGACCGCGTGACGCCATTACAAATCGGATGTGTTCGCCTGTGAGTTTGATAGAGCTATATTTTAAATTTGGATACGGACGTTTTTATTGTTTAGTGTATCCTTTACATATTCCATTACTAAGGACTATTTGAGGTATCATATGATAAGTGAATTCAGTGTATTACACATGTGTTTATTAAAAAAAAATGTATACACTATCGAGAATACTACTTGGTCAGGTAAAGATTAGATCAATAATTTACTTTATACTAAGTAACACACACCTGTTCGTTTCCCTCCTATGATATAAAAAAGTTGCTATATCTGTGGACTAAATTGCAATGTCTCCTGTGTTGGTGTTGGATTTTTGGTAGCCATATGGGTGGTGAGGTTGCTATCGCAATCGAACATTGCACAAGTTCTGTCACTATATACCTATTTTCACATGTAGATCTACTTTATAGTAGCCGATTTGTAAGTATTTGGTAGACTATATGTATTTTACCGTGCTATCTCAGCGTAAAACGTTTGATGACTGCCATGAATATCTGTAACACTAATTGTTGGTTAATTATTTGTTTAAAACTTTAGTGTGACCAATAAGAAAGTATACTTGGAGATATACCGATCAAATCAAAAATATTTGCATAAACTAAAGAATCTCATAAAAGATTAGCCAATGAAGTAATATCACTGCAGATGGTCTCAAAGACCACTATAATGTTTGAATGAAGTCGCTGGCTCAAAAGTATGTACGTAAGAAAAAAAGATAGGTAAGGTGAACAACGCAATGATTTAAAAAAAATTGGTTTCCACAGCCGCTATTAACTCGTTTAGTTATTCGTGGCACAAGATACGGAGAAGTCATGTCAAAAAAATACATTAGAACTATGATCAGAGATAATATAAGTTCTTTGTAACAACCGCTAAAAGAGGATTTGAATACGAATTCTTTTGCAAGAGAATGAGTGACGCTGTTATGTAATTTATTAGAATACTAGCGGGCCCGGCAGACGTTGTCCCGCCTTGATTATGAAAAAATCCTTGACAAATTATATACTAAAACGTTCCTCATCAATCACTCTATCCACCGGTGAAAACCGCATGAAAATCCGTTCGGTAGTTTTTGAGTTTATCGCGAACAGACCGACAGACAGACGCGGTAGGGGACTTTGTTTTATACTATGTAATGATATGGTTCCCACATATTGAGAGTATATACTTCCGTTATATAAATGAGACATGGAAATGTGGTTTTATACGATTAGCTAAATTTATTTAACGGCACGATCCTGTATTGTAAGTAGCGGTTGGTACCGGCTGTAATGTGGGGCGAGTTTCCTCACACCAAATTGTACCTCTGAGCTGAATGTGCTAAACACTTGGGTAGTTATTATGAACGTATTATGAAGTGTAGTTGTCTTAAATGTTTATGGAAACTTGATCTTAATTATCAACATATTATGTATATATATATTTTTAAATCCGTGCCGTGCTCTTTCAAATCACACATAACAATAAATTACATTACATTGATTATTCCAATAATAAATTTGGTAGGAAATTGACACCAAACTGTACCTCAAATTGAGGTTAAATTAATGTCGGGTAACGTGCTGTTTATAATATGAATATTCAACAATTTTGGTTGACATTTTTATGGTAGCAAAGAAATTTGTGTCCGAACACTTTTATACGAGTATGTCAGACAGCTCTTATCCTAGTATTATAAATGTCAATGTGTGTTTGTTTGTTTGTCATGAAATTTTGCGTACACGTTGACGAAGGCACAGAAAAGAACATATGGTACTCTTCGTTTAAAAAAGTGCCGTAGACGAGGAATAGGTCAAATTTACATTAGCATGGGCCCAGCTACAGCCAATTGCTAGTATTCCATATTTTGTAGTTATATTTCGTACACGTTCTTGTTAATACGAAGTGTCCAGTTTACCTGGTCCCTGGGAATACATGAACTATTTGCATCCGCGTCCATATTGCGAAAAGTGGGCAAGGTTGTTAAATTTGACTAATCATATATTTCGGGTAATAGCTATGCGGTAATATTTCACAGAGGAAACACAAAGCGTGGAATTGTCGTCACCGGTACCAATTTCAAAGATTTCTTTAAAAATATGAATATTTATTTGCAATAAATGATGAAAAAGAAAATAAACTATGATATATTTATAATTATTTAGGTGATAATACGTTTTAAAACGAAGATGATAATCTGAAACGATATTTAAATTAGGTCAGTATTTTTTACTTGATGTGACTTCAAACACTGACACTGGCAAATGCTTCTGCGGAGCCAAATCAAGAAGAAGAAGAAGATGTGACTTCTAATGGCAGAATTTTTTGATTATATGTACCTACAAAACAGATCAGAAATTGGAATATATATATATTATATTTTAAATATATGTATCAATTTTTAAACTATTATTTGAAACATGTTAAAATTTAATTAGAGAGTATTGGAAAAAAAAAAGACGAAATATAGTTACGTTTTTCGTAGTGATTTTTATATATTGTATTGTGAACATTTCCTCGTTTCGTGTAGTCATCGATTAATTAGTAAGTTGATAATGTTGCAAGTGTTGAAATTTCAAAAAGGAGAAAACATACATTTTAGTATTCAATTCAGAGAATTTTTTATACGGAAAAACCCTGACGAAGCGTTTGGCATGGGATAAATTCTTATTAATATTCTAGAACGCCAGTTTTGCTCTTTTGTCTTCCACGAGGCGGGCAATAAAGAGGCAGACGGCTGGAAATGTGCTGCATTTATACAGGTTCAGACGCGACGTCCGCCTCTACCTACTTCGTGTTTTATTTTGCTCACCCGACGCGCCTTTGCCGAGCTCTCTTATTGCTCTCAGCTAAGACTAACAAGGTTTTTAATTATTTCCTTTAATGCCACTTTCAGCGGTATAACGTGCCCGCCTTTGTCGTTCTAATGTTATGCAGTCTCGAGGTATTTTGCGAAATACTAATTTAAACTGTGTTATAAGCTAAAGTTAGCTAGCTTCAATTTTTTTTATGTGAACAATAAATATATCAAATTCTACGGCAACAAATTAATATAAGAAGATAAAAATAAAACGTTATACATCGAAGCTATTATTATGAAGTTATTACATCTCGTGTGTCTATTTGTTTGTTATTTTATCAGGACTAAGCCTCTGAACTAAAACACAATAAAATTCGCCATTAAGGTAGCCTGACCCTGAAGAAAGACATATGATCCTGAATATTTATGTCTTTATGATTATATTATAGTTCTTTTTTGTCGAACTGACTACGCTATTGGCATAATAAGGCCTTAACAGCTTCACGGACGGACTACTTATATTAAAGTAGTTAGGTAATGAAAATGAAAAACATATAGACGAAGTCACGGTGAAAACCTTTGTCTATATAAAAATCTTCTCTCTATTTTGTTCAATTAAATCCATCTAAGATACAAGTATATGTCTCTTCCACGAAAAACACCCCATTCGTCATAGCACTTAAAGTACATCCTGAGTGTCAACATATCTAGTGATGTGCAATTCCATAATCGTTTGGAAAGCAAGGTATCTAAAATTTTTACTCTCAACTGGTCCAAAATGTACTCTATACCAAGGCAACGACTTGTGTTCTATAAAGCGCAAGTACTTCCGTATATGGAATACCGTGCATAAATTTCCGTAAATAGAATAAAACTTGCTACCATATAGTTTATAGATATTAATCTAATTACTAAACATGAGGACATATGTGACATTTTTATAAAGGTTTCCATCTTCGGTAGCGTAAAAAAGCCGTAAAACGCGCTGTGGCCTGACGCAATAAGGAGTCATGAATCTTATTGGTGATTTACAGTGCTGGCACGGGCGGTTCCCTCGCGGCCCCGAGGGTGTCGTTGGTGTTGCCATATACAGTACATTACCTAGAATATTGCGGACATTTGGTAGATAACTAAATTTAGTCTTTCAGTATTGATGATAAATTTACTGAACAATGATGACATTACCACAGAAGTGTTCTGAAGTTGAATTTAAAAACATATTATTGATAGAAGTTCGTTGATTATTATATCAATAAAAAAATAACGTTTGACTATATGTAAACGTCAAAACTATGCTCTTTGTGTTCAAAATAGTTTTCGCAATATGGTGCCAGTAAACTGGTTACAATGGACATATTTATTAGGTTATTTAAATACTTCATAAATTTTAATTTTTTAAAGAATCCCAACTTTACCTGATCGGCATTAATGATGATTACATGATGGTCTAATATTTAATAACTCACTATAAACTAATTAAAGCTAGAGGGGTACTGGTTGTTAGGTGCTGCTGGTATACCACTTACGAATGCAGATGTTTTACTTGACAGTGGGAGCTGACGCATGGTTGCTGGAAATTGCACCACAATTTTGTTATAGTTACTTCTTGATGTGTTAAAAATCCTGTACAGGTTCATCTATATAAATATCATATGTATGATATAATTGTACGTATATAAGTACTTGCCTCTTCGTATTCCCTCTTTATTTTAATTATTTTCTGAGAAACAAAATTTTAACTTGGCAACTCCTTTCGGTTATGTTGTAATATATGACGGACGCAGCTCCCAACTAGATTATCGCTAAAAGGGACTTAAGAACCGTGATCTTGTGTGGTTGAAAATTATTTATATAAATTAATAATTTAATAGTCATATGAAAATTTGTGAGTTGAATAAATTTGAATCATTGAAAAGGTTTATTAATTATGTTACAAATTAAATCAATAATGTCGATCTGTTCCACGTTTTCTTGTGATATTTCAATTCAACTACAAATTAGAGTACACCGGATGAATATTTAACCAACCACGAGTTTTGTAATAAATTATTTAATCCTGTTTAATGTTATTTAAAAACTAGCTTCTGTCCGCGACTTCGTCTGCACTTTGGGTTAACGCTAACAAGCAGCGGAACCTTCCAAAAGAAAAAAAACGATTTTGAAACATTCTTCATATGTGCTCCGCTCCTATTGGTCTTAGCGAGATATATAGCCTTCCTCGATAAATGAGCTATCTAACACTGAAACAATTTTTCAATTCGGACTAGTAGTTCCTGAGATTAGTCCGTTCTAGCAAACAAACTTTTCAGCTTTATAATATTATAGATTGAATATCATATTAGTATAGATATACATTTACTTAATTAGATTTCATTCATGTAGAAAACAGCGAAGGAATATTAAGAAGAATTGTCTGTCGTCATCGCTCGCCACAATGTAGCAAGCGCCGAGGAAGATTTATGTTCAATCCCCTGGGACCGGGAGATAACGGTGAGACAGCCGGTGGCGAGGAACTCGACCATGACAGAATATATAAGCCGTATATATAAACCGTATTCCAACACGGTTCGCAACCCTTTTTGTTTTTATATAATTAATCATGCGCTTTGTCTTTTCTATTATTTCAAGCGTAGCAAAGTGTACACTGTGAGTGATGGTGTACACTGTGCAATACAAAGACGATTATTGAGTTATCAGGTAATCTTTTGCTGGTCGTCAGTGTTATGCCTTTTGCACAAATATCTACTCGTAACGTTTGAAGGATCCAACTCGTAATTATGTATTCCGCATAAGCAAAGCAATTAAAACCCACAAACACACAATTCCACCCTTTTTGGGGGGAGGGGGAAGGGGGAGGGGGGGGGAAAAGGGGGAGGGGGGGGGGGGGGGGGGCCGGGCCCCCCCCTCCCAAAAAAAAAAATAAAGCACCCCTTCTTCCCCCCGGTTTTTTTTTAGAGGGGGGTACTCCCCCGGACGAGCCGACCCATTCATGCTGAAACCAGTAATAGCTTCAACGTGGCTCTACCACCTATAAATGACACAAATATCGAAATCATGATTTTCAAATCGCAACTCAAGATTGTATTAGCTGTTAGCACAATATTAACTATTTGATTAGTTATATATAAATTATATTATATAGATTAGATGTATTGTAGCGGGGCTTTGTCTAAGCCCATCTGGCTCTTTTTTTTTTTGAACCTACTACGCTATTGACCTAGCACGGTCTTAACAGCTTCACCGGACTACTGTCTCCCACCTGGCTCGTTACCAACTTCCAGGTGAAAATCTGTCCGCAAACATTTATACGTGTTCCGGTAGCCGCACTTGAGAGCCAATCTCTGCGGGCTTAGCGCGTTTATCATCTGGACGCAAACAGTTGTTGTATTATCTATACTAATATTATAAAGAGGTAAAGTTTGTGAGTTTGTGGCGTTGTAGGAGGTAATCTCAGGAACTACTGGTCCGATTCGAAAAAATATTTCAGTGTTATATAGGTAATTTATCGAGGAAGGTTATAGGCTATATATCATCATGCCAGGACCAATAGGAGCGGAGCACCAATGAAGAATGTTTCAAAATCAGTTATTTTTCCCTCTTGAGAGCTTCCGCTGCGTGTTAGTGTTAACCCAAAGTAACTAATCCACGCGAACGAAGTCGCGGGCAGAGGTTATTATACAATAATGATCAAATAAACAAAATAAAAAAAAAGTCGAGGTAGTCATAAGGAATGCCGATAGAAGTGAAAACACAAAAAAATGAGATAAATGTGTTCTCTTTTGAATTTTCATATTATTTATAGTGTGAATGACAATGTTTAAATTTCAGAATTTTTTTTTATTGAAATTATTAACATTAGTGTGATTTTCATATCTCTTGACACCCGGAGCAATAATTATGTAATTTTTTATGAAGTATAAGGGTCAGTTAAACATATGATGAGCTGTAAAATTTCAATATTACATGTAAACAGGTCCCTATACTAGGCGTCGCTAGTCTGACGTAAGCCGCTCAAGCGCAATACGGTCGGTCATGCTTACGTAGCATGTCATGACGCGAAATGATAAACTTATCTCCTGCCAAAAATACCGCTCAACGTGCCTAAAGAAGATTTCACTTCAAAAAACAGACGGGCCATCTTTAATCCAGTTAGTACTCGTGGTGTACGAAAAACATTAGAAGATCAAAGTCGCAGTAAGATATAAATAATGTGCATCTAATTCTGGTCGTTATGTTTGTCCAACAAACTTATTATTATTTTACATTTAATGAAGTATAAATAAAATAAATACTTTGACTGTAAATATAATCAAAATATAAATACCAGTCTCAACAGTTATCATGATATTTTATGTTTTGTTCTTAAAATGCGAAAATAAAATAGACTATCACACAGTTACATTTACACCTAATGCTGCACCTTATACTCCATCTGAAAATTTCTTCCTTTTGCTTTGATGTCCGGAATAGAACTCCACACGGACGCATCTTGGCATGCTTATATACTTTTAAATAAAGGAGGGTGGAAAACTCTGGAAAGGTGACGTCTTTATTCGAACCATACGACAGCGTTCGAGAATCCCATTATTTTTATATCCACAGTTGATGACGTATTCCTTGTTTATTTGTAACGAGTTCACATACAGAGTGGAACATGATTTTCATGGTAATTGGTAATGCGGTCCCATAATTCATGTTGGACCGCGGCGATGGGTCGTGCACGGTGTATCATTTATAATATTAAGATGTATATTCTACTATTGTTATATACGAACTAGCTGTGCCCGCGACTTCGTCCGCGTGGAACCTGATGTACAAAACAGTGGCTATTAAAGTCATCTGAATGCATTAAATCTAATTATTACCTACTTTTCTCTCGTACATAGGTCGTGTCGTCATTAAAATTACAATAACTTTTGACAGACCGAACCGATTTTAATGAAATAAAGACTAAATGTTTTATCAAGAACGCAGTACTTTAGCAGTATCCGTGTTAAAAAAACAGACAGACAGACATTTCTAATAATGAAAGATATGTATTTTATTACTTATTCCTACATACCTGCAACATTTTTTTTTTACAAAAATCGGAAAAGTACAGACACGTTAGATCTACGTTCTTATTATATGTACAGAAGATATCGATATAGCTTAAATGAATGTTAACGTTGATCGAGCCTATAAACCTAAAAGTTTCATTGTGAGGAGTGGAATGCTTAGAAGAGAATATTCAATCAAGTTTATAGCAGGGCTCCCTCCAAGAGCGGTTCGACGCGGCGTTTTATCTTTTCAAGCCGCTTCAAGCGCCATTTGGCCCGCTGTAATATCACCGGGCACGTTTTGTAACCAACGACAGCTCCACCTATCATCTTGGGGATTAAGCTCGCTGCAAAATGTAATTTCCGCCTTGACTATGGACATTTCGTGGGAATTATTTCAAGGCGCATACAAGTTGTATACACTGTTGAGGATTGTAAAATTTTATGCTTCATAAAATCCCTGCGTAATTTACTGTTTTGTAAGTAAAAGTTAATTAAAAAGGGTTATAGCTCTAAAAATGTAATGTGAGAAGGTTTTATACTATACTAGCGACTTGTAATGGCTTCGCATGGGTGCAATGAATGATTTATATGAATTTATTGGTTCTTTGATTCCAATTCGTCAAAGTTTTTTTTTTTTTTTTTTTCTTCTTTTCTACTCCTATTCCTCATCTTACCTTCACCGGACTACAAAATTGCATACGCCCCGGCGAGGAATCGAACCTCGATCTTCCGCGTTATGAGCGGATATACTATCCGTTGTACTACCAGGGGTCGTCAAAGTTACAGAACGTTTTAAGTCTTAAGACGAGCAGTTTTTTTTCGTGCGTAATTTGAAATCTGTGATGTCTTCTAATATATTTATTAAATTGATATGTTGAATGTAAAGTGTAATTTTGATCTATATTAAAAGTACAACGTATGTAGAATATTTAATTGGATAACGATTATTAATATATTGGTAAATAACATTGCAAATAACCAACTATTTTTAGTCATATAAGAAAAGTTTAATTTCAAACTAAGTATAGTCTATATTGTGGTAACAAAAAATTAAAATTACTAAAAGTATCTCTTTATTTAGACATTTAATGCCAAGATGCAGAATTCACAATTATGTTCATCATACAAAACTCAGTTATGTCCAGACTTCGAAGCTACCATCTCTACATTAAATAGACCCATTTTCATTGGGTCTCGTGGTTTAGATAAGGGCTTAAATAATCTCATGGACCCTTATTGCATATACCAGTCACATAAGTTACACAAGAGAAGTCCAAAGGGAAAGGTAACTTTAATAACATAATTTACAAAAGTTATAAACATATGTATTTTTAAATACACACTATGTTTCTAAAACAGTTCGTATAAAATAATTCAAACATAAAATAAGGAGAAACAAAATACATAAAACGTAAAATAATGTACATGATATAAAATTCGCTTATGAATAAATCATCTAAGTTACTAATCATATGTCTGCGCTGCAAATTAAATCACATCTTGTGAATTTTCCCAACGATAGACAGTTACTCTCTCTCTTTTACATGACGACAGGTTTGTTATATTTTAAAAATTAGGATGTCATATCTTAGTGCAACAGAAAACGGCAGTAAAACAACTATAAGTAATTAAAAGTTGTCGTTGGTCGCCAGTTGAATTCGACGTTGGAGGACGGTAGAACCTGTCGTCGATTAACATTCCTGGTCTCTATCTGTAAAATATACGTATACAGAATGATAAAAAAGAAACAAAAGATGTAAAAAATATAAAAAGAAATATATATATTTAAATACAATATTTTGCAGATTGGCAACTGCACACATCGACCAAACAATTCCAAGCGGAAGTGAAGAATTATGTCCTCCCTATTTTTTAATATGAATTTCCGCAAAGTAACGCTTTCGTCAATGAAATAAAATTATATTTTAATTTATTTTATACTTTATTGTCCGTTTAAAAATATGTCTTTTTTATACGTAATATATAATGAGACCTAAGACAAACCTAGCTAGGTACTGGTTGTTAATGTTTGCTTATAGGACAACTATTCTAATTTATATTTACATAATTATTGGCTTTTTAGTGTAGCTGTGAAAATCTTCATTAGTTTTTAAAAGCAGTACTAATGTCAGAGATACTTCAGAGACACGTCACAAGTTAGTTTAAAATCGTTTGAAAAATGAATCCCGTACAAATAAAAATTGGCAGACAAGAAAACAAATTAATTAATAAGTGCCGCGCTTTCCTTGAAAGTGATTACAACACAAAAAAGGTAAAAGAGAGACGTCTTAAAAACAACCCTTCGAAAATGTCAAATATTCTATTTACTTCTTTTTACATAACACCTTGTCTTGTTGTTTTTTGCGATTTTTACAAAACTCAAATAATATATTGAAGAATGACTAAAATTGAGTGACAAACCAAACAAACTAATCTAAAATTTTGAACCGCTTGTTTGCGATCAAAAATATCAGACGAAACTATTGATTTTAATACCCGAATATTCTCGGAAGCTGTCCATGAAATATAAATATACCGAGAATAACCCCCAATCAAATATTAACTCGACATAACGCATGTAGAGAGACCGTCGCGGCCCAGATGTAACCACTGGCAACCGTCGCCCTGCACACCGCCCGGGGCTCGATGAAATCCACACTATTACAGTCCCAAACACTTTAGATATAAGAGCTAAAATAGTGTGAAACATTTCAGCCGGTTTTTGTAGGTGAATTGCATCACCTAGCCACCTGACTCACGGCTGCTATCCCGGGAGAGGGTGCCTGTTTGCTAGTCGCCGCTTTGTTCTCAGTATACGTAGGTACGGAGGTGACATACCGTAATTACATCGAACGGTATAGATACTTGTATCGACTGGATATTGGATTCGTTAATTAATACTGCCCTTTGTGATAGGTATTCGATAGGCGGACGCTGACGGACGGGGGCTGGATCCTAATTAAGGGATTTGGGAGATGGTTTCATTATGAATTGTGGGGTTCGAAGTAATATCGCAAATGTCTGTTTCGGTATAGTCTTTCCTTTGTAATAGTTTGTACAATTGTTTCGGTATAGTCTTTCCCTTGTAATTGTTTGTACAATTGTTTTGTTTTCTTTTTAATCTAAACTTATTAAAATTCTACAATAAAGTTATATCATAATATTTTGCTATTTGGAATCGATTGTTATGAAAATATGTGATTAATAAGGTTCTGTCTATATAAATAATATGATAGAGCCGTTGTGTGCTCATACTTCAAAAATAGCTGAAAAGATTTCGATCAATTTTTTTGAAGTTATACTTCTTTTGGAGCGTTAGGGAAAAATGATGAGAGTAAATTTTTAAGATGCGCGCGACACCGTCACGAAAAACTGACTGAAGTTAGCTATAGTCAACATTTTGTTTCTTTGTATTTGTTGTTTGTATTTCTTTGTATTAAAACTTTCAATGTATTAAATACCTTTTTTCTATTGTTAATGTCGTTTTTTCTACAAACGTAGAATAAGGCGAAAGATAAAATTTTTGAAAAGATTTGTATCTTGCTACGCCAAAGAAGTATAACTTCTAACGCGTGTACATAAGTACACACGCATTTCTTTTTTAGTTATATCTCTCAGCCACTTGTTCCTTATTTAAAAATGATCACAACAGCTCCATTTAAGATGAAGAAGTTTATTTACTATATTTAGAAGAGAAATAATAACTTTATTGATGTTTTAAGAAGCCACGATTTTTATAAAGACTACACGTTCAGCTATGTTTGTTTCCTTGCCGTGAAGAAGTGGGGCAAAATATTAACGTTCTTAACTTATTTTTTTTCTTTAACAACACAGACTAAGTGGTATCAGCTAGTTTATATTAAAAACGAGAAGATTTGTGGGAATAGATGAATTTTTCTTAGTCTGTGACGTTAAAACTTATTTTTTCCAACTGACTACACTATTGCTCTGACAGGCTTTCACAGCTTCACGGGGCTAAGGCGAGCGCTTAAAACACTTCGCCGCTTGGCAACAAGTTCAAGGGTGCCAGAGTGGCCGAACCTCGGATCGGGCTGTTGCTTTGGATCTACGTGAAAATTGCTGAATGGTTTGATTGATAGCGTGTTCGAAAACCGCGTCGATTGACGTAGGATTGAATCTTTGCAACTGAGCTGGTTCTTTCGGTGATGGAAAACTTCGTTATGAGCTCATAGCACGGTTTTTCTAAGTCCGCCTGGCTAGCTACCACCCTCGAGTTGAAAATATGTCGCCAAGCACCAGTTGGTGTGTTCCGGCATCTGCACTTGAGAGTAAGCTCCCTCACTAAGTATAGCGTGTATACCATCTCAGACCACAACTCATTGAACATCAGGTGAGAAAAGAAAGTATAAAAAAAGGTTGATGCGGAAAATGATTCTAAATTTACATTAATTTTTGTAACAAAAACAAAGGTCAAAAAGGATTATAGTAATCGATGGTTTGCAGTCATCTCTACGGATTACGGCCTACCTTATTTCACCCTATATTACACCCCACACACCCGACTGTTGACAAATGATAACGTATATAGAAGCGTATTATAAACGGATTTATATGTGTGTCTATAAAACATCTATTATTATTGCTGGCGGACCCGATAGACAGAAATATTGATAGTTGCTATAAGGCTGAAAATGAGATGTTATATGTTTTTATGCGATGAATAAAGAAATATATGAGAATAGAATTTGGTCGGAAAATTAAAAAACGAACTCGAAATCTTCACAACAGCGCCATCTGCCAGGTACGACTATAGGTAGGTAACATACAGCTCAACCAAGATCAGTCAATCTATACTTACTATCTATACTAATATTATAAATCTGAGGAGTCTGTTATTTTGAACGCTCTTTAAATTTAAAAGTGTTAGATAGCTCATTTATCAAGGAAGGCTATAATAATAATAATAATAATGTTAATGATCCAATATTAGCAGATCACCATTTTTGTTAGTAAAACTTCAAAATATGGTTAAAGCGTAATAATACAGCATGTTTTAATATTATAAACAAATTTCTTCACACATACACACCCACAATCAAAATATATTAATTTGTATAGGTACACAGCACTGTCCATTTTAACAATTCTTTGTCCATTTGTGAAAAAACAAACTATCGAGATCTACTTGATAGCATCTTCAAGACACTAAGGAATTTGAGCTGCCACACATGAAAAATCGTTTCAAATCAGGGAGTTTGCTTTTTTTTGAGAGCTTCTGCTGTGAAAATCATCCACACGAGCTTCAGCAAACATTCCCGATGCACTACAATATCGAGGCAACCCCTATCAATGCCCTGATATACATTGTTGTAATGTATACGTAAAGCATTGTGTGCAAGCAGTGTATATGAGGTCCAGAGATTGCTGGTATAGAAGCTCTGGCAGTAGGCTTTAAATAATGTTATTTTTACATTTATAGGATATATATCATCACGTTAAGACCAATAGGAGCAGAGCACCAATGAAGAAAGTTTCAAAATCAGGGTTAACGTACGTATTGTTTTAAAATATTTTCACCTTCTACGTAAACGAAGTCGGGGGTTAAAGTTGGCGTTAGCCCAAAGTAACTATTCCACGTGGACGAAGACGCGGGCAGAAGCTAGTTTAATATATAATCGGATAATATATAAAAATAAAGAGGCCTCTTATTACGAACCATTGATCCAATTATAAAATCTTCTAATAGACATATTGACTATATTACGGGTCTTGCTATATTTTTGAAGTTACACTTTATTTGTCGCGTTTGGAAAAAATGATGAGAGTGAATTTTTAAGTTGCGCGCTCACACAGACACCTAAAGCCGACATCATGAAATTGGTCGGTAATTGTCTGTCAAGCTTTCGTGAGAACTGATGGCTATATTTAAGGGATTTATTCAAATACATGATGGTTATTCCAATAATATCGTAGGTATTCCAGTAAATGAATCTACAACGCGTGTTTTGTAACAGTGGAGATTTAGTGTGTTTCCCAAATTAGATCATATCGTCATTTAATATCGAATGAAATTTTGGTTAATGGTATAAGGTATTAAAAAAACTTGCTTATGAGTTACTTTACATTATAGGCAGATGATAAACGCACTAAACTTAGAGTAAAGGGATGGTTCTCAAGTGTAGCTGCCGGAACACGTTTATAGGTGCTTGCCGACAGACTTTCCATTTGATAGCGGTAGCTAGCTAAGCGGGCTTATAAAATCTTTAACATCATGCATAACGAAGTTCATATTAAAATGTGTATTATATACTGGCTCTTATACAGAATATTTAGGAAGAAAATTAGCTTATGTGCGGCGTATGTATGTTATACTGGAAACCGCTCCAACTCTCAGGGAATCTGCCAAATCTCAATGCGATCGGTTTATAGATTTGGTCGTAAAATAGTAACAAAGTGTTAGTTTTGCTTTTATAAATAAGGTTGGATTTATACATTCTTTACTATATTATTTAAAGTAACTATGCACTTATAGCAGAGGATTTTCCAGGGACTACAGCATGGGTTTTATTCAAGAGGGAAAACATCAGGTTTTTTAAAGGTCTGCAACTGGTATATTGTAATTCGGCCTTTGCAAGCGTCCATAGGCTGCGGGACCGCTTACCATTCCCGCATGCTAGTGTGTTTGCTACAATCCTGGTACAAAAATACAAAACAACTTAACCTTTATAGATAATTGCTTTTGTAAGAAAAGTAAATTTCCTTACAACATTTTATTGTAATTATCTTTGTGTTATGCATATTCTTGGTGTTTATTTCCCACAATCTAGGTACAAAAACAAACAACTTACCCTTTATAGATTATTGCTTTTGTAAGAAAAATAAATTTCCTTATAACACTTTATTGTAATTATTTTTGTGTTATGCTTATTTTGGTATCAGATGGTGGTCTATGTTCATATATTATTTTTATTCTATTGTATTACAAGAAATATAATATCTTATTCCCTAAGCGTAACGTTTTGTTAATCATTTATAAATCCTCAACAAAGTAGCACGTTCTTGTTGCAGTTTCTACTGCAATTTTATTAAAATACTTCACGTAATAGCACTGCTAGTTTCTCGCTCGTACATTCTTAAACAAATTTGTCTAGAAACGCTGCCCAGAAAGACGCGGTTAACTTAATTATTCAAGTTAGAATTACGTCACAATTAATTTAGAAATTATTCCGGAGTTGGTTGTTGCTTTAATAAAATAAAAACCATCACTCGACTCACTGTTAGGACGTATGGCGTAAAAATTGGATGGAATAAAAGAAAAATCAAATAAAAACCATGAACCGCGTGGATGACTCTAGTTGTTACCGAATGTTTCAATTTACGGAACCTAAAACATGAGGAACAAGTCATTAATTGGAATATCTTATATATTAATACGTGAAGCCAAAACTTTGTACCATTTTTTAAGCGAATAGCGAGAACGGATGAACTTGAAATTTAGCATAGTTAAAGTTTATATGGCAGAGAAGTGCCCAAAACTATATTTTAAATTTAATTAAAATATACATTACTCACACTACTGCTTGAATTTTACACAACATATACACACATGTAAATGAAAAAGACGTTTCGAACATCCTTCTTACGTTCCAATTACCTTTTAAATATTATTAACATGATTGACGTTGCATGCCTTACAATAGGCCCTTTGTAATCAACTGGTCAAATTTTAGGTTAATTTTAGAATAATATAATATGTAAATTCATAATATACATTAATATTAATTGATAAATAATTTATCTTTAGTAAATTTATGGAACCACTGAAATAATTATTATTCTCTTTGGTTTTATTGAATGTCAAAATTTTTAGGTGACAGGACTGCTTTCACTTCATGTCACTTCGCTTCATGTTGCCATAGGAGTAAAGCAATATTTCCAAAGTCAATGTCAATATTTTAATGTTCAGTATTTCTTTATGGTGAACCCACTTCAAATGATGATTCAATAAAAAAATTAGCGAAAAAATACTTTGTAAAAACAAAATAAGAAAATTTGTTTGGTCATGAAAGTAATCCATGACTTAGATCTCCGCGGTTACAATGATGCAGTTCAACTTGATGTAGCAATTATATTTAGTACAGTTGATGATGAATTATGAACAAAAATGAATTCATTTTCAAAAGTTAATGGTAGTATTAAAACATCTTTGTTTTGGATTCATCATTTAATTCTATTGTGTATCCATTACTTTTCCAAATGATGATAGTGGGCATATCACTATTCCTCATAATTTTCAGACTATATTTAATTCAATATCACCCAGAAAAACCACGCACCCATGGTGTCGTGTAAAATTCATTGAAAATTGTGTCATGAGTTGCGATGAATTTCTTTATTTTCGTAAAGATATGTTTGCTTAGTATTTGAGAGCCTTACCACCTTATGTAACCGCCTGTTTTTGTTTCAAATTTATAATTAATTTCTATTTTCATTTAGACATCGATTTTTTTAATGTTTATATAATTTAAAAAAAGTGGCAAATAACTGAGTAGGCATGATGAAAGCCTTTGATAAAAGAACCCAAATAAAGTTCAAACTTTAAAAATTCAATGAACTATGGTCGAATGTCGACCACTGGGCGTCCACTAGTCATTTCTTATAATACCTTGGTAAAATGTGTAGACAGTAACTACATGATTGTGAAATTCAGAAACAAAGGCAATCGCTGGTTACAAATGTCATCGGCAACCGTCGCCCTCTATGTGCACGCTGCCGTCTTTGTGTTAGTTTTTTCACGTTTCTTTTATATATACAGCGTGAATATTTATTAATAAATTAATATTTTTCCATAAATCATTTTGGAATAATGTATACAAAAAAAAGTGAAGTGAAAAAGTGAAAGCACCATCGGCATGTCTATATTTGTACCGAAGCACTGGAAAGTGACTACCACATATGGTCTGCGTTTATTTGCTACTTTATTATACTTATAAAATATTATTATTATTTATATTATTTATTACTTTATAAAATAACAATACAATACAAGACAATGAAATACAATATTAAAACTGTAATAACATCCTATAGAAATTTATTGTGATAAGAGACAATATACGCAGCTGTAACATGTAGTTATGGAAATATTAATAATCATACAAAATTTTATAAAAGTTTAAAAAATATATAATACTTCATAAAAAATAAATCATAGCCAATAACCACCAGCCTCAACGTATTTTACATATGTATATGTATAGATATATTTTATCAATGTACGAATTTTTACATTCTAATGAGTAGTTCTAGGGATTCTCTCCCAAAAAAAAACCCCCAAGTTTTATGATAGTTGTTCAGTTTAAACTTAGCTTACGTGAAGAAAATTTGTATTTAACCACATCATACAAATATGTTGGTGAAGCTTTTACAAATCACTTATAGTAAACCTGTTTTTTTGTTTGTTAAAAAATGTACTTTTTTATATTTTATAATTTACTAGCCGACCCGTGTCCACTTCGTTGAGTGGTAATAGGCATAATCAAGATACAACTTTTCTCTAGAACTCAATCATATATATCTCATAATTAAGGCAACGTTCATAAGAAACGTTTTCGTTCGACCATTTTTCTCCGACTCCCCAGATATTACCTCCTACAACCTCATAAACTTTACCTCTTTATAATATTAGTATAGATTATAGATAATATAATTAGTTAATAGCTTCTGCCCGCGACTTCGTACGCGTGGAATAGTTATTTTGGGCTAAGACGCAGCGGAAGCTCTCAAAAGGAGAAAAAGCCCCGATTTTAAAACATTTTTCATTCTTGCTCCGCCCCTATTGCCCTTAGCGTGATGATATAGCCTATGACACTCACACGTGGCTTTATATTGGTAAAGGAATTTTCAAAATCGGTTTAGTAGTTCCTGAGATTACCCCCTACAACGTCACAAACTCACAAACTTTACCTCTTTATAATATTAGTATATAGATTATAGCCCCTGCCTGCGACTTCGTCCACGTAGTAATAGTTACTACTCTGGGCTAACGCTGACACACAATAGAAGCTCTCAAAAAGAAAAAAACATTTCGATTTTGAAACATTTTTCATCTGTGCTCCGCTCCTATTGGCCTTAGCGTGATGATATATAGCCTATAACCATTCTCGATGAATGAGCTATATAACACTGAAAGAATTATTCAAATCGGACCAGTAGTTCCTGAGATTACCCCTTACAACTTCACAACGTCATAAACTCACAAACCCACAAACTCACAAACTTTACCTCTTTATAATATTAGTATAGATAATGATATATCGTAATTTTATAATCGAAAAGAATGACCGGATTATTTGTTTTCGTTATTAAAAAGAGATCACAAGAACTCCTAGTTTAATATAATATGTCCATTAAACAGACGATTTGCAAAATATGTTTTTTGTTTAGACTGTTAAAATTATATATAATGAATCATGTACTCGTATATTTATATGATTACAATCATTTACGGCTACTATGGTTATTAACTGGATTTAATACCAATCTATATATACTATTACGGTGTTATAATACACTGAAGCGTCCCTTCTATTGTCAACAGTGAACAAACGGCTGGACGGAATCGTGCCCTCGAGCGCTCGCCCCGGATAAACCAAATATGTACATCTTAAATATTATCCTTAATTATGTGTACACAGCGCTCGTCTCGACGCGACTCTGTCTATATTAAACCGATCCCACTTCCTCAGTGGAAATCGCAACTCATCAAACGATGTTTAAATTAAAATTTGTCTTAAGCTCTTGAATAAAAAAATACCTAAAGCATAGCGAACTTCCACTCGCACAGGTATAAAGGAATGGAATTAAATCATCTACATGGAGATTACATCAAAACGGTCTCACCTACAACGAGCTCGAACAAAAAACTCGTACTCGTTGCGAGAGCAGGCTGTGCTGCCATCTCGCGCGTTGCTAGGAGACGTGCCGATCAATACAGCCTCCGCCGGGCCGCCTAATTATCCCCCCGCCGTGCCCGGCCCCCGCCTCGCCGGTTGAAAGTTCTCTAGCCGCCCGCCCGCCCGGCCACATCGCACCGCTGGATTTAAATATCGAATGATGGAATTTAAATTCAAATATTTTTCCCTTTGTGCGAATGTTTGCTTTGACAATATTTTTTTTTTTTTATTACCGTCCCTCACTTGATCCTTTTTACTTTTCTGAGAGAAAATATAATCTGTTGATTTGTTTGCTTTTCCATCGTTATAATTAAAAACGAAACGTTTAATATTTATCATAACCTGTCAACAATAAAGAATTTGTTATGTATTGGAGGATTAATGTTGGTAATCTATCTATTATAACTTTTTAAGACTATGTAGACATTACTGCAATCGTTTTATTACAATAGAAACTGATTAGATGAAAACATTTTTTTTTATCGACTAGGCCATAAAGAGTTAACTCTTACCTTCTTAGTGGCGTCTACGATGAAGTATGATGCACTTATTGTATGATAAATTATGTGAACGATGTACGCATGTTTGTGCTTTTACGTACCTACAGACTTGACAAATCATTTTGTAATGTATTTACGTATTCTTCAGCTGTTCAAAGTTTCATAGATAAAAAGTCGCGTGTGACAGAAGGTGGGTCGTGTTATGCAAACACTTATCGTGAAGACCGAAAGAAAGACGTTGTCTAACAAGTTAAGGAATCCAATTTCATATGTGACGCGTAAATTTTGAGCAACGGGTATTTGCTTATATAAAAAAATAATATTTCTCTTTCAAAGCGATGTTTCAAGCAGCTTTTTTCAATAATACGTCTTATTTTTTTATACACATGCTTAATGTATACTGATATATGTCTCAAGAGATCGGTTTTTGTTTATTCACCGCTAATATATGAAATTATAAGAGAGATTTTAATTTTTGCATTTTATAGTATTCTATCAAGGCACTTATAAGATCACTAACTGTGCCCGCGACTTCGTCCATGTGGGACCTGATGTACAAAACAATGATTAATAAAGTCATCTGAACGTATTTAGTCCATTTGCTTATCTACTTTTCTCTCATACTTAATACAAGGCGCCATTACAATTACAATAACTTTTGATAGAGGGGACCGATTTTAACGAAACAAAGACTAAGTTACTCCCGAAGATATGCTTTATGATTTATTTAGTTTTATTAAGTTTTATTGTGAACCCTTTACTTTAGCAGTGATGCGTGTTCATACGAACAGGCAGACAGACATATCTAAAAATGATCGAAATGTATTCTATTATTTATTCGAAGACACCTGTAACAATGTTTTTACGAAAATCGAAAAAGTACAGCGAGATTCCCTTTTTCCCCGACACGTTAGATTTCTTTTTAAAAAATTTTTAAATCTATAAAACAACCACACATAATTACCTCCTAAATCACTCACATTCTTATTATATGTATAGATGTAACGACGTTTATGAGTGGAGCAGTTTATATAGAAATAATTAATTTATTGCATACAAATAAATAGGTCACAAACTTGCTACGTGAGAACAAAGTAATAATGGGGCGGGCCGTGTGGTGCGGCACGGAGTGTGAGGATCTAATGACGGGGAGAAGTTAGTTGAGTATATTCAAAAGAAGTACTCTATATATTTTCAATTATCTTATTGAAACGGTAAAATATACAATGTACAGATTTCGTGCCGGTACCCTTTTATTGTATGTATAGATTGCACATACGAATGAACTTAGTCTAGTTAGTTCAGGCGTCATTTCAGAATCTGTGCTAACCTCTCCAGACTAGCGTCGCTCAGACATAATTTTACCAGGTCGATATATCTGGCATGACGTCACTGTATGTTATGAAATATATACATTTATATGAGACTGTCCCATAACAGTTTTCTTTTATTGGATACAGTATGTGATTCGAAGGCCGACGATCGTTGGTTAAGATTTAATTAAAACATTATGTTTATGTTTGAAAATGTTACTGTAATCACAATGAGAATTAAATACAGGAAGTCTAGATTAAATAAGACCTTAATGAGTGTAAAACTATAACTGGAATCCGTATTTAGGTTCACACATTTTTCAATATCACACGCCCAGCATAAAACATTTTTGGAAAATAGTTTGTGAAATACAATTTCTGGGAAAACGACTTTTACCTCCAATATATAACTGAGATTGTATCAAAGTTACATTCTTATTTACACTTACAGATTATGAGGTGCCTGTTTAAAAACAGATTTTTTGTAGGTGGTAGAGTCACGCTGAAACTATTAATGGTTTCAGCATGAATGGGTCGGCTCGTCCCGGGTGTACCATCCTCTCATAGAAAACCAACGTGAAGTAATGGTGCTCGCATTGTTGGGTTTCGTTCGGTCAGTGAGAGCGCCGGAAGCCCAACTCCCCTCTCCCCTTCCCCTTCCCCCACTGCCTATCCTATCCCCCTCCCCCCAAACACAGGTTGACAACGCACTTGCGACTCCCCTGGCGTTGCTAATGTCCATGGACGGCAGTGATCACTTAACATCAGGTGACCTGCCTGTTCGTTTGCCTCCAATGACATAAAAACAAGCTCTCCATTGTTCTTCGAGCTCTGAAATTTCGTACTCGATTATTACCTTAGGGTTAAGTTATCGTTCAGCTATTTATTTGACAGTTGTCGAAAAGAAAATTGAATTCTTTGTTATTTTTTCTATTTACTCTGTTGTAATTAAGTATATAGAATATATATTCGCGATGTATTAAGAATCTCTTTTTATTAAAATGATTGATACCAAACAATTACCGACTTAAAAAATGTAATAAAGTTAGGAGCAAATTTAAACAGTTTTCTATTGTAATCCTAACTAATGCTATAAATTCGAGATGTGAGATTGTTCGTTCGTTACGCTGTTAAGCCTCAACTATTAAACTGATTGTCATGAAATTTTGTATTCTTTGGTAAGAGATACGGCAAAGGTAGCTTTAATTTAAAAAAATGAGTGCTTGTAACCGTCACACGCGATTGAAGTAAAACTTCTTTGGTGTTATGACAAGTGGCGATTAAGTTAAAAATAAATACCTCATATGAGAATTTAAAAAGGCATTTGACGATGTAACACTAGTAATATATACATTTATTATCGTCGACCATTATACATTTTGAAACAATAATTTAATCACTATCATACTTCAAATATGATATGATTCGTTTATGATAACTGAAATGAAAAACATACTAGTAAATTCTACTCTGCGAATTATCTAAACTGCATCAATAGTCGTGCCATATCCTGTTGTTGATTGAACAGGAAAATTATTCCTTGTTAAATCTAGTTTATCACCTAAAAAATCATCAATGTTCGAGATTCTTCTGTTGGCACTACAGATAATAAAGCTTTGATTTAATTTGTTATATAGTTATATTGAAACCAAATGGCAGCACGGTCGCGCGCTCATATATACATAATTAATTCTATTGTATGATTTTTATTATTGTTTAATTTAAATTTTTCTCTTTTTTAAAAAAATTTTTGATTGATTTGTTTGTAAACGATTTATTGACAAAATCAAAAATATTTAAAAACCGGATGGTACAAAAACGTGACGCCATATTGCCGTAAGGGATTTCCGTTGCATTGTCGTCCAGTGACTTCCTAATCGCGCCTAAAGAAGTTTTACTTCAAAAATGTATTATTCAAAGATTAATACGAGCAAAAGTTAGTATACTATAAGTTCTAAAGACAAAGCATAAAATTCAAACACAATTTTAAAATAAAATGAAATTGTAGTATTCAGTTTCGTATCCCGACGTTTTCTATGGAAGCGAATACGTGTGTATCCGAGTATGATATTCGAAGCCACCACAACGGTATCCCGTTCGTCTGCGACTCGCATTATAATGACATGGCGCGCAGCGAAGCCGTGTTCTCGACTCACGCCACCTGACTCTCAATGTGAGACGTACTAGTACGTCCACATTTACGTGCTTGTTCGTGGAACTTCTATTCAGAAGTGCTTCATAATTGAAAATGTTTGTGGACTGTAAATATATTGCCCTGCAATTACTGGTATACGTGGAACTGGAAAGTTTTATACACATTACGTGATAATAACATATTTATACATTATGAAACTTATTCCAGTTGGACAAAGAAGATGTACCAAATATGGTAGAAGTGTCTATCAAAATAACTATGTGTATTCTAAATTTCAATCAGAGTGGAAGTATGTATTTTACAGATGTTAATTAACGAATATTTCTTAGGTTTCTATGGAATTTAATCAGTTTTTCTATTTAGTGAGTAGGTATGTAGCAAGAGAGAAACTAATTCTTTGTTTTTTGTTATGCCAACATGGACATTCAATATTTCTATACTATTGTACATATAGTTATTTTCATCGCTGTTATTTCACGGATGATTACTGAAAATTTGCAATATCAAGATTACTACTGTTATGTTGAAGCTGGAGTAACTTCCGCCTGCTACAAGTATGAAATATTTCCGTGAACGGACTTTCTTTGGCTCTTAAGGCTATATAAATACAAAAAGTAATTACATACTTAAATACCCCCTGTACAAATAGTTCTTGAGAACTACCTGCCATAGATCTTAATTTTATTTTCCATCTTGTTTTCTTTTCCCTAAGCGTAAATTTAGTTTTTATAGATGAATTCATTTTCGCTTTTTAATTTATTCTTGGTCTATTTTTTTTCTTTTTCAACTGTTTGTCAATATTTTATGCCACATAATTTATTTATATTGTTCATAGTATAAGTTGTATCAATGTGATAAAGCGTTGTAGGTTTACAGTCTAGAATGCCTCTTCTAATTATTCATCGTACTGTTGCAATATCCACAATTGTAAATAAATAATACCATATAACAATTCGCAGTGATACAAATTCATTATTATAATAATATAAATACTTATTTTTAATTTCATACGAAAAATAGCAGTTATGCGTGAAACGTTCCGTACTTTTGTACTTTTTCACGTATTGTAGGTGGTAGAACCACACTAAATCTATTACTGGTTTCAACATGAATGGGTCGGCTAGCCCGGGATACTACTACCCTCTCACAGAAAACCGACGTTAAGTAACAGTACTTGCATTGTTGCGTTTCGTTCGGGCAGTGAGAGTGCCGGAGGACCACTTCCCCTACCCTTCCCTTCCTCTCCCTCCCCCAAAACACAGGATGGAAACGTACTTGCGACTCCCCTGGTGTTGCAAGTGTCTATGTATGGACGGTGGTGATCGCTTAACATCACGTGACTAACACGTTCGTTTGCATCCTATGATATAAAAAAAAACTTAGTTAAATTCGAGTAACATACTTCAACTTCGACAGTATACTAGACACAAAGAAAATTATCTTCAGTTAGCAGGTATGGCGGCAAATAGAATATGGGCATATTTGTGAGATTTGCTTTGTTAGTCGGAACATTATAAACTCAAAACTATAATTATGCATAGAATAATAATAGGGAAGATCACTATATCAAAGAAAACTTGGAAATATGTTACTTTAACTAGAAAAAATTGAGAATGACACAAGATCAAGACATGTAAGATTACTTATACTTATATAAAAACTTAAAAGACTCTAACTTCGTTCGAATGTCACTGTTATTATTAGTAAAAATCGAATCCTTACTAATTGTAAGAACACGTCAAATTAAACGTCATTTTGTGTATATCGACGGGAGAAAGCGGAAATGTTGTAACTTGCATTTTGGGCTAACTGGGGTAAAATATGCATTTTAACTTTACAAATTTTAAACATAAAATAGATAGTACTTTGTTTATGTGTCACAGGGACTTGGAATTGCTTGCTATATAAGTATATACCAATTTTCAACTTTCTATCTCTATAAATATAAAATGAGTTATGAATTTTTGAAATTTTTTTTGGGTCTGGTGTAAATTTGGGTTTTTCGAGTTACGACAATTCTGCTTTCTTTCGTCGATATGTACGTCATTATTATATGTAATAGAAGATATAGATTAAATTTTTATAATAATTCTTATTTGATTAAAGTCTGCATAGTAATTAATAAACGTAAAATTGTTGCCTATCTGTAACTATATTTGATACTAGCTGACCCGTGCAACTTCGTCTGCACCAAATCGGTTATTACGTTTCAATATTCGCAAACTAAACCAAACCCTATTAGCGTATCCAGCCTTCCATCGTACCCTACCCCCCCAACCCAGGATTAGAACTTTTAAAAAAGCCTAGACTTCCAGCAACCTGAGTGTCACAGTGAAACCCACAATCCATTCTTCCCAGTCCCCTTCTCACCGCCTAAGTACTTACACTCCTATTATTAGACGGCCCTTGCCACTTTCCCCCCCCACTGAACCTCAACTTTTCGACCAGAGTGGGACCAAGCATCCCCACTTACCACCATAAAGAAAAACAACATAGAACTGCAACAGAGTCCGGTGAAGCTGTTAAGACCTTGCTAGGTCAATAGTGTGGCAGTCAACTGCAACCCACTTTTAACTTATTCCACCTACCCCCTCACCACACTTAACAATTTTACAATCCAACCCGCACCAGACACTTCACATCTGACATACTGTATTTTAGGCTTGCCCTTTTACCTTTTTAACAAAAATAATGACAACCAGGCATCGTCCATCTATCGTTACAAACGCAAACCGTGGCCGGACGCTGCTTGCCCCACCCGGTCACCGCTTTTTTGATTTTTTTAAAGAACAGGGAAAACATCTTTTTACAACTGTCTCTAAAAGCACATTTCCCCCTTCTCCTTTTCTTTCTCCGTACCTAGACCCACGTTATAGATCTATGAACCTGAATATTACCTGTCCATTCGTGTCAGCTCGTGCGTGCAGGGACACACGGCACCTGAACCCTCGAGACCTATGACCGATACCTGTCCTCCTCGTCACCGCGTCACAGGCAACAACACACAACAACAACAGACAGCAAAAATGAAAAAATATTTTTGGCTTCAACGACGAGCACCCAAAAAATTCAAAAAGACTTGACCTCACAGTATATAGAAATAGCCTTTGAGAGAGAAAGAATTCCGGCTCCATTTATTCGTAGTAAGGAATCGCGTCGCAATAGAGGGTATAACATAAATAAAAAAGATGGTACTTGTTAGTTCACTGCAGGGTTGTAATAAATGGGACCTTTACCTCACTTGGCATATTTAATCAGAGCGGTGTTTTGCATATAATATCGCAGCAAGGGGCTCATCGACAGTCAAAAAGTAACGCGCGTCGAATAATTTTGTAATATGATTGTAATACGTTTTGTTTTGTTCGATATTTGAATGAAGAAGGCGTTACTTTGCGGAAATCCATCAAAAATATTATAGTGCGTGTTACTTTGCACTTCCGCTTGGAATAGTTTGCCGGCTACCAAGTTTTACTGCAACAAAAACCGTCTGATTTTATTTGTCCGAGGTGTACTCCGACAGAGCGAAATATTAGTAACCAAAACAATGAAATGAATTAAAAACGCGTTCCTTGGTAGACGGTTGACACTGTTTGTATGTAACTATAAATATAAAAGAGATATAATTAATCAAAATTTGTTGCTCCCTGGGTATTCCAGGCGAAAGTGCAAAGTAACGTCCACTATAATATTTTTTGTATTGTCTCTTCGACTTTTATAAAAAAAGACCACATACTCGTAAATACGATTAACAGGTGAAACAAGTCGCACTTTAGTCCGATCCTCAAGATGGACTCAAGCACGCTGTATGGCTACAGTGATACCGTGGTAATTAGTTACCAATCTTATTTTCTTCGAATTGGCTATGCTATCTGCTTAGCAAGGCCTTTACAGCTTCACCGGATTACTAAGACCAGCGTTTAAGGCAATCAGCCGATTTTATTTGATAATGCTACCTACCTACCTGCACTGTTACTCACAAATACGCACACCCACACAGTAGGAATACGGGTTGTATACGGGGACCGTTTCTTTTGAAGTGAAACTTATGATGGGAGGACTTCGAAATTCTGATCCGCCACCTTTTTGTGTGACGAAAAGTGGTGGGGGTAAACACTGTGTCGGGTACAGTGGGATCAATGTGACAATAAAGAACAGTGAGACATACGTTCTTCTTGCCTTCTCTCTTTCTCGTTGTTATGCTATTTAATAGTGATTGATGAAAAGTTAAAATGTTTTCCTGTAATACAAAGGTTCCACTTCTATCATGTGTCTTTATGACACGCTCTGTTTTTTTTTATATGAAATAAAAATGTGTTGTAAACATAGTGGCGGACGTACTCTTACGGTGACTATAATGTCAATGTGTTTGTTGTAAATTCATGGTATTGTACAGGATTCGTGGCGCGGTTACATCTCAAAGAGCTTACGCCGGACTTGCGAAATTAGTAACAGTTAAAATAAAGAAAAATTTCAGCAATCACCACTGCGGAATCAAATCTTAATACTAACAAAAAAAAAGAAAAGAAAAAGGACATTCATTTAGTTTTGGTGTAGACTAATTTAGCTGCACGTCGTTAATGTTATTTAAATTATTTTTTTCTAATATTAACAAGTCTCACCAATCCAAAATTTTGCCGAGCAGAAATCTGCAGATCTTGTTTTTTTCATGTTTTCCTGAAACATCCATACATCTACTATAGAAAATCATATATTCATACATTCTCATATACGCATAATACATTTTTCTCGGTTAAATAAACTGATTAGAAACTTCATCTACGTCGTAGGATATTGTATATGAAGGGCCATATCTTTAATTAAACATATTATCGGTATTTTAGGGCTCCCTATTAAATTACCTGAGTACGTATCACGATTTACAGCGACGCTCTCGAACTGGCTGTGACGCGCACTGGAGCGGAAGTCGCCTCGCCGCTCCGCGCCGACGAGCTTTTAGACTCCTTTGAGAGAGCAAACATCGATATAATTGGATTGCCTTAGAATTACTCAATAAATAACGAAATGAGTTCTGAGAGCTTGTTACCTTCAGTCTACATGTGGATATTTAAATAAGGAACATGTCTGTTTATATGAGATCTATTAGTTGTGTATATCGTTTTCTTTTTTCTTTATTTTGAGTAGTGCAAATTAGAATATAAATTTATCTTACAATAATAATTTCATAATGAAATTAATGAATTTAATGAAAACGACATCATATTAAAAGATGACTACGGCAAGGTTAGATAAAATTAAACTCAAAAAATTGAATTACTGGAATTATTATTAAAAAAGAAAGAAACATGGGTTGCTCTGTAAATATAGTGGAAGTTTATTATCTATGTAATCCGTTACCCAAAACTACGCAGTACAGAATTAAATAGAAAAATCTACCTGTAAACACAAGAACGACATTTACAAGTTTATATTTTAATATTTCCGGTTTTACTTTCTATTATTTTTCCTTTAGTATTTTGTAATATAGTTTGACATGACATATGACGTTTTTTGTAATCATAATAAATTTATTAATAAAACAATAAGGAATGTGATCAAACTCCAGATAATATTGAAGAAATATGTTTTATTTACATATATATATTAAAATAATAAAAAATTATGTAAATATATGATAATCATGATACTTTATCCGGGCCCTGACCCTGACCCTGACCCGGATGCCTTCCACATAAATGTGGGCCTCCGGAGGTGGCCCTCGCTGAGGCCCGTGAAGCATTTGAGCCTCAGTCTTATCGAGGGCCACCTGCAGGCCCAACCTTCCGATGCGTCCGACCACGAGGGTAACGGCCTCCGTGGCCAGGCGCATCAATTCCTTTGTTTCCAAGGACACCACCAATATTCTCTCACCTTAAGAGATCGTCTTTAGGAGGGTCAATGCGTTCTACGTGGAACGCCTTGACCGGAAGCTAAATTGCGCGTCCGACAAGTTTGGGCCCACCTCCTCAAGATGCCGAACGACCCGGGAGGCAGTAATCCTCTCGAGTGCCTTCCCGGCGTCGTCCAGCAACACAAGGGGCTGGTACGCGGACGCGCACTCCGTGGGGCGGTCTTCCTTTGCTATTAGGCAATGCCGCCCCGTCTTCCAGGACTTCGGGAATTGTCCAAACGCAAGACAGCGGTCAAACAGTTCCCGAAGCCACCCTACGAGATGGTCCAACGCGATGGCCAATACCGGGCCCAGGACCCTATCAGGGCCTGGTGCCTTCCGTTCGGTGTGGAGGCGCTCAATCGCCTTCCCCATCTCCTTCTCTGTAACCAGGGAACGGTCGATCAGCATCTCTAACACCTGAGCAGTAGGTATGGGAGGAGGGGCGAGTTCCAGAGGGCCAGGGAATAATGCTCCCACGATCCTCTCAACCACCTCCGGCTGGAGAGTCTCCGTTGCCGGGGGCGCCTAGCCACGGAATTTCTTCCTGGCTACCCGGTATGGATGCCCCTACGGATCCCTCTCCAGGTCTAGGAGCATCTCCTCCCAGGCCTCCTTTTTTGCCCGGTTAATGGCGACGTGCAATACTTTTTTGCAGGTCCTGTAGTCGGCATACAGCCTCCTCTTCGGGGTTCCTATTCGTACGTCTCCGGCGGCTGCGCCCGTACAGTTGCTGGGTCGTGGAGCAGGCCACACGAAGATCCGCAATTTCGTGCGACCACTAGTATATCGCCCTCCTTTTTGGGTGGTGTACGCTCCGCGGCATCGACGCGTCGCAAACCTCTGTGAAAGCATCACGGAGGCGGGCTGGGCTGCAGACGCGTCAATATCAGTCTGGGGGTGACATGAACCAGACCTGGACGATGGCCGCCTCCGTAATCTCTCCTCTCAGTAATCTCTGGTTAATAATAACCAGACTAACTAATATACCCAAAAAAGCTAAAGAGTTTGTTCTTCCTAACGAATATCAAGAATGCAACCTTGATGATTTCTTCCAGAGTTGTGAACGAGTTTTTTTTTGTCGTGTGTCAACAACATTCTGCACTATATCTTATGCCAAGTATATTAAAATCCAAGAACAACGACTGTTGTCGAGAGACATGATATTTAAGCAGTTGTGGCCATTACATCGATTAGCATTTGCAGCACAAGCTGTAGCCTCCAGGTAATAGGATACACACTGACTGATCTATGAGTGGAGACAAAAGTTGTAGTATATATAGTTTGAAATGTAAAAATAGTCTATCCTTAAATAAAACTGAAGTGTCCTCGTCATACTCTCTGGCTACTCTCTGAAATGGTTGAACTGATTTGGACGACACTTTTACTGGCAAACAGAACTTTTCAGAGTACTAAATCTAAGAACGCTTTTCCATAGCGGCTGAGTGGCAATTATAAAATATAACACAGATATCTTGGAACCCTTAAAGGGTTAATAGTTAAGCGGTAATATCAAGATTACAATATAAAAAAGTTCATAATTAGTTTACATAAAACACGTAACAAGATTTTTTTTCAATAATGTAGTCCGACACCCCGTCTGTTAGTTTTATAATAAGAATAGTATAATTACTCTTATAGTACCGTTATACTTTGTATGCGAATTAAATACAAATACTTCGTCGACCGTGAGAACGAAATACAATGGGGTTCCAAAAAAAAACCATTTCGAACTTTATAAAACTGTTCGAGTAATGACGTTCACCTTCCAGACTTTTCTACCTTCCTTTATTGAAAGGTATATAAAGCGCTCTGCGGTGCGTCCGACAAGAGGAAAACGCAAAGGAAGTAATACGCCACTTCCTGAAGCAATAACACCGGCCCGATCACACTGCACCCCACGAGAGAGTCCGAGACATCCCCGGAGGAAGCGCCCTTTAAGGGCGTGAATTCCAACTAATAAGACACCCCCATTGAAGATGAGGGGAGAGTGAAGCCACCGTCAGAGGGGCAACCCTGATGCGGTCCCCCCGCGTGCCCCACAAGGGGTGTGTGAGATGAATCTCCAGGTCCGACATGAGTAGTCCGGTGAAGCTGTAAAGGCCTGTCAGGTCAATAGCATAGTCAGTTCAAGAAAAAAAAAACGTCCGAGATGAGTCCTACTCAAGGCATCGAAATGTATACGAAGAGGAACAAAAGGAAGAGATCTTCAAGCGGATTGCACTATAACCTTATGTGTAAACTAGCGGACCGGGCGGACGTTGTCCTGCCTTGAAAACAAAAAAAATCCTAAAAGTCGATCGCAGCGCCACCTGCCGGGTCCAATTGTGAATCTAAACCATTCTCGAATCTCCACGAACACACACAAAAAATTTCATCAAAATCGGTCCAGTCGTTTAGGAGGAGTTCAGTCACATACACACGCACACAAGAAATATATATATTAAGATGTGATTGTCAATTTTTTTATTTTATCGTAGCACGGCAAAATGACTGTACTGTACCTGATGGTAAGCACAGAAATACTATCCATAGCCGGTCGCCGCTGTCATGCCGGCCTGCGTAAGTATCTCTGCACGTTGCGCTTGAAGGACCCCATGTCATAGGAGTCATGTTAATTATGTGATAGTAAATCTATTTGTATTTTATTTGTACTAATGCGAAATAATATTATTCTGACGCAAACGACATTTGATTTAACCACGGGCATAATAGGTACCTTTCGTTTTCAATGAATGCGACGCCTGCATTATTTATGTGATGCGACGTGTAAACACACTGCTCTTAGCTCTAACCATCAGACTCCAAAATTAAATAGGGAGTGCGACACGGAGCCCGCTTCGTGCCAAGATTTTCGTTCTCATAAAACTTCACACGTGCCAAATGTTTTATCGATGTAGTGGAAAACCGAAAAAGTATAAAAACGTTTCCGTGGTTGAAGTATTATACATTATATACACCACTTCTATACATAAAATTTCGGTAACTCTTCTACTCTTTTAAGTTGACCGATTCTGAAGGTATTTTGAACCCGCTAAGAGGCTTTGTCGTGGAGATCTAGAAATCGCTCTTTTAATCTACCGGTCATTTTTTTATTGCTCAAATAAAAAACATACAATTCCAAGTTTTCAGTTTGATATACCTCTTTATATTTTGAATTAAATATCGCATGTCAACGTCTTCCTATTGGGTCAACTAGTGTTATTATGTCTTTCAAGATAATGAATTTATTGGCAAGGTAAAACAAATAAACCCGGTGGCAATACCTCTTCTTGTTTACAGGCGTCATAAATAGTACACAATAAAGCAATAAAGAACAATCTAACGACACCTCATATATTAAAACCCATCAAGCCGTTTAGGCTACAGACCGTGCCAAAGAAATTGACATACTTACACTCTCGAAAATGTTACCCTCATTTTGCACAGTAGCGTGGAAAAATATAAAGTGTATTTAGTTTGTTGTTAACATGGCACTATTACATTTACAACACATAATTACGCAAACTAACAAAAACAATTTATCATTACATAATATAAAACAAAGTGCCCTACCGCGTCAGTCTGTCTGTCTGTTTTCGCAATAAACTCAAAAAGTACTGAACACTTGCGTTTTTCACCAGTAGATAAAGTGATTCATGTGGAAGGTTTTGGTATATAATTTGTCATGGATTTTTTTTTATCAGGGCGGGACAACGTCCGCATGGCCCCCTAGTTATACAATAAAATAATCAATCAATAATTTTATCCTGGTATTTTGAAATCCTTCTTTTTTCATTATTAATTGAACAAGTAACTGTGCACACATATATTTTTTATAAAGATACCGAAAGGGAAATTTCGAATTTTATTATATACTTACACGATGCCTTAACTTAGCAGTTTTAACTGTAGCGAAAAATTGCATAAATAATTTCCTAAGGCGCTGGAAATATATTGCGTTATTGTATAAAGTAGGTATAAAATATATTTATTACTATGGTTATTGAATCACTCTAACATTGTAATTTGACTTAAGTTTAATTAGTATCCGTCCCATGATTGGTTCCAATGAATTATTCTACGCGACTTAGAATACACCGAATGCTACTTCATATTGCATTCCTGGAATGTGACGAATAGTGAAAATTTATTTTGACCTTTTTAAGTTTACTGCGTACTAGCTAATACCCGTGATTTAGCCTGCGTCATTTGTTAAAAGAAAAAAACATAGGCACAACACCGCATACTCCACTTCTTCACGACAAGAAACCTGGATGGCTTTACGTGTAATACTTATAAAAATTATAGTTCTTTTAAACGTTATTATATCCATATTAAATGAAGTTATCGTGATTATTATTTTTTTGATAAAGGCTAAGTGTTTAGAAAGATAATAAAAAAATACATATATCAAGTAGTTTTCAATAATGCACGCAAAATAGCGGACCTCTATATTATCTTTATATAGATATTTTATGCGATACATAAAATATCTATATAAATCACAAATGATACAGTAATTACCTGGCATACAAGACAGGAAATACTTTCGAAGACATCTCCTATATGTTCTACGAGTATATAAACTATTACCTACTATTCTAACAAAATTCGTCAAAATGCATTCAATAGTTTTTGCGTGAATTTCTTCTTTTTATTGTTTTCGTATAAGTAAGATATACGTATATATGAATGTGGTATATATGCAAAACATATCCTATATCTTATATGGATGTATAAACTAATACCATACCAAATTTAGTAATATTTTCGTCGCGTAGTTTTTGTGTAACACCCGTACAAGCGACAGACAGATGGACAAAAGTTTTAAAAATCATGGAAATGTGTTCTGTTATTAATTCTAAGGTTCCCAATAGTATTTTTTCATAAATATATTGGATGTATAGAATTCCTCATTTACCTTTTTAGTATATGTATAGATTAGCGGGTCCGGCGAAAATTATCCCGCCTTGATAATATAAAAACCGTAACAAATCATATACTAAACCTACCTTATAAATCACTTTATCTACTGCCGAAAGCCGCATGAAAATCCGTTCAGTAGTTTTTTAATTACCGCGAACAGACAAACAGACATGGCAGAAGACTTTGTTTTATAATATTTAGTGGTATATAATCATGGTTAACGTACATATGTAACAATAGTTCAATTAAATCCTTCAAAGTAAACTAAAATATATTTCAATAATAAAAGAGGAAGTCGTTATAGCACTGGTTCCGTAGAAAATGTTTTTCACGCTTAGCATTCGCTTTAATGGACGTATTGAAAAGGATATTTTCAACAGAAAATACCTTTGGAACGATGTTTTTGGCTTTCCTCGCGTCGTCGCCTTCGCCTTCTAAATTGGCTTTCGAGCGGCTACAGACCAAATAATAAAATACGTTTCTCTGAAGGGAATGTTCTTGACGGAAACTTTCTTAAGACGTTACTCGGAGAGTAGCGCGTTCGGGTAAATTGCAATATTATAACTTTCAAAAAGAAAGTCTTGCCGGGCTTTCTTTCTTTGTAAGTGTTCTTTCATCTCGGGTATTGGGAATGTCTTGCCACAGTATTTCCAATATAATGCGAATTTCATATATTGATATCACTTTTTACTGTATACTATGTTATTTTTCGTAATTACTGTTTAATTATTTAATCTATAATATACTACATATAGGTATTAAGTAAAATTTAAAAAGGAAAGAAGCACAATATGAGCAGACAATATACACCTGAATATTTCTTTAATTTTACAAATTGTATAAGAAATAAATATAATATCCAAGTTCCAGTACATTTTCTGTACTTACTTCATCTATACATATAATAAAAAGTAAGTGTCCGTATGTAATATCAAAATATATTTTTTTACTGACAGGGTACGAAAGTATACGCGCAACTGATAACAAAAATGCAGCCTGTATGTCTGTTTATTCCGGGTAATTTCACTGGCAAATAGCTGAAATTACAGCGGGTTACTTAGGCTACTCTAAATTAGACTAGCTATTAGCTTCGTCTGCAATGTTATCTCCAAAACGGTTGGACCGATTTTTACGGAACTTTCACCAGCAGATAGCGGACATCATAGCAAGTAATCTATACTAATATTATAAAGAGGTAAAGTTTGTGAGTTTGTGACGTTGTGGCGTTGTAAGGGGTAATCTCAGGAACTACTGGTCCGATTTGAATGATTCTTTCAGTATTATATAGCTCATTCGTCGAGAATGGTTATATGCTATATATCATCACGCTAAGGCCAATAGGAGCGGAGCACAGATGAAAAATGTTTCAAAATAGAGATGTTTTTTTCTTTTTGAGACCTTCTGCTGTGTGTCAGCATTAGCCCAGAGTAGTAACTATTACTACGCGGACGAAGTCGCGGGCAGGGGCTATAATCTATATACTAATATTATAAAGAGGTAAAGTTTGTGAGTTTATGACGTTGTAGGGGGTAATCTCAGGAACTATTAAACTGATTTTGAAAATTCTTTTACCAATATAAAGCCACGTTATTTATGAGTGTCATAGGCTACATACCATCACGCTAAGATCAATAGGAGCGGAGCAACAATGAAAAATATTTTAAAATCGGGGTATTTTTTCCTATTGAGAGCTTCAGCTGCGTCTTAGCCCAAAATAACTATTCCACGCGTGAGAAGTCGCGGGCAGAAGCTATTAACTAATTATATTATCTATAATCTATACTAATATTATAAAGAGGTAAAGTTTGTGAGGTTGTGGGGGGTAATATCTGGGGAGTCGGAGAAAAATGGTCGAACGAAAACGTTTTTTACGAACGCTGGCTTAATTATGAGATATATATGATTGAGTTCTAGAGAAAAGTTGTAGCTTGATAATGCCTATTATCGCCCAATGAAGTGGGCACGGGTCGGCTAGTTTAGTATATTTTAACTGTACTAGCTGTTAACCGTGGCTTCGCCCGCAGTACTATCTCCAAAACGGTTCGACGGATCTTCACGAAACTTTCACTGGCAAATAACTGACCTTACAAAAAGTAATTCAAGCAATTTTAGTTTATACTAGCTGTTAACCATGACTTCGCCCGCAGTACTATCTCCAAAACGGTTAGACCGGTCTTCACGAAACTTTCACCGGCATATATCTGTCCTTATAAAAAGTAATTCAAGTGATTTTAGTTTATACTAGCTGTTAACCGTGGTTTCGCCCGCAGTCCTATCTCCAAAACCGTTCGACCGATCTTCACGAAACTTTCACTGGCCGATAGCTGACATTATAAGTATAAGTAGTAGTAAGACCTTATATACAATACTAGCCTCTGCCCGCGACTTCGTTCGCGTGGAATAGTAACTTTGGGCTACCGCTAACACGCAGCGGAAGCTCTGAAAAGGAAAAAACACCCGATTTTGAAACATTCTTCATTGGTGCTCCGCTCCTATTGGTCTTAGCGTGATGATATATAGCCTATAACCTTTCTCGATAAATGAGCTATATAACACTGAAACAAATCGGAGCAGTAGTTTCTGAGATTTTTCACTACAACGTCAAAAACTCACAAACTTTACCTCTTTATAATATTAATTAATCAATTAATATAGTAAAGATTTAAACAATTCGGCTCTCAAAAGAGATTTCAGTGTTGTACCTACTGTTGGTATTTGACTGCTTTAACTAACAAGTTTCTTGGTCCCTGGCCTAAATAGTTGGCGGTATCTGGATACAGTATATCGACGACAGAATATTGAAAAATATATATTTTTTCAATCCTTTATCATAGCACATTATAAAACAAAGTCCTTTGCCACGTCTGTCTGTTTGCGATAAATTAAAAAACTACAGACCGGGTTTTCATGCTATTTTCACCAGTAAATAAAGTGGTTCATGAGGAAGGTTAAGGTATATAGTTAGAAAGGGTCGTGCTGAAATCAATGCATGATGGTAAGATACTTTCTAAGTCCACCTGGCTAGCTACCACCTTTAAGTTGAAAATCCTTCGCCAAGCACCTGTTGGTGTGTTCCGGCAGCTGCAATTGAGAGTCGGCGCCCTCTAGGTTTAGCTTGTTTATCATCTAAAACCACACCGTCACTTAACATCAAATGAGAATCCTACAAAGAACTAGAAAAATTAAGTAGATAAAATCTAGTCCGGTGAAGCTAAATTAAGGTCTTGCTAGGCAAATAGTATTTAGGTATTTCGGAATAAATTAGTTATTTATAGATGTGGTGGTCTCGTGGTTTGACCGGTGGAATATGATATCGATGTCCGCAGGTACGAACCCCGGCATGTACGAAGGGATTTTTCGGAATTCGCGTACATTTACTAATTTAAATTGGTAACACTATCGGCTGACGGTGAAGGAAAACATCGTGAGGAAACCTGAACCCGAGAAATGTTCGTGTGTGGGAAAACATGGAACTGTTGATTACTAAGGTTGGCGTGGTGATTATGCCCACACCTTCCTTCGAGAAGAGGCCTATGGCCCTTCAGTGGGTCTCATACAGACTGATGATGATAATGATTAATGGTCCTGCTTAAGTAATGTAAAGTTATTGATATATTATCGCTGGGTCTACTTTGCTATTCATAATGATAAAAATAATGTAAGGCGAACAGTGCTGTGAAATTTCCGGGATGCCGCACGATGTTTGCAACGACCTACTTACTTAATATATGTACTCGTATGAGGAAGGTTACACAACCACTAGTTAATTTTGGAAATATATTACAGAAACGAGCGCGGCGTCAATGTTTTGACTTCTATCATGGTCATTATAAGGTAGTTGTCATTGACCGCATCGCATATTTACAAATACTTAAAACGACACTGCGTTTGTGTATAATACTGAATTTTATTATCTTTTTACTTTTTTTTATAATAATAACTTTTTTATTTCTTTACTAGATGACATCCGCGACTTTGTCTGCGTTGTTTATTATCTTGACGATATATTAACGAAAAGAGGAAAAAACAAAAAAATAAAATGATAACAAAAGTATACTTTGCTTACGAAATTTCTTTGTAAACATTGTTATCCGTTCACTTCCTCTCTCCTGGGCATGCGTAACACACCGCTTGCCCAACTTTTCCGCATTAAGAAAATATATCGCTGAACGGGTAGTGCTTATCAACCTCGTATTTTTAACATTTTAATAAATTTATATTAGATGAAGATATTTTAATATTTTTTTTTTGATTAAGGCTCAGCGTCTAGGAGATGAAACTATTTTTTTGAAATCTAAATCTGTCTAGTAGTTTTTACGCGATGCGTGTACAACGACAGTCTTGTATCATTTTATTGTTCTTGATTTAATTGACGTAGGTACTGTTGAATAAATTTAAAAGGTATATGAGGGAATAGGACGGTATGATCTTCTACGGGGTAATGTATATACTAAAAAAAGTATACAAAAAAAAAATTTAGGCTTTATTTTTGGCTCCATTCTCACCCAATTTTAAGTGATAACGTGGCTCAAGATCTCTTTACGCTAAGCCCGAAGAAACTGGCTCTGAAGTGCAACTACAGGAACACTTATCGATGCTCAACGACAGATTCTTAACGGTGTCGTCAGCTATCGTCATGTTATTGTTTCATCCTTATGTTTTTCTTTACCGATAAGTTTGGTTTATAACAATCTAGCCAATATTGCTTCAATCACATTCTATGGTATTATGAAGTACGGTAATAGTAACCGTTGCTGGATCCTTGGTCAGACTGTCTTCACTGAACCCAGTTTGACGTTGACTTGGAAATATTACAGTGATTTTGTTGTTACCATCATCATTACATAGTATTATTAATTTACATAGTATAAAACAAAGTCTTCTACCGCGTCTGTCTGTCTGTCTGTCTGTTCGCCATAAACTCAAAAACTATTGAACCGATTTTGATGCGGTTTTCAGCAGTGAATAAAGTAATTCATGAGGAACGTTTTAGTATATAATTTGTTTTTTTTTTTATAATCAGAGGATTTTTATTATAATCAGAGCGGGACGTCTACCGGGCCCGCTAGTAAAATATAAGCGAACAATCGGGTAAGTGTTGCATTTTGTATTTATTATATTTTTATTGTATACTCGGGCAGAATGATTTTACAAAACAAAAATATTTACTTATTTTGTGTAATGTCATTATTATGCACCCTCTACAAACCTTTTCTTAATTTAAGGCACCTTCATTAAATTACGACATCATTGATAAGCATTGGTTAACCACTATGGAAAAGCGTATTTATTTTTCGCCCAGTTAATACTTTCGAAAGTCTTCTATCTAACAGTTTAACTCTTATCTAAATTGGTACAGCCATTTCCAAGAATAGTTCAGATAAACAATCGACGTAGTATCGACGTAACCGATGTAGTTAAGGTGTTAAAAAGTAAACATACTCACATTCACATTTGTAAACGTAGTAACGATAATAAATAGTACAGATTTAAGAATAGTTTATTACAAATAGAAAGGTGTGAATTATCACCGATTGAAATGAAATCATGAAGTATGTATGTAGGTATAAAACCAGGCATGTGACCTACCATGAGATACGGTCATCTTTAGGTATAGGCACGAAAGAGTCAGATACAAACAATCCTATAAAACATATGAATGTGCAAAATCTGTATTCCCAATGGATCTCTCCCAATTTAAGTGAGACTCAAAAAACAGACCGCGTTACTTGCTGCAATACCTTACTTACCAAATTGAACGACGGGAAGTCAAATTTGGTGTCGCACTGGTGGCTAAATATGCATTTACTGCTGCTATTCCAAAGCAAAGCTGCAGTCGATTGTTTGGGTTTTTCCAGCTGAGCCGAAACCAACCAAAATGGCGAGTGTACGGTCTGTCGCTAAACCGATGATTGCTACCTCTTTTGATAAAACTGAACACGTGGCTACAGTTGCTTTGGAGGATTCTCGTACATTCTCGTACAGTGAATAGCGATTGATACATGATCACCTGTATGCCCGATATTATTGACGAACTCCGAACGAATAGCCAACTCTCACACAGTCATACAGAAAAACGAATTTTTGAAAGGGTAAAATATAGATATTATGGGTTATCCTGAATACAGTCCTGACATTGCATTGCAGTTCATGTTTTGAAAAATCAAGAATTTTTCACGGATTCTACGATTTTCATACGAAGAGATGGTGGAAGAGTATGAAATGCATGTTTCCAAAGTCACAACAGAAGACTGGCATAGACATTTTCAAAATTGGTTTATTCAAAGTAAGTGCATTGAAGCTAAGCGAGAATATTTGGAAAAACATTTAATTCATTTTTTACCAGTCATAATATTTTTTTATACATTACCGTTTTTTTCATTCGCCCTAAGTCTTGTTAAAACCTGATTAAAGATTAAATGAAATAACCAACTCACTACACATGACGCAGCTTTTATTCTATGAAATCAAACAATAATCTCTCAAATATCTTTTTACTGATTCTGACAATCACAAATATCAACAAATATTCTCGTCCCCGGTACTTAACAAACTATTTTCTTTTAATTTTTGTATGTTTTACTATAAATTGAATATCCCATGTCCACTGTCAAGCTAAATTTCTTCTTCTTTCATTTATGGCGCCGTGTGTAAGGAATACACAATTCCGCCAATGTCATGTACATACAGAGTGTGTGGTGTCTGTGGCAGATAGTGTCATAAACGAAGGAGACCGTTAAAAAATGTAATTCAAAAACGAAGATAATTAATTTGTGTTCAGACCGAGTTAATAGTATGTTTCCCACCAATATACATATAGGCAAACTTAGATATATATTGATTAAGAAATAGACAATCCGATTAAAGTTTGATTTTGTTAATTTTAATAAATAATGACAAGACATGTAAAATTAAAGGGATATTATTTACTAAGGCTAAGATAGACGTAAGGTTAGTAAGACGAGGAATATAAGGAGGAAGGAGATGAAAAAGGGAGAATCTGTTTCTCGAACAATTAAAGAATATATGATCTGGAGAACCGTCGTCTAGACCGCATTCATAGAGAGAATAGTCCCTAATCCTTAATTTAGACAAATGCACTGGTGAATAAGTGTGACCTTGACGTAGGCGACAGATGATGGAAGTAACGGCCTTACTTAGATATGGGAATTAAAAAAACCATGGTTTTTGGGGATCTTCATTTTGGAAAGAACCGTGAGATTTGCCCTTATATTTTCTGGAAAGATTCCAATCCTTTTGCCATGCTTCTAATAATCTAATTTTAGCTAGAGAACGTAGATCTTCTGTATACAGTCTAAAATAGTTCAAGGAACCAGATTTGGTAGCATTCTTTGCGCAAGAATCCACTGATTCGTTCCCAGAGATACCGCAATAGCCTGGAATCCAAGCTATCACTATTTTGATGCCAAAAATATGACATGTATATTAAATCTCTAAGTTTTAAAATCATAGGATGGTTGGATTTAGAGCTGAACATACAACCTCGATTATATCATAAAGTTTATATCAAAAATCTTTGTCATAAATGAGGTTTTACATCGAATTATAAAAATAAATTAAAAAAACTCATTGTTTTGAAATGGGATTTGTATAATTTTATTTGTTTTCCAGCCATATATTTCCCACACCATATTTTAAATTATGATCAAGAATGCTGTGACTTATAAATTTAACGTTGATATCCTTAAGACGGTACATGATTGACATTTAATATCTATGCACATTGAATCTTTATCGAAATTGGTTATTGATTACAGAGACTGCGTTCCACTAAGCGCTCACAACGCTCACGCTCACTACCGCGAGTTTTCCCGTTCCACTTACTTGTGGGCGTTAGAATCGTACACCCAAGTGGAACGCATAATGGGGCGTTTTGAGCGTACAGGTAAGTAATACAAATGGCGATCTAGAAATAATAAAGCAAAATCTTTAAGAGGTTATGTCTTAACAGTAAATTGTAATAATTATTATATAAATTGATTTAAGTATATTGAAAGATAAATGTATAATTCAATTTTTATATTTAATTTTAGTGCTGTATTTAATAAATTTGAATTCAAATAAAATAAGAATTTCTTTTGAGGCAACAGTAGGATATTTGGTGATAATATTATATATTATTGAACTATGTTATATAAAAGTGTACAAATTATATATTTTTTTCATTTAACTTTATTTGTTATAAAATCATAATATATATTTTTTGGTTTAATAAAAAATATTAAATTATCATTAAGTGATTATAAATTAATTTCCTCTCAGAATTTAACGATTCCAAACATTTTTAAATAGAATTTAAAATTATCAAAACTTAGTTAACATTTTTCATGTAAATATACTAATAAATTTAATTAATCCATTAAATACAATATGTTATTTATTATTTAATATAAATATTCTACTGCATCAAATAATGACATTTTTACGGTCGCCATCTTTATTGAAAATCCCGCCAATTTTGTCAACGCTCACATCGACCCATCTCCAGACATGGGGCATCGTGAGCTTCGCGTGGGCGTGTGTTATGACGTCATTAATGACGTTTTCGGCGCGACCGCAACGCTCGCGGTCGTCTAGTGGAACGGCTAAAAGGCTGCTGTGAGCGTTGTGAACGTCTTGTGGAACGCGCCCAACAAGTTGGTAGGGGTTTCTCTAATGCCCGCGTAGCTCTAGCTACCATCAGGCTGAAAACCTATCAGCACCTACAGGTTTGTTCCGACAGTTGCACTTGAGAGATAGTTCTTGGTTTGTTTTTCCAAGCATGTTGCTTTCGTAAAGAGATCATTTAGAATTGGTAATATAAAAGGAGAGAGGGGTGATCGCAATTTGATACGATTCAGTACTTACTCCTTTGATGTGTTGCATGACCATAATATTAAGTCACCGAAATTAGATTAGATTATTAGTCCCATCTTAGTTTAGCGTTTTGCCCACATTGTTGTTTAACTTCAGGTGATATTGTGTTCAAACGCTAAATAGAGAGACGAACTTCTTAGCCTTCCATGGATTCACCGTGCGGGTGCCGGGTCCATCGTGTGGCAGAGGGAGAAACTCAGAGCAGTTCCCAGGACTTGCGACCCAGGTGTAGGTTTAAGGAGGCCCCCTTTGAGATGCGCATCAACGCTCACCTTCACTGCTCGAGTTTCCCGCCCTGCCTAGCCAAATTTGGTAGGAACCTGTTAGTGCAGCCTTTGATACTCGTTCTAAAATAGAACTTACTGCAGTTCTCGACAGGCCAAGGTCCTTCAGAAGGTTGTAGAGAGGTTTTGCTGGTATACCTCTTGCACCTACTTCTACCGCGTATAACTTAACCACATAGCCATTTTTATTTAGTTCATTAGTTATAGTTGTTATTGTTATTCGTAAGTATATTGTTACTTGTTAATATTGGTCTGCTAGAATAACGTAATAAAATATAAGGGTTTTTGGCGGGTTCTTACTGTGTCATGTAGTAAATTTTATATTTAATTCATAATCTTGTGTTATTTATAATATTGGTGGTATTTTTTCCTAATATAGTTCGGTTATTGTGCAAAGTGAAGTGGATGGGAAATAATACCGCAGAGTATGAATTCAAACACACAATTGAACTTGCCACAAAAACTCCCTGGAAAGTTCTAACAAGGGGGTCACCATTTTGTTACAACATTGATATTCAAATTATTATAAAACACTTGTAGTACTACTACCTACTCGATAATGATTGTAGTAACTAAATTGGTTGCCAAAAAAAAAGTGTGTGTGTACTTATGTACACGCGTTAGAAGTTATACTTAAGTGGCGTAACAAGATAAAAATCTTTTCAAAAATTTTATCTTTCGCCTTATTCTACGTTTATAGAAAAAACGACACTAACAATAGAAAAAAGGTATTTAATACATTGAAAGTTTTAATACAAAGAAATACAAACAACAAATACAAAGAAACAAAATGTTGACTATAGCTAACTTCACTACAACACTAAACAGGTGTCGGTTTTTCGTGAAAAATTTACTCTCATCATTTTTCCCTAACGCGCCAAAAGAAAACTTCAAAAACTAAGGAAATAATTATGATAACTTTGAAAAATTTTGCTATGTAATTAATATAATTTCTACTTTATATTCATATTTGTTCCTTAATATAGTGATGTTGCAGTCATGTTTATTTAACCGTTATCGAAGCGATTGCATCAACATTCAGTGTTTTCCCTGTTGAGTGTACATATGATGAATTCATATGTCAATTATACAAAACACGGAAATCCCGAATACTGATACGACATGAACCCATTTAAATGAATACGTATGCCGTATTTCGTTAAATACATCACATATAACTGTGAGTTAATTAATGATCCATAAATTATTTCTTTTATAGTAAAATTAAATTATTTCAAAATCGCAAAATCTGCTAATAATTAATGTAACGCATTCGAATTTTAACTCCTGAACTAGGGCCATCAGCTTGATTTGACTTATACATTGTAGAAACTGTTTTTAATATAACATAATTCATTCCAATAGTAGTAAGTTCTATCACACTCCAATATTAATTAGAGCTTGTGATAAGTTTCATTACTTCGATGTAAAATACATAAATGTTGTAATATTCAACGTTAATAATATTCAACGTTTCTGCAATTAATTTCTGTCCATAATTCCACTGATATATATTGTAATTTTCAGTATACGCCTGTACACGTATTGTTAACACAGCTGTATTTAAAAATAAGAATATGGAAACTATATTTTTGTTTGTAAACAAGCACTGGTTCGCGTTTATTATTTAAATAAATATATCACAATTATACGTGGTCAAAATTGTAATAACTTACCGTCTAAAATATATGGGAGACATTTTACTGTAACACGATATTTGATAACAGAAAGTGTGGTTATGTTAACCGTAATATTTATTTTGTTATCAAATGATCATGACCACACCTAATAATAGTCGGTGATGCGGCAAAAGAAAGATAACGCGTTTCGATTCCAATCCATATTGTTCAACGCAACTTGCGTGCCTTAGTAATAAGCTGTCATTGTTCCAACAATAGTGTTATCTAAGATCTAGGTGTTTTTTATAACGTTATTCCTACGCAGTGGATAACAAATGATTGATGACGTCATTAATTTGCTGTTGATTATCCGTTCTCCGTTATTATTATTGACCATGGCAATGCCACCACAATATGTGAGCGAGCAAGTATCACGGTACAACCAATAGGTGTGAAAAGGAGAGCATATCACATTGTTTACGCTGTAACCTACAAATTGCAAATTAATAAAGAATTACAAGAGAATAATTGATAAGTTTTTAACGACTATTGATATCATATATATCAACATCTATAATAAAATATAAGATCTTTTTCACTTTCAAGTGATTTTCACAAGATACGATTGCATTTGCGATAATAAAAATACTTATCAGGTAGCTAAGGGTACTTAATTTTTATCTTTTCGTACGTATACCGTATCTTCAAGGCGGCAATTTATTTATACATGCGCTCATGTGTAAAATGCTTGTTGAGTAAGAAGGGGTTGGTATATTTCCCAGCATTTGACTGTCGGTTACTAAAAAGGGAAAAATGATTTTTTTTCCTTAACGTACATTTCGTCATTGCCCTTTATTCGTATAGTATTTATAATGTAGCATTTGTAGGAAATAGGTGTAAGTATTCGAAAGGTATTTATTTTCTATTTGATGTTTAATAATTACTAGTAAGTCGTAGTGGTCTAGTATTTTGACAGGTGGAATATTATTTCGATGTCCGCAGGATCGAACCCCGGCATGTACCAACGAATTTTTCGGAATTCGCGTACATTTACCAATTTAAATTGGTAACACTATCGGCTGACGGTGAAGGAAAACATCGTGAGGAAACCTGAACACGAGAAATGTTCTTGTAGTACTACTGTATGTGGGAAAACATAGAACTGTTGGATTTCTCAGAGTTTGAATCGCCAATACGTCGTGGGCTGGCGTGGTGATTATGCCTATACGTTCTTTAGAGAAGAGGCCTACAGACTGACGATGATGATGATGAATTACTGCAACTTAAAATGTACGCTATAATAAAATTGTAGATTGTATTTGCCTAAAACTAAATATCGGTGACATAAGCCTTCTTTTAAAAACTCTGTCCGTTCGAACACGATCATCCCTAAAAGTTCTAGAGGGATTTTCATGGGGCTTTGACATGTCATTTGAGTGTAACTCGGGATAACATATAGGCTTTATTTCATCAGAATGGTTTTTTTTTCGAACTGACTATGCTATTGGCCTGTCGGGCCTTCACAGCTTCTTCGGACTGAGGCGAACGCTTAAGGCACTTCGCCGCTTGGCAACAAGCTTTTTGGTGCCAGAATGTCCGAACCTTGGATTGGGCTATTGCCTTCGACTCCAGAATGGTTTGAAGAAAAGATATATATTGATTTAATGTTTTAGTAGTCTGCTCTGCTTAGTATACAGTTCCTAGAAAAGTCATAAGAAAGCGTTGCTTCATCAGTTGGTTTTCTAACCAAATAGAATAAGTAAGTATATTCGAATTCTATCGAAAACATTGGAACTCCTAAAAAAGCCAATACGTATCCTATTCTATTATTCTTTAAATTACTTTAAGATTTGATTAAAGATGCTAAGGAGTTTATTAAAATTGGGGCCGAGTCATTTCACAAGAAGAAAATTTAACAAAACAAACCTATTGGCAGATTTAAAGGCTCTTCAGACTCAAGGTTCAAGACTTCAGAACGGCTGCAACTATATGGTTAATCGTTTTTTTGGTGTATATGTAATCGTCAGGACAAGGTTTGTATGTAAGAAAATTTTTTGGGTAAAAAAATTCTATACAAAAAAGTAAAGGGAAGATTTGGTCTCTTCAATTTTGTTACTAAAGCCGTGCGAAGCGGGTTGTTAGTTACACTAATATTATAAAGAGATAAAGTTTGTGACGTTGTATGGGGTAATCTCAGGAACTACTGGTCCGATTCTTTTAGATTTATATAGCTCATTTATCGAGGAAGGTTATAGACTATATATCATCACGCTAAGACCAATAGGAGCGGAGCAATAATGAAGAATGTTTCAAAATCGGGGTTTTTTTCCTCTTGAGAGCTTCCGTTGCGTGTTGGCGTTAATCCAAAGTAACTTTTCCAAGCGGACGAAGTCGCGGGCAGAGGCTGGTGTGATATAAAAACCAAAGAGATGGAAAATAAAACTATAAATAATGAAAGTCTTAAATTTTATATATTTAACTCCAATAACAAATACCTAAGTACTTAGGAATAAAATGTAATATGTTCTAGTTCAAAAATAAATCTCATCATAACAACAAAATTTGGCATACACTGCTCGTTTATAATATGAATATATTTATATTAGTAGCCCAACGTCTATATTCCGAGACTTATATAGTAAATAAATATTAATATTTTTATTCTCAACTAAATTAAAGAGATCAAAACTTTATTCAGGTAACAAATAAAATTATCTATAATGGATCATTAAACTGATTCTAGAATTCCGTTTTTTAATGGCATAAATTTAATAATAATTTTATTATATACATAATTTTTTTAACTTCAAGGTAACTTACATAAAAATGTGTGAATAATTCATATGAAAAATGTGCTTATTCAATTAATAACCACGATGAAAATTAAGATGTACGGTTTTATTATTTTTATAGCTTTAATTTGACTAATTCCGACATTTATTTTAATTCTGAATATTAAGTACAAATCATATAATATCCATAATTAAACATTCATTGGCGTTATTTATAATACAGTTTTCTTTAATTACTTATTACCAAACTATAAAAATTTATAACCAGAATTTTACTCAAAACTTATCCAAGACTACTCACGGGAGGAGCTGTCCTGGTAAAACTGAAAACTTGGTTACCTTACCGATACATATAATGATTTTAAATATTCATTGTCGTATTAATTGAATAACACATATTTATATATAATAAAATTGTATAAAATCATCATATACCATTCACCTATATCACAATAATTTTCTGATAAATTTTAAATATAAAATATATTGCAATAAAAACTAAAACCCTAACCCTTAACGGCATTGTTTTGGAAAAATATCTGATCAATAGAGAATAGTCGATGGATATTAAACGATAAACATTGAGTTGATTTTTCGCAAGCGAGTTACAATATTAAGTGAGTTGCCAATAAACGACTAAAAAAGTTCAAGATTGCCACAATCTTCGAAAATCAAATGTACAAACTCAATGAACACAAAGGACCGATATGCATCGTGAACTTCGACGCTCACAACTTCTATTTGCGTAATGTTATTATATTTCCCAGACGAACTTATTAAAAAAAAAACTGTGATTCAAGAAACATTAAACCTAATTATGGTGTGAATCGTATTTGAATCATACGACGGGCAACATACTACATTGATATATAAAAACCCAAGATGCAGACTTCGTCACACGTCTCACAGCCGGCGCACAAAAATGAGTGCATAATTCTGGATTAAGCAGTCATTTCAAATAGTCTCACGTCGCTTGCGTCTTTCCAAAAACAACTTTAAATCGTTCAGGTAAGGTTGGATTTGCAAAATCATAAGTTTATCGCATAACTATAACCACGTATATATTGGGGAGTTTTTACGGGACGCTTTTGCGCGCTACTTTTATTCGAGACTGTGTGTCTTGGGTTTTTATATGTCAATGACATACTATAATTATTAAGGTGTATCTATGTAGGTATCTATATATTTGTATTCGAAATGGTAATTTAATTGTTTATCGTTTAACTTTTTTCGAGCATTTTATTTTCTAATGATCAGATATAAACCTTATAGTCATTTACATATAATATTATTTCCAACAAAACACCTAAACCATTAAAAACTTTAATATATAATTTGAATTACGATATGTCCCATAAAAATACATCTTTCTCATTTATCACAGCCCTTAGATTAATAATGATATAATATAATTATCGTTACAATTAAATAACAGAATTTTAAAATATAAATAACTAGAACGATGTACGCTATAAGTACTTATTTGGAATAAGTACAGGGCCGTATTCAGTGGTATAGAGGTCATGGGCATAGGGGCACCTTACGACCCATTGCTAATGGCTGTCACAGCTTCGAAGAAATATAACTTAGTATACATTTTAGATTAATATAAATTTAAATCCAAAGTAACGTTCATTTCAGAGCTTGGCTCATCTACGTACATAAAAAAAAACGTTCAATGATTCTTGTCTTTTAAAGGCCGACTTGTGCGTTAACGTGTTCCTCATTATATTATTAAATATTTTAATTAGAAAAATTTAATCTTTAGGTTACAAAAAATTGTTATTAAAATTTTATATACAGCAACCGAGATGAGTACTCGCGTCACGCTTGAAAGTTATATATTATAACCATTAGGGTTTAGAAACAGCTAAATTGCTATTTAAGTAATATCATCATGAAAACTGACACATAAAATGATAGAACTGATCAAAGTTGACTGGCTCCAAACCGAGCTCGTTAACAGATCTATCCAACAATTCGGGATTCCGCTTTAAGAAATTTCTGACCCAGTCTTCACCAGCCATTCTACTGTTGACATCGAAAGGGTGATTCAAGTTGTTGTCCTCTGCGTATTGAAACGCTAATTCTCTGATGTCTCTCCTGGAGACGCCCATAAAATACTTCTCCATACTTTTTATGTAGCCAACTAAATCTTTCTCTTGGCTGTCTGTAAAAACTCTTCTGTAATGGCCCATCAATGGTTTGGGATCGTCAGGCTGTTGGTATCGTATTTTGCTAGCACGTCGCTGGAGTGTGGACCGTGGTATATGGAAGGTTCTGGCAGCCAATTTGTAGCCCATCTTACCTGAAACGACGGCTGCCACCGCTTTAGCCATATCTTCTTCACTCCATGATTGTCGTCCACTCATTCTCTCGTATTTACGTACCATTGTTTTCCTTAAAAAAAAAAGACGTTAATTAATTTACATAAAAATAAGTACTCGCAAATGTATAATCATATCTTATCCGCTACACGTAGTCAAAATAACTTGAGTGAATTGAAATATTTTATAGTCATACTCATTGACATATAAACACCCAAGACACACAGTCTCGAATAAAAGTAGAGCTCAAAACCGGCCGCAAAAACTCCCTAATATACATACGTGGTTATAGTTATGTGATAAACTTATGATTTTGCAAATTCGACCTTACTTGAATGTTTTAAAGTTGTTTTTACAAGGACGCAAATGACGCGAGACTATTTGAAATGAGTGCATAATACAAAATTATGTACTCATTTTTGTTTGCGAGCTGTGAGACGTTAAGTGTGCCTCTTGGGTTTTTGTATATTAATAGTCGTACGGTAAATAATGTGATAAAGTATTTGCCTAGTACTTTTTTCTACAAAGTTATATTACTGAATTAAAAATGTATAACTGGACAAGGCTGTTACTAGTATGATATTTTTGAATGTTTGGCGAAGGGTAACCGCAGTGTTACCGGTTCTGTGAACCGTGATCAATGCCAACCCGAGGTGAAAAAAATACGTCTAAAGACGTTCTAGAAGGCGATAAATGAATACATAAAATACTTCTCAATTGAGTTTACGTATTAATACAACTTATTTTGTTATTGTATCTATGTAACTTAATATGCATTTGTTCAATTTGAAATGTGAAGGGAACAGTCGTAAAACAAAATAAGGAAAAGAGTGGAATAATAATTCCGTTCCACATTTAATCCAGATGAAAAAAGGTTCACGTGTCAAAATTAATTTTTAGTTTCGCAATTTATTATCTTTTGGAGTTTAAGTTAACCTTGCATTCGCCTTATAAGTTTCTTGAAGGCGTGGTTGCATATCAGTAGAAACAAATTTCTAAAGTTTTCATTTAAAAAAACAAATTGTTAGCTGTTGTTTTCTTAAATAGCAGGATGCCGAAGTTAAAGTATAATATAAAGATAAAAAGTTTGTTGTTACGGAGATTTAAACAAGTTTGTCATTGACGACAAGCCTTTTGACGTAGTAACATATAATGCATGTATATAGACGCCACAATAAAAGTAACACTGCGAACACAGCTGATAGCGTACAGAACACGTGATAAAGTGTGGCGTGTTTTGGTAATACGATAAATCGAGGAATCTTTGAGGCTTTAATATCTTCTGATACCTCATTATTCAAATTAAACATTTTAAATTTTCAATTCAATAAAATAATCTGACAGTATTTCTCTGTTATTCAAGCGTAATTAGGCGTCTCGTCAACGGGAAATATCTTTACAGTAGGCGAGCGTCCTTGAATGACCGCGTCATATTTTTTATCTGTCAAAAAACAAGTACGTCGTCGACGGTCAGCTGTTTGTGTTAATTCCATAACGCGTCTATCAACATGCCTCAGTACGCAGTTTCATCTTACTATTCAACTGAATCTGCAAATTCTATGTTCATTGCTGCTTCTAAGTACCTAAACGCAACAGTGAATAATTTATACGAGCGATGGAAACCGAACGAACTAAGCGCGGCACTGTAGTGCGATAACAGCAGAGGAAATAATAGTAGCGGCACGAGTACGCCGTGAGTCGAGGTTACTCTGACGCGTGACTTGCAAGGTCCCCGCTGCATTGCCCGATGCGCCAAGGTTGTATTGCTTCTGTATTCCGATATAATTTACTACTATTAATTATTCCAATATGAATTAACAAATTCGATTAAAACGTGCAAAAAAATTAGAGCAACAGAAAAAATATGTAGTGCATAAAGTGCATTATCAAAAGTGAAATCTGCATTGGATGAAGTCGTGGTGCATCGTAGGCGTTTGATAATATATTTCCACGAAGAACACAGTATTCAAAGTTAGTTAACGACGTGGTAATTTAGTAGATACTTACAGGTGGTGGTGTTATAGACGACAGCGTAGGCAGTCGGGAGGCGGGGCGGTGGAGTCGACCAGACGCGCACACGTAGACGGCTGGTGGCTGGCTATACACCGATTCGTTAGGTAGCGTGCGGCCGGGCTGACGGCGCGCGCGACACTGGCGCGGGGCCCGTCTTGCCCCGCTGCCGGCCCTGGCGCGCTGACGTCACCTGGCCCAGGGCCCGACTGCGACGACTATTTCTGTCCACGGCTAATTATTATCTAGATCCTGCCTTTGTCCGGTCACATACAGCTGTCAAAAAAGCCTGGGTATTATCTTAACACTCGTTTGTTGCATTCAGCGTTCGCAAAAATATACATACGTCACTCTACTAAATTATTTATGTCGTCACATCGATGTATTATCTAGCTCTATGAGTCAATGTACTCCAAAAAATAAATATCAACAATGTCGTGTGTAAAACAAGACAACTTAAAATAATATAAAAGGAACTTGGAATAGTTGTGTATGCTGTTAATTCTATTACTTTATTTAGATATTATGTTGTATACAGGTATTTTTAAGTCTGAACGGAATATTAATTATTAGAATTATTTGTAAATTAATGATTATTTAACCTACTTATATATCCCCCCCCCCTAAAGTAAATAAAAATACAAAAACAAAGTAAAATGTAATAAAAATGTTTATAAAATATGGGTATATAATTATACAAAAATGGGTATTTAATTAATTGTTGATATTTATTTTTTTGACTAATTACCGTAATTTAAATTTTAAAACAATAATCTTAATACAAATGGGTATTTGTTTGCCGACAATGAGAAAAGAAAAGGTATTCGATTTTGATTTATTAAAAATAAACTCGTTAGTCTATGGTAATTTTCTTCCCATCGCAATTCTATAATAAATTAATAAAAAAACATACGAGTAGGTACACTATTGCTATAATTTATGTTCATAATTGTATAATGGAAAGTTAAATCAGTGCCCAATGGACGTCAAAAATTAAAAATAAACTCGTTAATCTATGGTAATTTTCTTCCCATTGCAATTCTATAATAGATTAATAAAAAAACATACGAGTACACTATTGCTATCATTTATGTTCATAATTGTATAATGGAAAGTTAAATCAGTGCCCAATGGACGTCACAATTTATATTGCAAAAACATTCGGCAATGACAATTCGTTGAACAGACTAGCATAATATGGATTGTCTCACGCACTACATTATATTATAATTTACACCTTTAAAAGTAATTTATGAGCATTTTATATATTTTTTTAGTAAATACTTGAATAGAAGCCAAAACTATAGTAGTCCGCTTGTCACAAAGGAGAAATTCCCGAGAGATAAAACTGTGGCCAACATTTAAATGAGTCATCCGGGTTTGTCCTCGCTTGTCGGTAGTCCGATATCTTCGGGGTTACCAACTATCTTATGTTTCTTCCTCGGTTCCGGTTTCTTTGATACCAGTAGACATTGAGAAACAATAATTAATTTGTAATTCAAATATATAAATACATTTTCCCGTTCTAGACATATTTCTGATTTTAATTGTATTTGATACTCGTATAGTAATACCTGCTTACAATAAAAAAAATTGAAACATCATCGCACGAGAAATGTTCTCACACTAAAATATACACATAAACTATTTATTAATTTTATTTATTATTCATATATGAATAATTTTCCATACAAATGAGTAACATGCTCATATCGTTTGTGTTTTAATACCCGTAATAGGTTCACATATCGTATTATTTGACTATAAATTAAAAAATGTGTTGTATGCATTCTGTTGTAATTACTTTTATTAAATAGATACATATAGTTATAAGGTGTTATTACAAAAAAGTTAAATACGTATTGAATACTTGCTTTAAAAATGTTTCGAATTAAATGCACCGCGGTCGCTGAATGTTCGCCATTTTGCTCTTTTGTCTCGCTTTGGTTACGTTAGGTTAGACTTGCGAAAAAGGATAACACGAACTTGCCTAGGGCGAGCGCGGTGCAAGTATTCAATACGTATTTAACTTTTTTGTAATAACACTGTTAGAGTCACTAGTGTACAAAACCATTAACCTATAAATTGAGACAATGAAGCATATTCTTTGGACAACAATTTCGTCAAAGTGGAATATTTATTATAGTTGCTGTTTTTTTTTAATAATAAAACATCCAACATTTTTCAATGTCTTAGTTAATTAAAAGTAAACTATAATGTATATAAATTTATTATTCCTTCAATACTTTCATTAATTCTCTAACATATAAAATCCTGCACTCTTCATTTCCTTTGTAAATAAGCTGGTAACTTCAACCGTCTGCTATTGCGGTTAAACGGGACAAAGTTCGTATAACAAACACTGTTTTAATAGGTACATTACGTCACTGCACGCAAGCGTAAACAACGTGTACTTTCCTTAATAAATTATTGTCGATATAAAAAAATGTCGATCATCAAAAGGGATCAACAAGAAACACAATTGCGCAGTGATTGTAAACTGGTGTCGAAGGTTATTGTGAAAATGTAAGGTACACTAAAACATTCGTTTATACTTGGAATTATTTTCTGTAGTACTCTTGTCAAGGACTATAAAATCTAAACTATATACTAAATTCTTACTCAATGTAGTCCAAGAATTAAATAAGTCTTCTTTGTCTGAATACTTGTTGCATATATCCAGCCTTTAAGTCTCAATGCCGAGCCAAATACTTCATTCCGATTGAAGGCACAATAACTACTCTATCCCACAACCCATTCATGATTTCAAACACAAACAAATCCATAGTTCCATATTGTTCTTATATGTGCTTAGTACAGCAAGAATATTTCTTGCGTTCAGATTTCCTTATATTGTTTTCCTGCACAACAAGTTGGTAGCGTTGTTACCAGTTTTAAGTAGTAAATGTATGCGATATCCGAAAAATACGTTGGTACAAGTCATCATTCAAATACCGATATTGAATGGATATTCCACCATCCAAACCACTCGACCACTACGATTTTGTGTCCTCTCTTTGTTTTCAAATAACAACACGGTTATATAAATCTATAGACATTAATTTAAAGAGTGATAACTACTACTTAACACAAAACTATTCTACTTACCTCATAATATTAAATATTTCATCCAAAGCATTAGATTATAAGGATCACATTATAGGATTGGTATGATTTTTGTGACGCGGTCCAAGTGCCTTTATAGGTACATCTCTCTACCAAAATTAACTTGTCCTTTTTTAATAGTACCAAAATTTGGAATTGTCAGTTGATCCGGTGTTTCTATTATGGTAGGCCTTTTTCTAAACCCCTCTTTCCAGCTACCAACGTCAATTTGAAAATCTCTCTTCAAGCACATACGGGTGTGTTGCAGCAGCTATATTTGAGAGCCAGTCCCAGTAGGCTTAGTGCGGTTATCATTTTGGAGTACATCATCATTAAAATCGGGTAAAATTATAGTCAAAGCCTTTAAAGTTTATGAAAAAAAGTATAACTATACAGTAGTTGAGCGCATCCATTTGTTACGAGATTTCTCTTTTCATTTATGCAATGCTTTAGGAAACATACTTGTATTAAGAGCGAACCGTTTTCTAGCAATTTACTGCAGAAGCTTTTTTCTAAAGTTACGTGGATTTCCTTTTCCTTGCTTGCCACTTATTAATATTTAAGTTTTAATACAATATTTACAAATTGTTATTGTATTTTAACCTGAAAATCTGTAGACATCTTCCTATCCATTTGTTCTAGTTGATGCACTCATTTTTCATCATTCTTCATTCTGATTTCTAAGCTTTGGCTTCTTTCGTTATATCATGGTCATCGAGTGTAGTCAGTGCTATGCAATAAATATATTTTTTTAATAAATATATAATATTATGCGCGAATTATCAAATAAGCAATTATAACTTTTTTATCACTAGCTAGTAAGAGACCCATGGCAGGGCCATAGGTGTCTTTCCGAAGGAGGGTATGGGAATAACTACGACACCAACCCACAACGTATTGACGATTTCAAATATAAATCCACAGTTCTATGTTTTCCCACGTACAGTAGCAGTACAAGAACATATCTCAGGTTCAGATTACCTCACGATGTTTTTTCCTTCACTGTCCGATAGTGTTACCAATTTAAATTAGTAAATGTAGGCCAATTCAGACCTGCTGACATCAGAATGATATTCCACCGGTCAAACAACTAGACCGCTAGGACTCCTTATTATACCTTAGGTCGTCAATACTTACCTTTTACCACTGCCTTCCGTAAATTGGTCATCAGTTTATGAAGGCCTATAAAAGTGAGCGTCTCTACTTGTATTATCACCGTTATAGCCGGAACAGGGAATACATACTGGAATAATGTTGCATCGAAAATCTGTAGTAATGGTGTCACGATCGTTGTCGTGGAGTGTGCTTTGACCACGCGACTGCATGCTGTTATGCGATACTCACGTGACTGTAATTTATCGAATTATAAGTGTTGTTTACAAACTATTATTTAAATAAACTTATATACTATTTCAAATGCATCCACCTTGTAAGCAAACAAAATTATGTTGTTAAATGTATTTATATTGCCATCATATTTCAAATGAAATATTCGCATATTCATTCTTACTATGTTGCACTTTGATACTAAACACATAAATACTATACTATTAGAAGAATAATTCTTAGACGTATACGATATATAATAGGTAATCCTTACTAATATTATAAATAAGAATTTAAGTTTGTTATGTTTTGACATATCAACTACTTAACCGGCCGTCATGAGATTTTGCATACACGTTGTCAGGTGCATAGAAAAGGACATTGTATACCTATCATGCAAAAAATGTACTGCTTTTGAGGGATATATCAAGTGCACTTTAAAGAAAGCGAAGCCGCTAGGAAGAGCTAATATAAAGATATGTAAGTGTGAAGTAAGTCAGAATTTACTCTGCCATCTGAAAGTTATCGTGCATTGGACACATGAAGATAATGTATATCATCTTCATTTATAAAGACATAAACTCAGACGAAGTTGGGAGCTATAGTTAGTACACGTATAAATTCAGACTACTATTTAAATACGAAAGTAATCGGACCTGTGTCTTTTTAAGACTAAGCCTCTGAACCGATTGCAATTAGATTTATTACATTTCGTCCTAAAAATTTGGTATATACTACTAATTTTTTTCATTTGGAAATACGTTAACTAATACAAAAAACATGTAGAGGTCGCAGGAAAAAGCTAGTGTCGTGTGTGTAATTCGTTTCTCAACGATGGGTTGAGATTAAAATGTTATATGCACGTAATGTTTTACTTTCTAAGTTTTCTCTCTGAAAGTATATTTTTTAAATCCGAGCCAAGTTTTTTAAGTACCTACTTTAGATACCAATAAATCCATTTTTATTACGATGTAGTTGTGCGCGCGACTTAGCCCGCGTGGACCTTAATGTAAAAAAGAATGTTTCGTTTACAGTCTTACACATTATATAATATCCTTGTTTTTGTAAGAGATTGTATTGCATTTACTTACCTACTCTTCTCTTGTACTTAACTCGAGCCGTCATTCAAATTACAATAACTTTTTATAGAGTAGACCAATTTTAATGAAACAAAAACTAAATGTTACTCGAGGCTAGGTTTTATAATTTTCTTGAGGGTTTATCATGAACGTAATACTTTTGCTGTGATGCGTGTTCAAACAAACAAACAGACAGACACACAGACATTTCTAAAAATGATTGAAATATATTTTATTACTTATTCCTGCAACAGTTTTTTTCACAAATATCTAAAAAGTACAGACACGTTACATTTACATTCTTATTATATGTATAGATAGATGTGTACATAATTTGTGTACAATTAACGCTCGGTTAAACTATCAATAGTTATTAACTCAACAAAGTTATCCATTAGATAAACAGTCAAATGGCCCGTTGAGTTTCTTTGACATTTATCGTATGATCGTGTGTCCAGAAACGTAATTTGACAAGTTATCTATCGGTACAGATAAACTACAATTAAAGTACCTCAGAAACCGGGCATAAGTGACGTACACTTCTTAATAATTTCGTTTAAACGATTTCCCTATCAGATTTAACGTAAATTAGGTAGGTACGTATTGTTTTAGACAGACATTTACAACTACATCAATTGTGACGCAAAATGACACCACAGACGTGTCAATTTACTCAATTACCTAAATACAATTAGCAAGTAGGTCCTATATAAAAATGTAGCTACGAGTCGAGCAAAACAATTCTACGTCATCATATGCATTTATATTTTATTTTAATGCCACCTGCACGTATCGTACGGATCAATTAACTAAAAGTCTGAATGTAGCTTTTTGTAAGCGAGAGATTTTGAAGTGAACTTGTAGCAGAGGAGCTCAAGAAGTTAAATAGGGGTTTAATCGAGCGACGTGGGGAACTCATGGATTGTGAAAATTAGATGCTAAAAAGAAAAAAGGTTATATGCCATTTCACTGGTGGTAGAGGAGTGTGTTTTGATTTTTAAATATTGTAAAAAATGGTCCCAAAGAAACACTCTGACGCTTCAGATATTAATAGTGTATGCGTCCCACATGTTTCTGATAACGGAGGAATATGGGGGTGGCTGTACAAGGGTGTTGATAATGGGAAACAAATCATTCGAGCGCATCAGATATTCAAAACGGAAGTTAAGTAAGACCTAGAGGAGCTGCTACTCATAAAACTGACAATTTGGACGCGATCAAAACTCATGGCCGATTTTTGAAAATAGAAAAAAAAGTGGTGACATTGAGATACTCGAGCTCGTTCAGTTTGATGTCCTTGTCGTGCTGACCAATAATCCGACAATTATGTGGAGGAATTAATTACTATTAATTAATGATTATGGGAGGGCTTTAAAATTCTGATCCGCAACTTTTTTAAGTGACAAAAAGTATACCCCCAGTAAACTTTGTGCCTGATAGAGTGGGAGTAGCGTCTCGCTTAGCTTCGAGTATTGGAGAACAGTGAGACATACGTTCTTTTCGCTTTCTTTTTGAAAGTTTCACTTCTACCGCATTTAAACTACAAACACGTGTTTTTCAGTATCTACAAACTCTTTAATAAAATTTTCCTCTTAGTACTGGTAGTGTATGTACTCACTGTATAACAGTTGTGTGTTTTAACTATGACATAGTTTTAATGCTAGAAGAAGAAGTGACCTGTTACTAAATCATATACGAGAATAATCCTAATTATAAATACGTATGTGAGTTTGTTTGCTACGCTTTCACACCGTAACTACTCAACCGATCATTATAAAATTTTCTATATACATTACTGCGTATACAAGATATTTCCAGAAAAAAATGGTCAAATTTACATTAAAACGAGCGAAGGCGCGAGCAAAAACTAGTTATTCAATATGTTACGATTTATAGAAAAAATGGACGGCATTCGGCTTCGGGAAGGTTACTCAATACAAATAATGTTTCGACAAATTCTGTAATTATGCTGTTAAATCGTCTTGTTAAAAACGATGAAGGTCACGGGTTCTAATTAACTGAAAAAAATCGAGTTTCTAAAAAAATACCAATGTCAGGCGAATTATTAATACCAGTGTTATTTCCTTCCGAAATCTAATGACTAATCGAAGTCTACTATCGAATTATGCGAAATTTTAATACATATTTACACATTAAAGTATAAAGCAGTTTATCAGTTTAGAAACCGTAACCTTGCTGTTCATCTTCGACGTAGTTTTAACTTGATCTCTACTTAAATAGGGTCGGCACAACATATTTTTTCCATTCTCCTATAACTGTTGTCATTTCACAATTCACGCCTTTTACACACACATCTTGGTTCACACTATCTATTCATACCTTTTACAGTCTTTCTCTACTCTTTAATCCATCCACTTTCATACACAACAATCCTTTAGTAATAAGATTTGCATTCCTTCTCGAGGTATGTTCATATCACGCTCTCATTGTCATGTCATTGTCAGTTTCTGTCATTGGTGCTATATTCATTACTAGCTTCTGCCCACGACTTCGTCCGTGTGGAATAGTTACTTTGGGCTAACGCTAACACGCAGCGGAAGTTCACAAAAGGAAAAAAATCCCAATTTTGAAACTACGTTCATATTGCGTCTTAGCGTGATGATATATATAGCCTATACCTTCCTCGATAAATGAGCTATATAGCACTGAAATAATTTTTCAAATCGGACCAGTAGTTCCTTAGATTAGCGCGTTCAACCATACAGACAACCCATCCAGCTTTCTATATGAAATATAATTATTGTGGAAATAATTACATATAATGTTAAAATTATATTAATTTATTAGCTGGTACCTGCTGCTTGGTTTTTGTGAAAATGATTTTATCGTATCAAGGGGATTACGCGTTTCTACTATAGACTTCAATCTTTTAATTGGAATTATGTCATTACTGGTTAGCCCGTATGGAAACGCGTACACAATAACTCACACAATACTTTGAAATTTCTTGTATCTGTAAACCTCTCGTTAAACTCTTTTTTTTATGTAATTTTGTCGTTGCTCTGTGAATTTTTATCACTACTGCTTAACCCACACTGAAAAGCTTAATAAAATGTAGGCTGCATAATACTCTGAAAAGTTCTCTATCTGCCTATACTAGTCTCGTTAAAAACAAATCAACCGTTTCGGACATTAAGAGAAATTCAGACAAACAAGAGATAATTTTATTTATGTATATGTGTAGATTTGAAATTTTAATTCCGTTTAACTGGATAGAAGTTGCTTTCCATTCGAAAATCTTACTGTTATGGATTCATGTTGAGATGTAAATTTATTTCAGTTCGAAACATAATTGACTGAATGACGTTTACAGTTGAATGTCAAACACAAAATCGTGGCAACTAATATGGGTATTTGCTATACCTTGTATACAGTTATCTACTTACAAATTCGTAACTATGTACTGCTACAGTTTAGTTTGCAATTTGATTGATATATTTCAAACCACAACATGATCAATGTACTGTCAAGATTTTTTAATAAATAATATAATTTGGATTTAAATAATAATTTTATTAAGAGCAAGTTTATATGCAACACCTAAAGCTTGATTTAAGCATGCAACTATAATCGAATATTGGACAAAATACACTATCTATACTAACTAATATTATAATAAGGTAAAGTTTGTCAGTTTGTGACGTTGCAAGGGGTAATCTCAGGAACTACTAGTCTGATTAGAAAAATTCTTTCAGTGTTATATAGGTCATTTATCGAGAAAGGTATAGACTATATATCACCACGCTAAGATCAATAGGAGCGGAGCACAAATGAGGAATGTTTCAAAATCAGGGAATTTCCGTCTTGAGAGTTTCCGCTGCGTGTTAGCGTTAGCCCAAAGTAACTATACCACGCGGACGCAGTCGCGGCCAGAGGATAGTAGTAAATATATTTAGTCTAGTCTTATTTTGTTAATAAATGTAAGTGAAAATGATTTCTACACCCTCTTTATAATGTAGGCAAAACGCAAAAGCTTACATTTTTTATCACGTATTTATTGAAAACATTTATTAACGGATCTTTATTAAAGTTTAGTTTAGTAAAACACGGAATATTCGGTGAAAATAGATGTATATCGTAATTACATATGCGAAACCATATAACTCGCCCTTCAATTACTGCAAGAGTAAAAATGGCTCATGCCCGGTTTCTGAGGCAAAATACTACTATACTTAAACTACCAATAGTTATTGACTCAACAAAGTTATCCAGCCGAACGTTTAGGCCGATCGCGCCTCTGTATCGCTTGTTCCGCGCTCTCGCTTGCACGCTCGGCTCAGGCGGAACGTGACAATGAGTCATGCTTTTTCGTGCGTGCAGCCGGCGTTCATCGATTTATAAGACGTTATCAAGTCAAAAAGTAATTATGGGGCAGGTTATTCAGTTATTGTTTGTGAAATATAATTTATCAATCGAAATCATGTCGTATATCAACTTGTACGCTTTAACATCAGTAAAGATAAGATAAATCAATGCTAAAGTCATATTTAGTTTTCTTTGTTCAATAAAATACAATGTTTCTAAGGCAAACAACTTCGTAGTTTATATCTATGTATATTTATTTACTATATCTCACGTTAGCGGTGCTTTGTCGTGTTTGTTTGTATGAAGGATAGTGTAGTTGCAGCACTCTGTGCAAGTTATTGCAAATAAAATAACTCTGTTACAATAATAATAAAAAATGATAATAACATTGTGTCGTTGTGAATTCGTCTATGGAAATATAATGTACTTGTTGTGCCCGCGACTTCGTCTGCAAGAACCTTATGTAAAAAACAGTGATTAATAAAGTCATCTGAATGTATTAAGTCCATTTACTTATCTACTTTTCTCTCGTACTTAAGTGGCGTCGTCATTAAAATTACAATAACTTTTGATAGAGTGAACCGATATTAATGAAACAAAAGCTAAATGTTACTGAAAGACATGCTTTATGATTTCCTTTATGAGTTTTATCATGAATGCAGTACTTTAGCAGTGATGCGTGTTCATACTAACAGACAGACAGACTAATTTCTAAAAATGATTTTTTTCACAAAAATCTAAAAGTACAGACACGTTAGATTTACATTCATATTATATGTATAGTTAGATGTAAGAAAAACTGTTACAATTTATTAAACAAAGTGTAATATACTAAAAACTGCACGCGAATTCGTATCCTTTCTAATAATACTTACCTAACAGTGATTCGCTTCGCATGGGTGCAGTGTATTAATAGCGTCATTAGTGTTTAAATGATTTTGTGTCTTTGATATTCAAAATTTTTCAAAGTCACAGAAGGTACGCGACGTAAGAATCTTCAGACAATTTGTTTTTTGTTGAGCGTAATTTTAAATCTGGGTTTAATATAGTTATTAAAATGATATGGTGTAAATGATAGTTTTGATCTACATAAAATAGACGAATTATCTAGAATATTTAATTAGAGAGGAATCAATACTATTTTGATCAAAATATATTCACGAGCAAGCAATTATTTTTCAATAATATATAAAATATTCAATTTTGTATCTTTAAGAGATAGACTATCGCAGAGTTATTTGTAAGCATTTTAAAGATGTACAACTCTGTAGTGCATTGTTTTCATACATTACATAATGTAAATTATTCACTCATTTTTGTGTGGCGGCTGTGAGACGTAAAGTGTGCATCTTGGGTTTCTGTATATCAATGTATTGAAGGTGTATTCTTATGAACCCCAGTTGTATTGTAGACCATCTTCGGTAAATATTCAAAAATTCACGAACATACAGTTATGTTTAAAATTCAGTAGGAATGGATGTGGGTTCCGGCTTATCAATATAGTTGGAAGGCATGCTTATATTAAAAACACGTTATTTGTACGACGAACCACATACATTTTCAAAGATAACACCGTGTTCTATGATCACGTACTGCACGTGTCGAATGAGAAATATGCGATGGAAACAGCCCAGTAACTAAGTCTTGCAATACCTAAATAATTTATCACTAAGTGATACTTAGCAATAATGTTATCTTCACGGCTTAATTATAGAGTTGTAAATACATTTGTACATCGTAGGGAGATTTGTTACACGAATGTTAGGGATCTCATGACTAATATTAATTAAAAATTCAATTAGACAGCAACTCACTTGTATATTACTTTTAGTAATGAAAATATACCTTACATACTACCAAAATAATACATTCAAATCTTAACTAATATTATAAATGATAATGTGAGTTTGTTTGTTACGTTTTAACTACACAATTATCGTGAAATTTTCCATACACTTTGTTATTACAGGAAAATGTACTATTCGCGAGTGATAAGTCAAATCCATATTAACACGAGCGAAGTCACGAGCAAAAGTTAGTTACTATATAAAACTTGGATACAAACTTGCACCATCTATTCCCGAGTTGAGACATGGTGGATAGTATATATTTTTACCATAAAAGAACATCTAAGTGTGCTTATCTTTTGTGTGATTCACGATCCATTTAATTTTATATATAACCTTATTAATTTGCTTACAAATATATAATTTAACAACAAGCATAAAATTAATTGAAACTATTACAGTGACCTACTACTAAATCCGTCGAGTGTACATTTGCAGTTTATTGTTATTTATGCACATTTTAAATAATGTGATATTTTGTTTCGACAATATTTTATTTATTAATACTACAATAGAACGAAATATAACCTTATATCTATTACACTAGCGGTTCTGACGGACGCTGTCCTGTCTTGATAATAAAAAAATAACCTAAAATTCAACCGCAGCGCTACCTACCGGGTCCAATTGTGAATCAAAACCATTCTTAGATCCACTCGAACACGCACACAAAATTTCATAAAAATCGGTCCAGTCTTTTAAGAGGAGTTCAGTGACATACACACGTACAGAAGACATTTATACTTAGTCTGGCCATAAATACTGTTACAATTAAAAATAAACAAAATATTACGTTTGAATTTGAAATCTGTCATTTTTATATGATTATTCATTGAGTTTTCTCGTTTTGGCGCCAATACATTATACAATATTTTCCGATATTAAAATGGAGTGGGGTGATAAAGAGAACTGAATAGCTGTGATTGCATTACATAAAGTAGGTATGGAGCCAAATGCAATATTTAAAACTCTCCATACGCTTGTTATTAGTAACATGTTTGTGTACCGGGCTATTAATAGGTACAATGTGACCTCCTCTGTTTGTTACAGAAAAAGATTTGGCCGTCCACGTAGTGTTCGTACGAAAAAGATGGTCAAAGCAGAAAGGGAAAGAATTCGAAGAAACCCTGTCCGAAAGCAAAAGATTTTATCTCGGGAGATGAAGATAACACTTAGAACCATGTTGCGTATTTTAAAAGATGACTTAGGATTTGCAGCCTATAAGAGACGTACTATCATTTCTTAACTGATAATTTAAAAAAGAATAGGGTAGTAAAATCGAAACAACTACTGAAGCGGTACGCAAAGAAAGGCCACAGCAAAATTTTGTTTACGGATGAAAACATTTTTACAATTGAGCAACATTTTATCAAATAAAATGACCGTATATATGCTCAAAGCTCTAAGGAAGCTTCCCAATTAGTCGACAGAGTGCAACGTGGGTACTATCCGACTTCAGTGATGGTTTGGTGGGGTATTATATATTAGCTATGAAGGAGTGACTGAGCCATATCTTTGGGAGAAAGGTATCAAAACATCGGCACAAGTGTATCAAGATACCATTCTTGAGAAGGTAGTGAAGCCCCTTAACAACACCATGTTCAATAACCAAGAATGGTCCTTCCAGCAAGACTCGGCGCTGGGTCATTAAGCTCGGTCTACGCAGTCTTGGTTGGAATCGAACGTTTCGGACTTCATCAGAGCTGAAGACTGGCCGTCGTCTAGTCCCGATCTTAATCCGCTGCATTATGATTTATTGTTAGTTTTAGAGAGTAGGTCGTGCTCTAAACGCCATGATAATTTGGAGTCCCTAAAACAATCCGTACGATTGGCAGTGAAGAATTTTCCCATGGAAAGAGTGCGTGCTTCTATTGATAACTAGCTTCAACGTTTATAGGACTGTATTGCAGCCAATGGATACCACTTCGAATAAGCTTTTTATATTTTAAATTGTTTTATATTTATGTATTAAACTAACACACTGTAAAAGTAATAAATGTTATTTTCAATAAAAAATATTTTTTTTTCCTTGTTTCAGTATGTATGGCAAGACTAGGTATATAAGATAAACAAATTATTTTTTTGAAGTGAAACTTCTAATGCGACTTCCAACAAGGTTGCGTTAAACGTTTAACGCTACCATGGAGGGGGTATGAAAGTACTGTGTGCGTTAAACGTTCAACGCTCCTGGGGAGGGGGAATAGAAAGAGACAGAGCGAGAAAAATAATCAAACATTTCGTATCTTACTTTAGTTATCATAATCCCATTGTAAATGTTATAGATTTGGATATTTGTCCACTCGAAAATGATAATTAAAAGATGCGATCAATTGTGAATTGTAAGCAATGTTAATAAAGTTTGTCTTAAAGAAACAATATGATTTCACTAAAAATCAATTTCTACCCCTTGCTATTTTCATTTCCACATTACGTAGTTTCACTTCTTCCGCGCGGAGGGACTCCACGCACTATTTTATAATAAAAAACAGAAAATAAAATTATACAAATAAACGCGAGCGCACTGTAATATCAGCAACCCCAAACATTTTTTCTTTTTTCCTTTTTCAACTTTTTTCTTTTTTCCCTTTCTTTCCATTTTTATTTTTTTTTTCTTTTTTTGTTGGTTTTTATAGCGTGTTTTTTTAGTTTTTTTAAACTGTTATTTTTTACTTTTATTTGCTTTCACTCTTAAATTACGTCCACCACGGAATTTGCCACATTTTTCTTATGTTGCAATAAATAAATAATCTTCATCTAATAGATCGCAACAAACTTTTATAAATCATATGGTGATAGAGCTGTATAGAGTTCGACTGTTTACAGTAGCGTAAAATAAGGTATTAAAATAGGGCTAAATTGATTTTCATCAATATATGCCTCTTGTAACGAATTTGTCTACAAATAATTATATATTATAAAAAAAGTCCCCTACGGCGTCTGTCTGTCTGTTCGCGATGAACTTAAAAACTACTAAACAGATTTTCATGCGGTTCTCATCAGGGCATAAAGTGATTCATGAGGAAGATTTAGGAATGTAATTTGTCATGGTTCTTTTGAATGTTTTTTTTGTTTGATATATCTTGATTACTCGTTTTGACTAAAACTTTTTCTGAGTTCGACGTAAATGTTGTCCCGTGTTGTATTGGAATTTGGAGTTTCTGGTCTCGCGTTGTTTTTTCAAGCTAGTCGCATGAGTCCGCTCTTGGCATTCACCGCGTGCCTTATGATTGAATTTAACACATAATGGCACCGGCAGTGAACGCGAGGAGGTGGACTGTCTTGTGTAGTCTTCTTTCTTGTATTGCTCTTCATTAAGTTTTCTTTATTCTGATGTTATGTTTCATGTGTATATATCAGTACCGCTTCTTATAAGTCTAGTCTCAGTTATTCAAGGAACGCTTAATAAGTTCCTTGAAATTAAATGAAATTAAATTAATAAATGCATTAAATGTCTGTCTTTATATATAGAATTCTCCTGTCCGTGGGTATGTGACAGAACTCTTCCTAAACGGCTAGACAGATTTTGATGACATTTTTTGTGAGTCTTCAGGTGAATTCAATAATAGTTTAGATTCACGACTGGATCCGATAGGTGGCACTGCGGCCGAATTTTAGATTTTTTTTTATTATCAAAGCAGGACAACGTCCTTCGGGCCCACTAGTACTTTTATAATTGTAAGAACTCTTAGATAAGTCTAAATAAGATAAGTATCTACAGAGTTTTATATATCAACATCAACAATTCTTCGTATATATTTTATATATATATAGATACCCGCAGTTTCGCTTAGGTGTAATTATATCATTATTGCAACTTAATTCCTATAAGAAATTGCAATTATCCTTCTTCAGATTAATCTAACAGCTATATTCAAATCGGTTCAGTAAATTTCAAGTGATGTACGTTGAAATACGGAAAATATATGATTTTTACACTAATAATAACAATTAACACGTAAATACACATCAAAATGATGACTATATCAAAAGCAATATAGACTATATGTATTTTCCATTTAAAATTTTGGCTTCTTTGGGAACCAAGTTCATATAAATATTAATTTAATAGGAGATTTAGTTAATTCGTAGGATTTTTTTACTTATATATCTATTGGATAATAATTTAGGATTCTCGCGAAAAAAAAATTGACAATACCCAAAATAAAAACCACTATAATGACCCTGCGTCAATACATTAAAGATTCTGTTACTCACAGAAAACACTATCTTACGTGATAGTCAAACCCACGAATATCTTCTAATTTTATAGTACTCATATCACCTCGTCTTAGTAATTTTACTTTAGTTAATTTTAGACTGCAAGACCCTGCCTTGATATTCTTTTATTAAATACTAGCCTCTGCCCGCGACTTCGTTCGCGTGGAATAGTTACTTTGGGCTAACGCTAACACGCAGCGGAAGCTCTCAAGAAGAAAAAACCCCGATTTTGAAACATTTTTCATTAGTGCTCCGCTCCTATTGGTCTTAGCGTAATAATAGCTTCTTCCTCAATAAATGAGCTATATAACACTGAAAGAATTTTTCAAATCGGACCAGTAGTTCCTGAGATTACCACCTACAACGTCATAAACTCACAAACTCACGTCACAAACTTTACCTCTTTATAATATTAAGTATAAAAGTATATATAGATATCACACACCGTCTATCGTGACTTCTGATTATATGATTGAATATAATAAATTTGGATGATTTATTGCAATAATTAATAAATACTGAATCGTATAAATATGGCTTTCTCTGAAAAAGAATTAGATAATACAAATAAAAAGCGAATACAGAGGTTATGATTATTATTCATGAATGTATGATTGCTATTAACTTTATTATAGGAGCTTTTCTTTCAGTATTCTGTATTCATCATACGTCTATATCACTTTCTTAATATAAACATTTTTTCTGCCGATTTTAGTATGATATCATAAATACGAATACGCATTTATTTTGTTTTTGTTACTCATATCACACTTTAACTTATCAACTGTTCGTCATGAAATTGTGCATGCATGTTAAAAAGATATATGATATTTTTCACACCGAAAAAAGTACTGTTGTCATGATTTAGTTCTCATCTACATTATCGCGAGTAAAGTAACGCGTTATATCTACTTATATTTATCTTTTTAGGTGATACTTTTTTACAATAATTGCATCAAAATTATTTGAACAAGTATAAACATTGTTTAAGGTAAAATAAATATTAACACATTGATAAGAATAGAGTCACTAGACTCGTAGCAATTGCTTTATGAAAGTTAGAGTTCATTTCACTTATGAGTACTTCGTAAACTATTTTTATTGTTAGGGAAAAAAAATCAAAAAGCTACGTTTTACGCAAATTACATTAGCGAGGTTTCGAAGTATCGTTTTAAAAGCGACAATGAATAATTGTAGTCACCGCGTCTATGTCCCCTTGCGTCGTAGGGCGCCGTGCGACGTGTTGCAGTCACATGCATTCGCTACGACCGTACATAGATCAGGGGGTTTATTATACAAAACACAATGGTTGCGGGGATGCAGCTGCCGCGACCATTGTCCTCGCTTAGGTTCAGACACGCGTTTGAAAAATTACTAGAATGCTTGATTCTATGCGTTTATTGTAATCGACGGACTGCATTAATAAAATTACATTTAATCACCCTATATTTTTTTCGGGTGCGTATAGATAGATAAGTGGTAACTGCCGTGAGTAGCGTTCTCAGAACGTTTACAATACTGCATACATTTGATAACCAGTTAAAAGGTTTTGAGGGAATTTGTATAATTATTATAAAAGCCGACAATGATGGCGGTTGTAATGTTTAGCTATGAAGTTTCAAATTATAACATCTATATATCTCTTGCAATTTCAAATTTATTAGAAGAAAAAGCATTTTCCAGTTTGTGTGACCTACGTTTAAATACGAACCTATGTCACACGTACAATAATTTAGAAAAGTTAGTTTATTTTAGTCCAATTGTGAAATAGTAAAATAATTGTAATGAAAAGATTCTTCAGGCTTGGTTATTTAAAATATCTTTATATCAGATGTATTATATTTGTAATTTTTTAAATACTAAAGTTCATGCTACCATATTGTATTCAAGCCTATATAGTCTGATTTTGAAAACAAATGAAAAATATTTAGTTAAATCAATCAATCAATCAATTATGACTTAGAACGTTCTATCAGATAGCTTTTCAAGAGTTTACGAATATGACGTTATAGCATTTGTTCTCTGTCTGTTTGTATGTCCGGGTTTAAGTCAAGAACAGCTTGATCGATTTTAATGAAATGTCTTTTGTTCTAAAATTAATAACATATTCAAATTGAACCTAAGTAGGGTCGGCACAACATGTTTTCCTTTTCCACGCTTCCCTGTCAGATGTCATCTCAGTATTCACACACACCTCTGGCAAAGTAATCTTTTCTCATCCATCTCTTTCGTAGCCCAGCACTCGGTTCCATATGACACGGCTGCTTTTATTATTGTTTTACACACCTTCCCCTTTTAACTTTTACGCTTTTAACGGCAATCGTATAGAGTCAGAATTTCTTAAGCGGGCCACTAAAAATCGACTATTCGATTTTGATATATCTATGAGCATATTTTGGTAGCTTTATAGGTTGAAAGTAATACCCTAAAATGATTTTTGAAAATTTCAATTTTTCAAAAATTTATGATCGAGTAAAAATTTCGAGTACTTTTTTTTTTTAATTAAAATATATCAGTGAATAATTGCTGGAGTTTAATGAAACTCGGTTTGTATGCTAAGGAATAGCAGATGAATAGAACAAAAATAATTTACTTAAAAAAAAAAATTGTTTATAATTAATTAGTTTCATAATAAACAAATGGTAATTTAACTAACTTCTCGGTGTTGTAGAAAAAAAATTTTTTTATAAAAATATTCATTGAACTATTAACTAAATGATGGCACAAGAAAATTTTAGTGCTCTCTTACCAGGAAAAAGATATGAACGATTGAATGTGGTAGACAGCAGCCGAGGCGGACGTGCTACGCCGAGCGCTGCTCCTATGCCGAGCTTCCGAACATACTTCTACCTTCTGCAATTTTCCAGGCTAAATAAAACTTTAAAAATAAATGACATTATTAAATATTTATTAAAATTTTGAATTTATTTCTTTACAGATTTTGTAACTTTCATGACAGAACTTTTGCAATAATTTGAAAAGGATTACAACATTTATGTGGAGGCACCATGATTGAAACAAAACAATGAATGTGAACGAAATAACAAGTAAAAGCAACACGAGTTGCGTCATTTGTTTTTGTTTTTGCGTCTACTTAAAATCCAAGAGATAGAAAATTGATATATCAAGTTGAACATTTTTAGAAATCAAAAATATACTAAAACGCTAGAAGATCCGCAGGCTGTTGCTAGTTTCTAACAAGCTTATCAGTTAATATTTTCTCTTATCTAATGTATACGTCACTCGAATAAGCCCCGGTGTAAAATTTTAAGATCCTAACCCGAGCGTTACGAGCTGTCTATAAATAACAATACGCGTTGTATAATACTGCGTTTATCAAGTCCGTGTCGTTGAATCATGTATCGATCGACGCCGATAATATCTAAACTCATAGGTGAGGTCATTCAACTGATTACAATATTGATATACATACATATAGATAACTATATAGATCAACGTGAAAAATTAAAAGCTTTATTTAATAACGTTATTCACGGAGAAAAATCACTTTCAAATTACATTAGTAAAGTAATATTTTTTTATTCCGACAAATTCGGACTACATAATAGTTTTTTATAGAGACAAAGAAATATCAGTTCTAAATTACATCGAATCTTTATGATACACTGTTAAAGGTTCTCCCTCTCTCTCGCTTTTGTATGAAAAACGAGAATGTATTATGCAAAAGTATTATGTATTACTAGCTGTGCCGGCGACTTTGTCCGTGTGGAACCTTAGGAAAAAAACAGTGATTAATAAAGTCATCCGAATGTATTAAGTCCATTTACTTATCTACTTTTCTCTCGTACTTACGCCGCGTCGTCGTTCAAATTACAATAACTTTTGATAGAGTCGACCGATTTAAATGAAACAAAGACTAACTTACTCTCAAATATATGTTTTATGATTTTATTGGAGAGGTTTTATTGTGAACCTAGTACTTTAGCGGTGATGCGTGTTCATACAAACAGACAGACAGAAATTTCTAAAAATAATTGAAATGTTTTTATTTTATTTCTTATTCCTATTTTTATTACTTATTCCTAAAGACCTGCAACAATTTGTTTCACGAAAATCGAAAAAGTACAGACACGTTAAATTTACATTCTCATTATATGCATAGAAGAAGATTATTATATGTATAGAAGAAGTTATAAATTATATGAGATAGCCACGTAGAAGGACATGATTTTGATTTATAAGCATTTTGTTAAAGAAAATATAAAACGAATATTTTTGATTTGAATAGAATAGCATATCCATAAATAAATTAAAATAAAACTGCACTTGGCTAATTTTTTGTTGTTATTTTTGTAATGGTCACGAAGAGGTTTGTATGAAAGAAAATATGTGAAAATACGAACGGAAAAGTGAAAAATTGGGTTAAAAAATCATCATAAAAAAATGGTGAGTGAGTGAGACAGGAGACAGTAGGGATATCTTTAAAAATATTGGTAGAATTGACAGATTTACGTTCATTTGTTCAGTTACTGTATTACTTCATTACATGGTCATACGGTAAAAGGAATAAAAGATGTTATTTTTTTTATTAGCACTGGCAACATAAAGGCATACAAGGTTGCCTGATTCTTAATTGAAATCTTCAAAAGCTGATTACGAATGATGATTTACATGAGTTTTAAACGATTTGCATCCCTATACAGTTTATGAGGAGGACTCAATAACGTTGCTGCAAAAAAATCGTCGGTAATTAAATGGAATTTTGTGGAAAACTGACACGTTTCTTGATCTCACTTGCTACTATCAAGATGAAGGTGTGAATGCAGACGGTAAAAAACGGCTCTAAGTATACCTACCGGAATACACCTTTATGGTGACAGACTTTGAACTTGACCGAGGTAAGTAGCAGGAAGGGTCTAGAAAAAACCCTACCAACATGCTATAGTTTCATCCCGATATTTTCGTACACCGAAAGTACGGATTCGAACGGACGTCGATCGACACTGTGTCTATACATACTGACCACTGACTGACTTTCACCGCGGATAGAGTCGCAGGTATTTCTTACTAGTCTATGAAATAATTAATAAAATAAGCGACATTATAACCGAAGGAATACTTATAACCTTCAAATCCGTGTATGGAATAAACAACACGAAAATCGGATATATCTAAAATTTGCGTTGTTTCCGCACTTTCGAGCTGCAATCAAACTCGGCCATAAAAAAAATGAGGTAAGAATCAATTGGTACGGATATAGCATGACTGGCGGTGCCAAGCTCGGTTGTCGAGTTGACAGCACAGACAGCGGCTTAGTTCCTTAATGTCGTTTGTAAACGCAGGAGCCGTGAGTATGACCTTGAACCTTTTAATAGCTCATTTCAGAACAGCACGTGTCTTAGTTTAATGATGTCGACGTAAAACATATTTTGAATAGATCTTTTCTTTGTTAGGCGGTTCACAAAATGATGCAACGAAAATTATCTGGTACACAGAGACGGGCGTTAACAAATGGTCATATTTATTTACTAATGCTTCTGTACTAGAAAATGAATGAATGAATGAATGAATTCTTTATTGCACTTTTGATTTGCACACTGGCGAGCTTAATGCCATCAGGCATTTTCTTCCAGCTAACCAGCGGTATTGATGTTAAGCAAAAACTTTTGTAGGTAGTGCCTATATAAATAAAACAGAAGAAAATGGATAAATAAATATATACATGTATACAATACTATAATAAAATAAATACATCGAGCTACTTAATGTTACACATACATAAGTTTTAATAAATACACATGAATGTATATTTAGTATTGGTTATAGACAGTAGAGCTTGTGATACGTTTGCTTATAGAGGTTTAGCATTCGACCACAAACACATTAGACGTTAAATAATGATTTGGGCTAAGAAAGTATACACCCTAAACCTAGAGTGTGGACTGGCTCTCAACTACAACTGCCGGTACACACCATCAGGTACTTGGCGTTAAATTTTCAACGTGAGGATGGTAGTAGCTAGCTAGGCGGACTTAGAAAAAGCCACCATGCTACGGTATCATCACAACGTTTTCCTTCATCGAAAGTTCCGACACATTAGCAAATATTTGAACCTACATCGATAGAGGCGCTGTCCAAACACGCTATCAATGTTTCATGTAGTCAACTATTTAAATAAGAAGAGTTTTTTTTATAGTCTTACATAATAAACTACCGAAAAACGGAATATTAAACTTACACGATCTTAATAAAAAACAAAAATGAACACACAAGTTTTCCTAAGCAGTGCCTAAAATTTAAAATCTAGTCGAAATCATGTTTGAAATACTTTATTACAAAAGCGTGTCCAAGCAGTCTCTAGCTAAACGTAGGATTTAAGTTTTTTATTCAAGAAACTCTGAATAGCATTCGTTCAATTCGATCTCATCATTCAAAAACGTTCCATTACATACAGACTGTTTTGCAAACTATTTCAATTTATAAACAATATTTTTGATCAGATCTTCATTAACAAAATTTACTGATTATAAGTTACATTGGTTATCATTATTGTGACATTTTAATTAAAAGAAAATGATGTAATTGTTAAAATAAGCAATTTATAAGATTTATATATTACGTGAAAGTGCGTAAGGTAAGGAACTACAATATAATGACAGATTAAATACACTGTCAGATGTCAATAGCGTCAAATAGTATTATTATTTACTTGTCAATGTCTAAAGTTGCTTAATTTATTTACTTCTTCCAAATTAATTATACCCACGAAATCCATAATTTACTATGAAACCTGTTTTGCCGGTAAATAGAGATACAATTAATTACATCAATAGAATAAGATATGTCAATTTAGACAAGTGTTAGAGAATATTTAAAATAAAATAATGTCCATCTGTAAACAAGGGTTAATATACTATTTTGTGATCAAACTTTTTTTAACTAAGAGTTCGAGGCATTTAACTTTTTTGTAATAACTGTCCGTGTTTGAACAAGCATCACTCGAAAATATTTAAAATAAAAATGTGGGTATGATTTATCCTACATACCATTACATTATTTTAGGGACAATGACTATTAATAAAATTACAAAATTAGTATTAAAGCAGCTTACTTTTAATAAAAATAGGACTTTTAGGCTTCGTGATACAATGGTAGTAAGAACTACTATTGAGCCGAAAGATCGCGGGTATGAATCCTTGCACGTGGCTAAGTTTTTTATTTATGTGCATAATTTTCATTTCTGTATCTGAGTTTAATATACTATCAATATTACTCATTATATATATATTGTTTATAATATCAATATTACTGATTATCAATATCAGTATGTTCTCTGGTCAAGCACCAATATACAAACTATGCTTAGTTTGAAATGACATAGCCGTGTGTGAAATTGTGTCCTCATATTTCTTGCACTCATGCAGCGGACTGTGGAATATTAAAGTGTTTTTATTAAAGTATTAAAGATTATAGAAATAAATTACATTTATTTCATCTGAACTCCGAAAACATATTTGGACGATTCTAAAATACCTCGCAAAAATGCACTGTTACAAATAAAACAGTACGGTGACCCATCGACGCGTGGGAAAAAACACACACATGAAAACATTACCCATTCAACTATTGTTAAGTAAAGAGAAAGTACTAAAAATAGCACACATCGAAACTTTAATTCTTACCATAAATCGTTATTAGTGTCATAAATCAAACTGTCACAACTAGCCAGAAATTTCCATCCACATTTTAATTTTCCACAGACATCACAACGAATAGTAAGAGAAACAAAAAGAAGAAATCTGCAAGCGGACTACAACTACAACATTATAAGGTGTAAATGCGATCACAGTGTATGACAGTATGGAAACTACCTATAAACGCTCGTACCGGCACACTCACACAAACATGCGCATCGACGAGACCCCTAAGCGGTTTTCGCAGCGCTGTCCATAGAGTACCTTTTAAAACCTCTCGTCGATGCGCATGTTTGTGTGAGTGTGCTGGTACGAGCGTTTATAGGTAGTTTCCATACTGTCTCTTATATTTATACTGTGGAGTAACTATGTGATAGTGTTTCTTCCACTTATGTCCTTGTAAATATAAATCATTTATTAAAAAAATAATTCTGTGTATAATATAGTAAAAATAGTTATGTATATTGTTCAAAATTATTATATATGTAGATACATTTGGATTAATTTCAATTGTAGACAATTCATTTCAAAATGTAGAAATGGTTCTTATATTAAGTCATTTACTAAAAGTAAAGCATCAAAATTATTAATCAAACACTCAATGTGTAGCGATTCAAAAAAATGTTAGAACAAATCAAATACTCGTACCCTTTTACATCGGTACCCTCGGATTTGACCAGTCCGGTATGAGTGATGCGAGTCCACACACTCTATTAACTGGCTACTGGTCAACTATGAGGGTTGGTGATATTAAAATAATATAAATATTTACCGTTCTCTGTACTATATAATTTCGGAACGATTTTTTCCGCCTGGAAAAATCCGTACACGTTACTGAAGTGTTTGTTATCTCGTATTTTGTGTAATCTATTCTGATAGAAAAAAAATAAGCTTCACCATTTTCCGCTTCGATAACATTCGATTATGGTCCCATTAATACAAGTAAATATAGAATCGCTATAATGAAAATCTTAAAACTTTTCTTTCAACCTACTAATATTTGAGTCACACTAGATATGTTTTTGTAAAATTAAGTACCTAATGTTTTACTACTTTAGTAGCTTTTTGCCGTGATTTCGTCTATATGTTTGTGAATTCGGGAAGAAAAGTAATCTATGTCATTTTTCAGTTCCGAGCAATCTCTTTGCCAAATTTCACTGCAGTTCGTAGTGTGCACTGCGGTTCACAGACTTGTTCGAGAAAATATAACGAACAAAGGGACAGACTGAATTAATTTCACATGTATAATAACACTAGCTTTTTCTTACAGTTTTGCTCACGTTTATATAGATTTGTCTTAAGCCTCGGGAACAGTATTTTTCTTCAGGATATCCCCATGTTATTTCTTTACCCCTGACAAAGTTTCATAATGATTCGCTTCGTAAAGGCGTGAAAGGTTAATAAACAGACAAATTTACATCCATATATCTAATATTAATTTCTTATATTTTATACTTTTTTCCAACTAACAAACGGTATTCAACTTTTTGAGAAAATTTTACACAATATTTAGAATTAGGTTCGATCAAGAAGAAAATTTATTCACACACGATATATCTATATAGATATTATCAAACTGGAACGTTTATTTGTTTGGTTGAACGTGCTAATCTCAGGATCCGATTTGAAAAATTATTTCAGTGTTAAATAGCTCATAGGAGCGGAGCACCAATAAATGTTTCAAAATCGTTTTTTTTTTCTCTTTAACTATTTCACGCGCATGAAGTCGGGTGGGTGGTTTGGGTGGTTTGGGTGGTAGGGTGTCTGTACCCGACTGGATCGCGACCACCGTACACCAGATGGAACACCCGCCATAGTGGCACGTTTGGGCGTGTCGCGTTCCGGGATCAGCCGGTGTATATCCAGCAACCGGGGGGGGGGGGCTGTCCCTGACTGGGTCGCTTTCAGGCCGGCATGACAGCGGCGACCGGCGATGGATAGTATGTCTTTCGGTGGTCGCCATTGTTTTTGGATTGTACTGTGCTTACCATCAGGCACAGTACAGTCACTTTGCCGAGCTACAATAAAAAAAAAAAAAAAAAAAAAAAGAAGCTAGTTATATATTTCTATTAGTATAATTTATTTGCATTTATCGCGAGACATATTACAGGGTTTTGGATGACAGCCCTAGCTCGTTAGCATACAGTGCACTCACCATGGTGAGGGCATGTAAACAATCGGTGAGCGAGCTACTCTATCCCAGGGCGCGAGGGTGAGGGGGTAGCTAAACACATCGCGATTGCCTACTACATCTATTTCTATTATAATCGTACGCGACACCTATTTATATTATTCATAAATTACTCGACCGGTTTGTCGACCTTCTTTTTATAGCATTCCAATATCAGATTAATGGGTTTTTCCTTTTCTATTTTTGTAATTATACATTATCTGTACCCGCGGCTTCACGCTCGTTATATACGCAATAATTATCTTCGACAGGTGATTTTAATTTTATGATTGCCTAAGTATTGTTGATAATTATTAAAAGTTGACCAGTTTCGGAATAAAACATACTTCATGTATATAAAATGTTATTGACAACGGTGAGTTATAAATAAAAAAAAAAAATTGTAATATTTTCGATTTCCAAAAGTATTATTGTTTTTTTTTATAAAATACAAAATTGGAGAATAACTTATACTTCCCATGTAAGTTTTTTTTATAGAGAACACGTTTTTAGTCAAACTCTAACATAAAAGACAGAACCAACGTTTTTTAAAATGCAGTCATTAGTTTCTTACAGAATAGCGCAAATAAAAAAAAACTGTACAGACCGACAGTTATATTTAAACATTCATAAACTTCGAAACAAATGACGATCGAAACAAATGAAAATCGATATGAAGTCCATTCAATCATATTTACGACGTACAAATATTTTGTCGAGTTTGTATTTTTTTAAGTAATAATTAAATTTTTACTTATTATTGTTTTATAAATATCCGTTGATATTTCTAATAACTTCGACTCGGTTTTAAACCACAATATAGAATTGTATATATTCAAGTGTCTTATTACAAGATAATGTAGTAATAAATTAAAACACTTTTAGCCTATAATGAACCTTGAATATCATTACCTAGTATAAAATAAAGTCCCCTACCGCGTCTGTCTGTCTGTCTGTTCGCGATAAACTCAAAAACTACTGAACGGATTTTCATGCGGTTATCACCAGTGGATGAAGTGATTCGCGAGGAACGTTTTAGTATATAATTTTTCCAGAATTTTTTTTATAAACAGGGCGGGACAACGTCTGCCGGGCCCGCTAGCTATTTATGTTTTCTATTAGTTTTTTTTTTTAAGTTTTTCGCTGCTGGCCTGACCGGCCTTAACAGCGTCATCGGACTAAACGGCGAATATGGCGCTCAGCCGCTTGGCAACAAACTCACGGGTGCTAAAGCGGCCATACTTCGGTTTTGGCTATTGCCTTGAATGCAACAACTGCGAATCTTATGAAGATAAACTAGCTAAGCTAACCATACATACAAGAATTAGTGAGACACACCTGTGTACATGTGATGTTGATATTTCGTACTGAGCTTGTGCAACGCATCATGTTTGATTAATTAATAAACTATATATAGTTATTACTCGGAATATCAATAGATATGAAAACCAGAGTAATCTTAATAATTTCAATTTACAAACTATGAAATTGCTCACAATTCACACTATAATTGATTCAAAAATTTAATTCCGTTGTTTTGAGTTTTTAATTCTGTCAGCACTCTTTATGACTGTCTCGACTTTTTTAAAATTTTATATTGTCATAATACGTACGAAACTTTCTTTGTTAATATGAACGGATATCAATCTGTATGTGAATGAAATTAGGTATGTTAGTACGTTTGTAATCGGTTTGTGGTGTGTCGCCTTGGTAACCGAGTGGCTCTATTATAAACACACACGTGGGGAATTCCTTCGGCTGACCACAGGACAACAGTTACAGAATATGTAATTTCTGATAACCATGAATTTTGGTTATATTTATGGCGGGTTCATTTTCGGACTTAAAATCTTAACAGATAATGAATCTGTTAAAGAAACTTCTATAGTTGTGTATTATTGTGTACGTTTTTACAATGATGTACACTTTTCTTTTATAATTCAAACTTATTTAATACTTTTACCAGCTTTCTCAAATATATCAATGAGCTATTGCTTACTTATTTTAACGTTACGCTACGAATAATGTCAATTTTCTTACATAGGAAAATTAGAAGCCATTCAAATATTACGTAAGCACTGATGGGGGGTGGGGGGATCCTTGATTTGCTTATTTTTGATGACATAGGGGATGGGGGGCCCGGGTAGTGATTACGTCAGCAATATTTCTTTATTAAACCGGAACAGATTTAGATAAATGTTTACGTAAGCATGGGGGGGGGGGGGTAAGAGCATTGCTTACTTTTGCTGACCAGGGGGAGGGGGCGGTTAGAAATTACAAAAAATCTACTTGCGTAATACTTGAACGGCCCCTTATGTGATAAATTTTGTTTAAACACAATCGATTTGAATTACATTTTGTAATTCAAATAAGAGTATGCGTTATTGTAAAACTGATAACCTATTAAAATTGTCAGTAATACTTTTAGGATTTTAATCAAATTAGATAACTGGTTGCTAGCTTACGATATTATTATTCAGTTGAAATAGTATTATAGTTCGGTGTCATTTAATAAATACACCTGTGTACGAGGGATGTCAAGAGGGAAGCCCCTAGCGGCTCGCTTCCGCTTACGTCACTACGGCGCTTGATAGTACGTTGGCCTTAACTGGTGTTTAAAAATACACTGTCAACTGAGTTTCTAGTATGTCTAGACTGCTTACAGTTATGTACATTTATTCACACACGATATATTTCTTGAAAAAAGAAATATGGACATGAAACAGGGAAATATAACATCTATATGTTAATGTGTGGTTTTGAAAGTAGTACTACTTCTGAAATATGATAATAATCTATGGTGTATAGATGCAATACAATAAAATAGAAGTCTCCGCTGTATCTATAGTAGATAGATATAAATAAAATAGAAGTGGCCGTTGTTTGTTCGGGCTCATCTCGGAAACGGCTGAAACAATTTTAACAGAACTTTTACAGATCAATACATGATTTTTTTTCAGAACATTATCATAACATCTTTCCATAAGGGTTAATAGGTAATGGCATATTACAGTAGATAAAATACAAAAAAGTCTACAATAAATTCAGATAAAACAATTCGAGTCCCATGAAATAACAAAAGTATTTTTGCAAGAACGAGGTCACGGGTATCAGTTAGTTTAAACTATAATCAGTACACTAATAAACAGAGGCCTATAATATTGCACGATGTTGATACATAACTGAAATAGAACACCAAACACATTGCAGTCCTATGAGACCTTCTAATAACAATACTGTATCGAATTGCCACCCAATAAAATCATATATTGCACTTATTTTTTCTCAAAACAAATTGAATAGAACCCTTCTGTAGTGAAAACCGGACGACCTTAGCACACTTTAATACACGTTTTTTTTTTTCATCCAATAGTAATAATAAAGGGCCGAGAATCGGTGAGGGTTGTATCGTGTCGCGTGGCGGCCAGGACGTTGAACTTGCTCGTTTTTTATTTTAGTAATTTTATACAATATTATTTAAATGTATTTGATCCGACATACATCGACCTGCATCATCTTGGCTTATATGTTTTTAGCAATAACGCGTCTTAGTTCGCGGTAAATTTTAATATTAAAACTTAATATAAATAAAACATTTAGGTCTAGCGTCTAGTGTTGCCACATCTCATGGTAATAGATCGAGCAGTGCTGAAATTTATTGATTTAAGACATACCAAAGTCTATTTTTCTATTTTCAGATAGTTAAAAGCCTAATCTAAAAATATATATTGTTCTTTATACTATATATATATATATATATATATATATTACATGTCATATATGTATATTTAATAAATACAGTTATTTTTAGGGCAGTCACTGAGAATATTACGAAAATTACCTGCTTTTTATTAAATTAATTTAACTTTGTAGTTATTATTTAGATCGCATACAAACAGTTAGATTTTTGGAATTTTCGTAATTATTCTAACTGATTATTATTAGTAGTTATTGTAGGTTTTGTGTATTCATTAATGTACGTAAACGAGTGTAAACTCGTCTCTTACTTTACTTATTACTTATTTACTACTTCTAATGTAGTCCTATTTCGAAGTTATGAACACGGTAGTTCAGCGACAAAGGGACCAGGGGCAAACCGTGGGAGATGGGGTCCTGTCATAATTTCCATCCAGCCCCTCCCCGAACAGCTGTCGCGATAATGTCGAATCGACAAGAAATCGATTGTTTGATTCACGACTTTTATTGTATGTTATCGATTGTTTGCAGACGTGAGACATTTTGTCCTATAATATGTGTAGTTATAGTATTATTGTAGATGAAATTTATGATATACAGCGCAAAATAAATATTGATATTCGGCCACTTTGACATCAAGATACTGTATGGTTAAAGACAACAAGGTGAGCGCCTAGAACGGGAACTGGCTCTCAAGTATGCTGGGTAAAATAAACCAATAGATGCTAGGTTTGATAGTTTCAAGTTAAGAATTAAAACAGAAGAGCCTGAGAAAATACTCGGTCCTATACTGTGGTTTCATCACGATATTTGCTATCATCGGCACATATAAGTAACCCGTAGATAACATTCGAAGGCACATTCTTAGGTATATTATTATTCTGTGCAAATCCTTCAACTAAACATTACAGCATTATTACCAATGAGTCATTGACCCTTGCATAATGATTTGTGCTTTGCCTATGACATTGACGTTTAATTAATTCCACCCGAACTTTAAAGTTATTTCCATTTTGTTGTAACTGTAGGTTTGAAATGATATAATCTTAAGCATTTTCTGAAAATATTTCTATTGGAAACGAATTTAATATTCCAAAACAAATTCCCAATGTCAATTACCGCAGATAGAAAAAAAACTAGCTTTGGTTAAAATAAATAAATAAATTGTACCTTATATTAAAATTATATAATTATGTAAAATTATATATATAATAATATTTGAAATGTTAATCGTCAACAACAGACCAATGGTCGAATAAAAAAATGTAGTATTTTATTATGTAGAATAAAGCTGGCCAGAACTATATTTACTGTATTAATTACGGCTGATTTCCATAAAGAACTAGTTTTAGGGGATTACACAAAAAATGGATCGACGGACGCGTATGCTTAAATCTCTAAAGGAGTATAATAGATGCAGTTTAACGCACTTTTTAAATTATACAGTTATACGCGTGCAGTGATTTTAATCCTAAACAAAGCGTTGGATTAATGTTTTCAAATGTGGGGTGTGTTTTTTTGAGAATCGCGTTGAATAGCGCAGAGTGGAAGGGTCGTTGAACGCAGCTGCGCGGGCGCGGATCAAATTGATATGTCCACGGGACGCATATGTCGCGGCTAGCGGTGCGCATGCGATTCTGACGTCACGCAATATGGCACGTGATACTAGGACAGTATTATGACAGCCGGTTTGTTTCTATTATGTATCTTTTGTTAATATTCTACAATATTAATTGCACATATAAAAGATATCTATAAAACACAAATGTTGGGACGATAGCTTCTGTACCTATAAATTTAATGAATACCCTTAATTTGTTACTAGGAAAACACGATATTTCATATAGTTCTTACTCCTTTATATTTATTTGTATCGCTATCAGCGACCATCGAGACGATAGTAAACTCGTAGTCAGCTGTAACGTATTCATTTTAGTTTACCCATCGCAAATATATCAAAATAAATCGCAGATTTAAAATATGTTATTAAAGATTTTAATTTAATATTATTTTTGCATAACAAAAGTCATTTAAATAACTCACTTCAAATCGCTACATTGTGATATTTTTATGTTTATTTATGATAAATAAATAAAAGCATTACCCGAGATATTTTCATATGCTCATTTAGTACTTTTGTTACTAGTTACAATGTTTCACGTTGTTCCATTATTTGAATTAAAAAAACAATATATATTTAATACTATGTATAGTAATTAATATTTACATTAAATTGAAACCTTGAGGTCCACAAAAATAGCTATCGCGAGTTGAAATTTAGACAAGAAGTCTATCTTCTCTGAAGTGTCACACGTAATATGAAAGAAATCGAATCTCTATGCCGGTGAGTAACTATAGTCCGTGTCAAACTTTTTGACCGCTCTGGATATAGTTGCGCAGAACACAATTTCGGCATAAATACGTATAATCTATACTAATATTATAAAGCTGGAGGGTTTGTTTGTTTGATTGAACGCGCTAATCTCAGGAACTACTGGTCTGATTTGAAAATTTCAGTGTTGGACAGCACATTTATAGAGGTAGGCTATAGCTATATATCATCACGCTAAGACTAATAGAAGCGGAGCAACAATGTAGAATGTTTAAAAATTGTTTTTTTTCCCTTTTGAGAGCTTCCGTTGCGTATTAGCGTTAGCCCAAAATAACTGTTCCACGCGGACGAAGTCGCGGGCAGCGCTAGTATTATATGTGTAACATCGAAATAACCCAAGGACAAATAAATCCCAATTTTAGTTTCCTTTCATAATATTTACTTTGTTTTTTATTTTTGTATTCTAATTTTGACAATATCATGTACTTCGGCTATATTCACAGCGGCCGGAAAGATTGACGAGTGTAGTAGGTATCAGTTATCATATTAGTATATGTGGGTGTGGTGTGGATGTATGATTGAATAAAAAAAAAAAAACAATAATTATTTTAAAATAAAATAAAATAAAATAATTTAAAATAAAAAAAAAAAAAATATATATATTAATAATGTATTTTGTATAATTTAAATTATTATTGTAAAATTTATATTATTAATAATAATTCCTGCATTTATTTTTATTTTTCTACTTTTTTTTATTATTTTTAAATATAAAGAAATATAAAAAAAAACTAACTATTATATATTATAATAAAATGAATTTTTTTTTTTTTTTTTTTTTTTTTTTTTTCTTCAAATAATAAAAAAAAATTTTTATATTTTTTTTCCTTTTTGTTATTGATGATTTAAAAATTATTTAATAAAATAATATTATACTCCTAAAATAAAAGATAATTATATTTTTTTCTTTTTTTTTCACTTTTTTTTTTTTTTTTTTTTTTTTTTGTTTTGGGTTCTTGCGCTATATATAATATTAGACTCGAAAAATAATAAAAAAATATATAAAAAAATTTATTTTTTCTCTTCTCTCCCAAACTCTCTTTTTATTTTATTTTTTTTCTTAAAAATTTTTTAAAATTTATTTTTTTTAAAAAATTTTTAATTTTATTATTAAAATTTTTATTAAATATTTTCCTTTTTTAACATTTAAAAAAATTAAAAATTTTTTTATTAATTTTTTTTTTTTTTTAAATAAATTTTTAAAATATTTTCCAATTTTTCCACCTTTATTTTAACACCCCCTTCAACGAGTTTTTTGTGCCAAAAGGGTTTTTTTAAATGGTTTATTTTTTGGAGATGGTGATTTTTTGAATTGACTCCTCTCTTTCATCCACTAAAAACGATTTTATGATGTTTTGGAAATATATTTGTTAAAAAAATGTTCCCATCATTTCTTTTCGTTTCTTCTCATCTCTGGTTTTTTTTTGATCCGTGTAGTTTTGATTTTATAACCCTTTTTGCCAAATTAATAAAGAATTTTTATTTTTTTTTTTATTTTATATTTTTTTCCCAGAAGATATGAAAAGCTAGTCAATTATAGATATACAAACGCAAATAAAATTGCGGGTGACTGCTGGGAAATAATTAAATATCTACTGTTATTTTTATAAAGTTGGGGCAGTTAACTTTTACAGAAGATCCGCGATTGCGCACGCGTTTGTTATTATCTGTTGTAATTACAATTTACTGTAATAATGATCGATTACTAAGGAGAACCCCCCCTTTATCTCTAAAAAACAAAATTTTTTTTTATAAAAAACATACAGATTTATTAATTATTTTTTAATTAATTTTTTTTACTATTAAATTATTTTAAAAAAGAGAAAGTAATCGTGATCATGGATGTAGAATGTTTGATAGGATATCAATTTTTTTTTTTTATTTTTTCTTTTTTTTTTTATTTTTTTTTTTTTTTTTTTTTTTTTTTTTTTATTTTTTTTTTTTTTTTTTTTTTTTTGTTATTTTATTTTTTTGTTGTTGGTTTATATTTTTTTTGTTTTTTTTTTTTTTTTTTTTTTATTATTTGTTTTTTTTAATTTTACAAAAACTACTCAATCGATTTTATGAAAATACAGTAAAGATAGCTTATAAGTTTTTTTTTTTTTTTTTTTTTTTTTTTTTTTTTTTTTTTTTTTTTTTTTTTTTTTTTTTTTTTTTTTTTTTTTTTTTTTTTTTTTTTTTTTTTTTTTTTTTTTTTTTTTTTTTTTTTTTTTTTTTTTCTTTTTTTTTTTTATCAGAATAACAAATAGGGTATGTTTGATGTTATTAAAAAAAAAAAAAATCCACCCCTTTTTTTACCCTCCCCCAAAAAAAACAAACAAATCCCACCTCCAACAAAAAACCTTCTTTTTTCTTTTATGACATGTAATGGTTTGTAGTTATTATGTGTCAAAGGGTTTTATAACAAATATTTTTTTTCAACACAAATTGAACAATACTGGCTTGGTATAACATTGACCGTATTAAAAAGTCACATATTGGGCACTTGAAAATTTTATATTTCAAATAATTTATACCATTTTTTTTTGGTGGTGGAAATTCGACCTTATAATATTATTTTTTTAATATTCAACATGATTGAGGTATTACCAAAGAGTATACCAATATTGTAGATTACTAAATATAAATTATGAAATATGACGAATAAAAATTTATTAATAAAAGCTTCGACGATGGTATAAAAAAACCTTTTTTTTAAAATTAATAACATGAAAGCTTATCAATAATTACTCAATAAAAAATAAAGAAAATCCGTTAAGAAACAAAAGAAAAAGGTACTGGACTATTTTATCTTCGCCTATTTATATGCCGATATCAAAACGTATAGTACTTAATCGGTTAACCCGGTAATAGTAATTGCTTTCATAAAATTGTTATATAAATAACAATCAATTACTGGATGTATACATCACTCCCGAACGGATGCACCTACTTGGCTAAATCTTTTTTTTTAGGTTTAAATAGTCAGGACAATGTTTGTGAAAAAAAAATGGGTTAAAAAAACTCCATATAAAAAGCACGCGAGTGATTCAGCAGACAGAGGGATCTTCAAATATCAGTTGTCATTTCATTTATGGCCGTATTGTAAGTGAAATATTTGGTCTAATATTCTTTGCTTGGATACCCGTGCGAAGCCGAAGCGGGTAGCTAATCTAATTGTAAATAACAATATTGTAGTAATTACAAAACAACTAACTTTTTTGTATTGGAATAGCCCTAAAATGTACGTAAGGGTAATACGAAAAGATACAGTCGACCGCTGGTTATCAATCGTATCAAGTTACTGATAATAAATACCAGATCGATCGGTTAATTAATATTAGGATGACAAACACCATAATTACCGACAAATGTCAGTTAAAATGTGTTAAAATTGGTGCTCGCCGTCGTAAATTTTATGTGCAAAGATGGGGTTGGTTTTTTATTCTAAAAATTAGCATATTTATGGGAATATTAATGCATATGCATTAATTAATACCATTATAATATTATGCACTAATACATTAATTTTAATGTATCACTATCAAAATTTAGGTTATTATGTAATACATATTATATATGATCCATATTTACTAAATGAAATGAGATATTGGTCGTAAAATTAATTGTTTAAATAATTTATTATGTGACATATATGTCATAGATAATTAAATGCATTTAAAATAATAATAACAAAGTTAGTCTGAAACAAAATTAAAATTAGATATTATAAACAGTACAATGTGATTTTACCTTATTTACAATATTTTTAATAGCGTTGTATAATTGTCGTGCAGTATCCATTATACGTCTCGAAAATGATTATAGGTTTCTATATCGTATTTTCAATATTAGCAACGAATTATTATGATATTTCAGACTAAATCAAATATATTTATTAACGAACCAAAACGGTGACGCAATAATAACATTTATTTTAATTTGATACATTTTAATTTGATACAACTTACTTTTATAATTCCGATTTAATATCTATATCCCCGATATTAAATAACTTTATTACATCATTGTATATGTATGATAACATTGTTATGATATAAAATAAATAAACGGTGATAATTTTCTTCACTGGAATTAGTCATTAACGGAAAGATACGCGACTGCGCCGGCGGGCGGGCGGGCGGCCGGCTACAACGCGCTCGACGTAGCAACTACTACGTTCTACGAGTTACAAGTTACCGTAGACTTTATCAGTTGCGTAGCTCTAATGCTTAGTTATAACTATATTTTGATGTAAACAACTATTCATGTTTACTATCCGTGAATTTAATCAATACAATCGTTGTGTATAATTTTTTTTTCATTTCATACAAAAATTAAAATTATGCAAATACAAATTTATTGCAAAATCCTTTACAAAATTGGCTCTAAACTAGGCAAGTGACTGAAGTAAAAATTGACTTAATTGATGGTAGCGCATATCAATTTGAAAGTATAAGAAAATTAAAATTTAAGATAACATTTAAATATTAAAATTCATCATAAGATAATAGATAATGATTTGTGGTATAAAAATATGTATATATCCAATCAAAAATATTTGATTTTATATTTGACGAGCGAGAACGTAAGATGTAGATATTAAAAGATGTACAATATCTCTGCATTTCATTACGGTAAGAATAATTTATGCGGCAACGTATCACGTAAAAATACAGTATTATCTTTGTACATATATTTTTTAAATACACGTTGCTGAAAAACATATCTAGCTTAATACAATCATGCATACATTTATGTGCAGTTACACTTAAGCCGAATATAATAAAATAGAATAGAGAGTACGGCACACAGCTTGGGATTAGGCACTCGCTATATCGTGGTCGGACGTGGGAGGAATGGGGTGGAGGCTGGCAGATTGCCAGGCGACAAGGTGAAGTGGCGGCGCCAGTGAAAGTCCTCACCCTCTGTTCCAACTATCTCTGCGATCCGTCTCGACGTATATGACTTGCGAATTTTAATCGCTTAAGAAAGACTGACGTTTTGATGACTCAGTGTACGGTTTTGCTCGTTATATTTGCACACATTTTAGAACTCAATTGGAACTTTTATCACAAATATTTGGGATTAAAAAAAAAATGAAAATAGTATTAAATTGAAAAGATTATAAAAGCCAGAAAACAGAGATAAGAATATTTTTGCAATGACCACAGTGCTCCATTGTGAAAAATACAATCAAAGAATAAGAGTTTGATAAACACATCAAGAAATAAAAATACACAGTGTATTAAAATGGGATCGGTGATTATACGAGCACATTTTTGACTCAAGGTAAAAAAATCAATCATTTTTTTTTCAACCGCTTTGAAAACTTTATAAAGTAAAGATACATAACGACGTTTTTAATCATACACACAGAAAGCTTACACATTTTGCCATGCGATGCGACGTACATCCGTCCATTTTGCTATTAAAGTCGTGATATAATTCTAATTTATTACTTATCGGTTACGAAATTTTTTTATAATTTTGTCCAATAGTATCCCAATTCATATTTGATATTGAAGTGCATTATGATAAGAATCGAAACTTAACGAAATTAACGCGTTAGTATAATTTTCACTTGAAAATATTTAAAATCACGAAAAATAATACGATGTTAGCAGTTGGCACATAAAGAGCGTGTTTGTTAAGTTGCGTGGCGGTGGATGCATGCGAACGTACCTGGCGCCGGTGGAGCGGTCGCGGCCACGGCGCCTGCCACAGCGGCTCACGGATCACACACAGCACGACTGACACTCGCGGGAGCGCGCACAGACGACGTTACGTGCAGACACCAAAAGCAAAATGGACATACCTGAGGGTGGCGGCTGGCACAGGGCGCGTTTGCTACTTGAATGAGGTCCCGGGGCGGTGCGGCGCGCGCAGGGGGCGCGGCCAGCCCGCGTGGCTCCGGCCGTCCCGCGCCCCGCTCGCCCCACCGCTCAGCTGAGCCCTGATTAGCCCCCGGCCGGGCTATTCAATTAAGGGTTGTTCGATGCATCGGCGATGTGGCCCGGCCGGAGCTCGAACCGATGCCGCCTTTGAGTGCTCTTCATTAGTACCTCTCTATCACCGTTATACTTATTGAGCCCCGGGCCGGCTGCTGGCCCTGCCAAGATATTATTAAAAATTACACTTTTACCATAAAAAGCACCTTTTATTAACTGGATAGTAACGTATTTTTATTAATCTAAAATTTCTTTGACATCTTTATCGATTTATTAACGCTGTAAACATTAAATTGTTTTTGGAATTACTCACAACATATAAATTCTGAATATTTAAATTTTGTCAATACGAAATCTTAGCTGTATAGATTATACAATTAGTACAAAGCATATAACACTACAAATACCGATGGTAACATTGCGTTGTCAACGCGAGGGAGGCGGAGCATGTGCTAACTCGTTACGTACTCTTAAGAGATTGCATAACTATATTATTTTGTAACTCAATAGATAACACGCTGAAGAAAGAGTTAAAATTGAATTTGAGGCGTTAGGTTGAAATGTCACGTATTATATGACACACAGGTCAATGGAACAAACTTTATTAGAAATAGGTTGAACGCGGTCAATAATTCTAAAAATGTATATTGTTTTAATACTATTTATTTCTATTTCGTTATTGATTTATATTCGAAAGTGCTTCATTATTAGATACGTGATGTTTGCAAACTAACAATTATTCAGTTGTAACACAACGTACAATGCAATTCCCAATTATCAACTTTGACTTTCCGTGAAGAGAAAAATTATAATCACTTCACCTGTTCCATTACACGTGCGAGCTAGTTTCTTTTGGATAAAGTGATTAAATTTTGGATATGGTCAAGTATCATATATATTATATGTATATGACATCTTGAGAATGAATTTACCAATGATTGATAAAAATAAATTTTAGTTTAGTGACGTTTATATACCAAAATACACGATTTGACGTCAATCAAATGCAAGTACTGTCAAAGAATGTTATTATCTACAAATAGCACTCTGGTCCATAACAGCAACATTAGATACCGCTAAATTATAGGAAATTTAAATAAATTTCTTATATATTTTATATGGAAAAACTTTAAAATGAAAACCAGTAGTTACAATTAAAATGAAGGGCACAAAATTTCATGAATTTTTTTCAGTATATAGAACAACATTTTGATACAGGTTTGTAAAATAATATCGCCCTAATCTATATACGTGAAAATTAATGCAGATGTATGTATTAAAGGTTTATAAACATTAATACAGATTCACCGATCTCCGTTAAAGTCGTCACATCTAAGTGTTTTTTCGCGAAGAATATTCTTATGTATCAACTTCTATACCTTTCAACCGATCGTTTATATACGCGTAAATATTTCTTAACACTTTCAATATTTACACCACTCATTTTGATATAATCTATCTATATTAAAAGAAATAATAATAGAGTTGAGTAAATTAAATACCCTCTGCGTTAGAACAAATTTAGTTTGTACTTATAAAGGTAAAACTCAAATAGAGTCACTATTACACTCTCAAATCAATCTCATACATACTAACAGATAAGAAGTCACGGCTATTTATTAGTCTCTTATAAATTGAATACATAAATATATATATTTTTTTTACATAAGCCGGTTTATCTAATCAACTACCACGATATACAATATTTAATATATCGTCGTAAAATATCCGAAGAGACAGCTGCAAATAATTACATCCTAATTTAACATTATAAATGCGAATGTGAGTTTGTTTCTTTGTTCCGTTTTCACGCGTTAACTACTCAGCCGATCATCGAAAAATTTTGTGTACATGTTATCAAAGGTACAGCGAAGGACATAGGGTACCTTTCACCTTTCAAATAGAAAAAAAGTATTGTTCCCGAAGAGCGGTCAAATTTACATTAATGTGAGCGTAGCCACACGTTTAAGCTAGCTTATAATAATGTGGTATTACTATGCAATAAATTTTCAGTAGTGTAGTTATTTAATCATGTACAAATTAATCAAATAAAGGCTTTCCTTTTTTTTAATCAAAAATACATTGTTCAATTTAGGCCCTAAGAAGACACTTATGAACGTCAAAACTACCACCGGTTCAGAAAACAACCCAGTCATTCAGAAGAACCGGCAAGAAACTCGATCTGGTTTATCTTTTTAACACATATATATATATATAATATTTATTTTAGTATTTATTCGTCAAAGTTTATCCCAAAAAGGCGGTAGCGGTCGGCGAGCGCTTTGTTGTTAATATGTAATTACCCAAAATTTTGTATTATATTTATATTATATTATATTATTTATATTATATTTATATTATATTATTATATATATTATATTTATAAATGTATTGTCATGTTGATGAGCCATTACAAATAAAGAGATAAACAATTAATTCAAATTAAACAGAAGTTCCCACTGATCAATTAAATAGAATGAAGTCGCAGGCACTATCTAGTTTTACAATAACATGTATATAATAAATATATCTTGTACTCACGATATTACTTTTACTTTGATTTTTCTTTAAATATACTGCAAATGCTTATAAAAAAACTCATGGAAAATATTAATTATTTATAATTGAAATATTTTTGTGAAAATGTCTTAAGAATTGATTAAATGTAATGACATATCGTCACGTCTGAACTGTCTATTAAAGTAGTATTTACTCTAGTAGGAAAGAGTTGCGTAGTACAGTCCTTGTGAATCTTTTTGGCTACGTTGAGTATAGGCATAGGTTTGAGCTTGTGCATAATATCGTCAAAAGTATAATACAAAACACAGTTAAATATCGTTTTAGGAATCTAAAATTGGTAATTACTTATCCTTAAGCGGTCTTAAAGTTATACATATAATACGTATTTATAACTAAATTCCTGTTCTGCGCAGCTATATTCAGAGCGGTTAAAAATGTTTGGCAGTCGATGCCGATATGTCAAACAAATTCATTGTTTATTCATTTATCGGATAAATGTTTTACACTATACGAAATTTATTTTTTTGTAGTTAATTTTCAATTTATCGCAACACTTTATTAAACGATTATATTACATTACAAATTAAATTAAAAATAAATAAAATAACGATCTATTAACCGGCATAATCATATATAAACATTTTCTTTATGTTTTAAATCATAGTATATTTATTGTCTTCGTTAATAAAAATGTTTTGTTTTTTATACTGTTTATTTTATAATATAAATACAAAGGTTTTTTATTACTTTGATATTGCCTCATAGCTCATAGCATAGCATCATTGAAAAATAGATAAAAAACCATTTTTAACTTAAACTTTTATTGTATTATAGTGACTCGATCTCTTTGTCAATAGCAATAATATTTAGACAAAAATATATCTAATATTAAGAAAACAGTGAAGTAGTCCAAAATATTTTAAGTAAATTGATTGTGCCCGTGGTCCCACACGTTTCTAAACATAAAATTAACTATAGTTAAAAATGAATTGTTGATTATTGCTAAATATATATTTTGTAAATATTGTGTGTCTTCGACTATCTTAGCATGCTAATTCTAATAACAATCGTTTCATTTTAACAGAAGTTAATGTTCTACAGCGCCATCTTGTGGCGAATTAGCTAGTTAAACTAGTTATTGCCCGCAGCTTCGCTCGCGTTAACGTAGAAACTATCCCACAGTATCAACGATGATTTTTTTTCTAAGGTATCCTATGTTCTTTTCTGCACCTTTTACAACGTCTATGCAAAATATCATGACGATCGGTTAAGTAGTTAAAGCGTGAAAGACAACGTCTATGCAAAATTTCATGACGATCGGTTAAGTAGTTAAAGCGTAAAAGACAACGTCTATGCAAAATTTCATGACGATCGGTTAAGTAGTTAAAGCGTGAAAGACAACGTCTATGCAAAATTTCATGACGATCGGTTAAGTAGTTAAAGCGTGAAAGACAACGACTATGCAAAATTTCACGACGATCGGTTAAGTAGTTAAAGCGTGAAAGACAACGTCTATGCAAAATTTCATGACGATCGGTTAAGTAGTTAAAGCGTAAAAGACAGCGTCTATGCAAAATTTCATGACGATCGGTTAAGTAGTTAAAGCGTGAAAGACAACGTCTATGCAAAATATCATGACGATCGGTTAAGTAGTTAAAGCGTGAAAGACAACGTCTATGCAAAATTTCATAACGATCGGTTAAGTAGTTAAAGCGTAAAAGACAGCGTCTATGCAAAATTTCATGACGATCGGTTAAGTAGTTAAAGCGTGAAAGACAACGTCTATGCAAAATATCATGACGATCGGTTAAGTAGTTAAAGCGTGAAAGACAACGTCTATGCAAAATTTCATGACGATCGGTTAAGTAGTTAAAGCGTAAAAGACAGCGTCTATGCAAAATTTCATGACAATCGGTTAAGTAGTTAAACCGTGAAAGACAACGTCTATGCAAAATTTCATGACGATCGGTTAAGTAGTTAAAGCGTGAAAGACAACGTCTATGCAAAATTTCATGATGATCGGTTAAGTAGTTAAAGCGTGAAAGACAGCGTCTATGCAAAATTTCATGACGATCGGTTAAGTAGTTAAAGCGTAAAAGACAGCGTCTATGCAAAATTTCATGACGATCGGTTAAGTAGTTAAAGCGTGAAAGACAACGTCTATGCAATATTTCATGACGATCGGTTAAGTAGTTAAAGAGTGAAAGACAACGTCTATGCAAAATTTCACGACGATCGATTAAGTAGTTAAAGCGTGAAAGACAACGTCTATGCAAAATTTCATGACGATCGGTTAAGTAGTTAAAGCGTGAAAGACAACGACTATGCAAAATTTCACGACGATCGGTTAAGTAGTTAAAGCGTGAAAGACAACGTCTATGCAAAATTTCATGACGATCGGTTAAGTAGTTAAAGCGTGAAAGACAACGTCTATGCAAAATTTCATGACGATCGGTTAAGTAGTTAAAGCGTGAAAGACAACGTCTATGCAAAATATCATGACGATCGGTTAAGTAGTTAAAGCGTGAAAGACAACGTCTATGCAAAATTTCATGACGATCGGTTAAGTAGTTTAAGCGTAAAAGACAGCGTCTATGCAAAATTTCATGACGATCGGTTAAGTAGTTAAAGCGTGAAAGACAACGTCTATGCAAAATTTCATGACGATCGGTTAAGTAGTTATAGCGTGAAAGACAACGTCTATGCAAAATTTCATGACGATCGGTTAAGTAGTTAAAGCGTGAAAGACAACGACTATGCAAAATTTCACAACGATCGGTTAAGTAGTTAAAGCGTGAAAGACAACGTCTATGCAAAATTTCACGACGATCGGTTAAGTAGTTAAAGCGTGAAAGACAACGTCTATGCAAAATTTCATGACGATCGGTTAAGTAGTTAAAGCGTAAAAGACAGCGTCTATGCAAAATTTCATGACGATCGGTTAAGTAGTTAAAGCGTGAAAGACAACGTCTATGCAAAATATCATGACGATCGGTTAAGTACAATAAGTAGCCTCACATTCGCATTTATAACATTCGTAAGGAAGTAAGGACTGGATATGTCCGCGCTTCGGACTCGTTTATAATTATTTATTTTGTATTAAATAGTTAGTTTACAAGCATTCTCCGTGTACAAATATCTTCGTCTGCCTATTCTTATACTGATTGTTTACACATTACAGAAACTGATATGCTGTAGCACCAACTAGTGACGGGTTATAGTAAAATGGCAAAAAACCTTTTCCATGACAAATCGCTATGTTGTGTCAGCTATCATGATCGGTCAACCAATGTTAGAGTTTATCAATTGTAAATTTACTATTAACCGGCACACATTTTTATGTAGATAGATTGATATTCAAATCAACGATAAACAGAGAGTCGCTTAGGAGTAAAGGATAAAGTACTCTTGACCCTCTATTTACTCATTTGTGTATTGATAAGCCTGTACTTCACTCTGCACGTTTGATTTTTTTTCAAAATTTTGTAATAAGTGTTAGTTATAAAAACCGCTGCTCACGAATGTTGAAAAATATTGTCTGTCTGTTTATATGTCTGGAGTAAATTCAAAAACCTCTCCATCGATTTTGTACATGAAGTGCTTATATATTTTACTCAACTAAATGGTAAAAAAATCACAAAATATTCTTTACTATTTTCAACCGAGTTTGTTGAACTTTTTTTGCACTTGAGAAGTAGGTATGATTAAAATATTATAAAATGTTCAAAATTATTATAGATTTTTTAAAATAAATACTAAACATTAAACTATATTGACGTAAAACGGCTGGTACGCGAGTAGTATACATAATTCTAAAATTCATGCACAGTAAAAATTATAAATGAAACTTACAAAGACCGTAAAAAAATATATATTTAATATGAACCGATTATACACAAATAAATATCTGGGGATTTATGTTATCCCTAAATTTTATCATTTTTACTATCTAATTCATTCCAAAATTCTATCCACTATAATAATATCAGTAAGAATGTTACAGATTTTAAAATTTCCCATTTCATCTTATTTTAATTAAATACAATAACGAGTCGAAAATAATTGCGTATGAAAACGCAAACTAAAATATTCATAATCAACTATTTAATAATATAATCAGTTTATATTTTACGATGATGATATTACATGTATATAATAAATGTAGTATGTATATGTAGTCCGGTAAAGCTGTTAAAGCCCGTCTGACCAATAGCGCAGTCAAATGGAAAAAAAAATGTATGTATATTATACATATAAAGTTATTATAATCGTCAGTAAACTTTCGTTCGTTTGCTTTAATTTATGTACGCCCTAATAACTTAATTTATTGAAGATTCACAAAAATATTGTAAAACTAGCTGACCCGTGCAACTTCGTCTGCACCAAATCGGTTATAACTGGTGTCAATTGTATTTTTAAACGCGAAAAGTTTTAATATACCTAAAACCTTATTGCAGCCACACCATCGATTTCCAATTGTGAATTCAAACTATCAAGGGACTTACTCAAACCCAGATGGTTTGTGAGAAATCTTTTAAAATAAGGCTACAACCCGTTCGTAGCAACCTACATATATTGGCGGTAATGTGAAAAAAAGCTTTAGAGGTCTACGGACCCCCAGTTTCTAACGAAGATCCTTTCCCTTTTTTGTAGACGTTTACTATACAGTCAGTAGAGTTTACATTATAAAATATCAAGTTGATAGAGTTAAATTGTAAATTAAACGATAAAATATATTCATAATATAAATAATTATAAAAGAAACACTGAATGATATCATAACTATTTTCAACTTGTATTAAAACTTTTTACACTCCATTGTATTGAAGAAAAATATAAATATTAAAAAGATATGAGCACGACGCGTCAAATGTCACTTGCCTGTAACTATTTGTCTAAGAGCTAGGCAATGGTTTGGACAAAGAATTTCAATAAGCAAGTTTATTATATATCTTTATGTTCTTCTGAACAGCGTGCGAGCTACCTGGCTGCCGGTAAACGTTGCGTTTATTAGTGCATATCGCAACTTAACAGGCAAAAATATTGATTTTTATATAATTTTTTAACTTTGAAACGCTACCAACACATGAAATTATTATCGCCAGACATTTTTGTTGTTAACAATAATGTGCCCGATCCTATTTTTTTGTAAATCAAATAAGTATGTTCAAACCATGTTAAAATAGCTGTAATTTTAATATTATTATTATTTTTAATAAAGGCTTAGTCGCCTGCGCGACTATATCGCCTAAGTAACATACAACTATATAACAATAAGAATGACAATAAACTTAACAATAGCTTATATTAATTTTGTACAATTCTTTAGCATCTTTCGAAATGGGGTCAGACAATAACGAATTGTACAAACCAGTGTGGAACGAACCAGTAGCATTAAGCCGAGATCTAATATCTTCACTTCGAACACATTCTGCCAGGATGTGGTGCACGTCATCGATGAGCTCACAACTCTGGCAGACTGTTGATGGTACTTTACGCATCACGTAGGCGAACTTTTTACATGGGATGTGTTCTGAGTGTAATCTCATTCCTGTGATTGCTTCCCGACGGCAAATCGTACTGTCATCAATCCATGGTGACCTTAAGGGATGTGGCTGAATCGTTCTGTACCATATTCCTTTTGTTTTAGAACGCTCATCAAAGTATTCCTTCCAATGCGAGTAACAGCTATTTTTAAATACTGAGCATACATCCAAATAAGTTGGTAAAATATTAATAATAGCACTTTCGGAGGATCCTTCTCTAGCTAAAAGATCAGCTCTTTCATTCCCAGTTATGCCTATATGAGAAGGGATCCATTGTAAAACAATTACTTTGTTCTTTGCTTTGAAATCTAGTAATTGCTTCAAAATAGTGTAGGCTATCGGTATTCCTCGAAAAGTCAAGGTACATCGAGCTACGTGTTGAAGAGCAGTTTTTGAATCGGATAAAATAACAATCTTAATGGACTCAATGGATTCTACAAATGATAAGGCCTCTGCAATTGCTGTCAGTTCAGTGTGCATAATTGAAATATTTTCATCAATTTGAAATTTCATAAAAGTTTTGGAATTTGACTCAAAAAATGCGGCTCCTAAATAATTACCAGCTTTAGATCCGTCAGTGTATATTTTAACAAAATTTGGTAATATTTATTTATATATTGAAAGACAAATATCTTTTATTTTAAGAATGTCATATTGACTCTTTGGCTTCCAAATACCATCTACATTTATTTTAATAGATTTTGCCAGCTAAATATTGTCTCCTAAGATGTAACGGACATATGCTCAAGTCGCTTTCCATAACATGGATTGGAGTACTTTTAATGAAACCCCCGATAATTCTCATGGCCTGGTTTTGGACTTTTTCAAGTTTATAGAGGTTAATCTGAGCACTATTGTCATAAAGAAAACTCGCATAGTCAATTCGACTGCGTTATAATATTGAAGTATAAACGAACTCAATGTTATGGATGAACACCCTAATTAAAATCGGCTAATGCTTTGAAAACGTTTAGAAACTTAGAGCTACATTCTGCATCTGCATTGATATGTTTACCCCATTTTATGTATGATAAAGATAGTGATACTTGTGAAAGCGCCTGTTATAGACGCATGTAATCAAGATGGCGTCAGTCCCAAGTCATATATCGACGTTTATCGTTGTTTTTCATTGTTTACGGTGAAATCTCAATATCATAATGGTTAATAAAATAAAATATGTTCTTTGCAATGGAAAAAATAAAATGGTTTGAAATGAATTATTTCATTTATAAAGAATATCATCGGGCATATTAGTGTCAATAACAAAATTCCCTGACAGTGATAAAGTCATGTTTTAATAGCGTTTAATAGTTACTGAAAAAAAATGTTCCTTAAATTATTTATAACCCAAAATTTTGACCTGTAAAGGTGTGATGCGTATTAAAAACACAACGTTAACCGGCTACCACGTATCCTGAATCCTGTTTGGAAGGGCATAATATATCATCATATTAAAGAACCAGCTTTTCTAAAATTCTCGTTCTTCCAACGTTGCTGGCTCTTGTACTAAGGTGTTGCAAAAAAGTCTTGTTACATTAACTACAATTTTTTATCTTTCGTTATCCTGGAGAACCCCTTGCGTTTTATGGGACAAAAAGTATCCTAAATGTAACCTTGTAATATTAGTTATTACTGTGTCAAGTTTCGTTAAAATCGGTTCAGTACTTTCAGCGTGATGCGTGTTCACAGGGACAGAAAGACAGACAGACAGACAGACAGACAGACAGACAGACAGACAGACAAAAATTGTAAAAAGATTATTTTTGGCTTCTATATCGATAATAAAGTCTACTCCGATAAAAATTTTCAAAAAATATTTAATGTACAGATTTGACCTTGCTACAGTTTTATTATAGTATAGATATTATTAGAAAGTTATAATTCATTTGTACTTTATTAAAACGGTATAATATACATATTTTATATATTTTTTAACAATTTAGCGTAATATAGAGAAAAAGCAAGTGAATCATTTATATACATATGATATACACTTTAATTTATATCAACTGTAATATAAAATTTAATAACAATAAGCATAATCCATATTATTATTATTAATGTAGTTTCCTTTTAATGGAAGAATTGTTTAAATCGGTCCTTATAATAAAATGTTACATAAGAATAAGACGATGGTAGAAATCGCTTTATAATGTTACGGCCGTGGGTAATTAAAAGTCCTTTTTTGTTAAAATAAATTTATTTATTCATAAAAAAAATTAAACAGGCTCATTATCATACTGTTACACTTTGGTCGCAGTCACACTTATGATACTGTAGTCGGCTGGTAGATTTTTCCTTTTGTTTCTCGTTGTATTCGCTTCGATGTGCAGAATAGAAGTGGCATCGGACAGCTTGTTACGTGCTTATATATATATCATGAAAGTGAGGGTGGAAATCTCTGGAAGACTGTCATAATTCGAAAGATTCTTATAGATTCGAGACGTTCCATTTTTTTAATTTTCTTGTTTAGAATAGTCGGAACGATAAGATGCCAATTTGCAAGTTTTTCTTCCCACGCTTTGATGCCTTATCTATTGTTTATTTGCAACAATAAGTTTGTCGGATTATATTTCACTTTCTTGTAATAAATTTATTCTATATCACGGTATATATTCTATATATACAACCTAAATTAATCTTGTTAAAATATTACACTGATACATATAAATAAATTTGTTTCTGCTATATGCTCAGACTTATCTCAGAAACAGCTGAACTGTTTTTGACGAGATTTTAACTGGTAAGTAAAGTACTTTTCAAAACATTACACTCTTCCATAGGATTAAAGGAGTAATGATAAAAATTTAACAGAGATAACTAACAATTGGTAAAATATTTGCAAGGGCTCGGAAGTAATGAAAAAATTACAATAAAAAAGGTAGCACAACATTATTAATAAAACATGTAATTCCTTTTCATAGGCGACCAACAACTAATTTTCTAATATTTCATTTCATGATGTACCACAATTCATTGAGAGTAATAAACAGGACGCGTGTGATTCTATAACTTAACTAAGGCATTGATACCAAAAACAGTATCAAGCTCACGCTCAGCAAGGAAGTAGTGATTATAATAAGTTTTAAGTTAATTAAGATGAGTTTTAAAATTTATGGACCTACTAGCGGGCCCGGCAGACGTTGTCCCGCCCTGATTATGAAAGAATCCTTGACAAATTATACACTAAAACGTTCCTCAGCAATCACTCTATCCACCGGTGAAAACCGCATGAAAATCCGTTCGGTAGTTTTTGAGTTTATCGCGAACAGACAGACAGACAGACGCAGTAGGGGACTTTGTTTTATACTATGTAATGAAATGTCAATTATTAAATGCTGTGAAGCCCAAAATAACTCGGTCTCGTTGTAGTTTTGATAGGAAATTTTATTGTAAATGAATTTAACATGTGAGCTTTAATAATTATTTTACTTTAGACTTTGTTTTATATACAAACTAGCGGGCCAGGCAGACGTTGTCCCGCCCTGATTATAAAAAAAAAACCTTGACAAACTATATACTAAAACGTTCCTCATCAATCGCTCTATCCAACGGTGAAAACCCCATGAAAATCCGTTCGGTAGTTTTTGAGTTTATCGCGAACAAACAGACAGACAGACGCGGTAGGGGACTTTGTTTTATACTACGAAATGATTGTCACAAAAATATCTCTTCTCTTACTATATAAAACAGTATCACATTATAAGCAAATTGTTTAGAGTTTTTAATCTCGCTTTTATTCGATCTCTTTTTTTAATAAATATATGAATATTTTCCTATTTATAGTTTAAAATAATAATAAAACATTTATATAATATATTATCCACTTTGCACCAATTCAATGCAAGCTTTGAATATATTGGACAATTGCCAACAATTGGTGCAGATAGTCTTTATATCCATTCATAACTACGTTCACAATTATTCGACGGTATAAAGGAAATGTTCACGAACCTGCTCCAGGAGATGTTGCTCCGCTCTCGACACAAAACGCGACGCTTCGATGATTAATTTCATTCGTATCGAATCTTCATATTCAAGCGCTTTCAGCGTTACTTGCGTCGAAACTACCGAAAATCAGTTGAAATTCCACGGTCCGATCTCTCCGATGAGTGGTCCGCTTCCGATGCAGTTACAGTTGGCTGCTGGCGTATTTAACGAGTGTTTCCCGTCCCGGTGCCTGGGACGCTGTCAATGTAGTATATTATTGCATGTTAAAATGAAATACTATGTAATAATACCTATAGAAGCTATCGTTGAATATTAAACTTTTCTGCAGTTGCAATAAGGCTGTATATTTTGTATCATGGGAATGCAAGAGGCTGTGTCGTGTGCATGTAACCGAGTAATGTTATCGGTGTGTGCCGTGATTCAGGCAGGTGACTTTTGTATGTGTGAGTGCCAGAGACAGGTGAATTAGCGGCGCGTTCTGGCTTCCCAGGGCGGTGCGAGTCCCGGGCGAGCTGCGTCGCTATGGTGACACTCGCAATGTAATATACCGGTTGGTAGATGCGAGCAAATAAGAGCAAAAACAATATGGAACGTTCGTGATACAACATGAGTAAAGCTTCGTCGTGGCTGTAAAGGAAATTTTAATTAGTTCTCGTTCGTTCTAACTTTTCAGAGAGTTTGTAATGAGACTAAAACGAAATTTGTGCTTTAATGAGAAACCCAGAATGACTAGCTACATGTACTCAGACTGATAGGAAATTAGAGTGAATTTTAAGCAGATCTAAAGAAATCTTTATATTTCTTGTAAATATATATATATATATATATATATTTATCAAAATGATTTTAATAATCAGTAAAAGTAAATATAGTAAAGAATTTTTTTATATAACACAACATGATAGATGTCTGCCTTTGTGTGTTCTTATCAAAAAAAGATTACCACGATATCTTCATTTATACATATAACTAGCCGACCCGTGCCCACTTCGTTGGGCGGTAATAGGTATTATCAAGCTACAACTTTTCTCTAGAACTCAATCATATATCTCTCATTGTTAAGGCAACGTTCGTAAGAAACGTTTTCGTTCGACCATTTTTTCTCCGACTCCCCAGATATTACCCCCTACAACCTCACAAACTTTACCTCATTATAATATTATTAAAGATAATATAATTAGTTAATAGTTTCTGCCCGCGACTTCCTACGCGTGAAGTAGTTATTTTGGGCCAAGACGCAGCGGAAGCTCTCAAAATGAAAAAAAGCCCCGATTTTAAAACATTATTTATTGGTGCTCCGTTCCTATTGGTCTTAGCGTGATGATATGTAGTCTATGACACTCACAAATAACGTGGATTTCTATTAGTAAAAGAATTTTCAAAATCGGTTTAGTAGTTTCTGAGATTACCCCCTACAACGTCACAAACTCACAAACTCACAAACTTTACCTCTTTATAATATTATTAGTATAGATAGATAATATAATTAGTTAATAGCTTCTGCCCGCGACTTCGTACGCGTAGAATAGTTATTTTGGACTAAGACGCAGCGGAAGGTCTCAAAATGAAAAAAAGCTCCGATTTTAAAATATTTTTTATTGTTGCTCCGTTTCTATTGGTCTTAGCGTGATGATATGTATTCTATGACACTCACAAATAACGTGGATTTCTATTAGTAAAAGAATTTTCAAAATCGGTTTAGTAGTTCCTGAGATTACCCCCTACAACGTCACAAACTCACAAACTTTACCTCTTTATAATATTAGTATAGAAGTATAGATAGACTAGTATAGAAGTATAGATAGACTAGTATAGAAGTATAGATAGACTAGTATAGAAGTATAGATAGACTAGTATAGAAGTATAGATAGACTAGTATAGAAGTATAGTTAAGAATGTAAATCTAACGTTCTGTAATTTTTAGTAACAGAAATTATTGCAGGTGTCTAGGTATAAGTAATAAAATGCATTTCAATCATTTTTAGAAATGTTGTCTGTCTGTCTGTTTGTAACACGCATCACTGCTAAAGTACTGCGTTCACGATAAACTTCACCAAGAAAATCATAAAGCATATCCTCGAGTAATATTTAGTTTTAGTTTCATTAAAATCTATCACTCTATCAAAAGTTATTGTAATTTTAATGACGACGCAACTTAAGTACGAAAGACAATAAATAAATAAATGAACTTACATCAGGTTTTGATAATATTTTTTTATAAATTAAAACTTAAGTAGATAAAAGTCGCGATGCCATCTAGAAGCGGTGACAAGTGAGTGACAAAGCGTCGGTCTACGTAGAATTGAATCCCACAATGAGCTTTCAATTAAAAAAATATCGCAATCAAGCTTTAGTACAATTGTAGAGTTATTTCCAAAAACCTAATGGCCTAGCCAGGTAACACTCTCAAGACTGAAATCAATTACAAAACACTTTCAGCACAGTTTAAAACTAGGCCATTTGTGTAGGTCTATGCTGAATGTTACCATCTTCAGTCTAATCGTCACTTAATACCAAACGACATTTTATCAAATGCTACAAAGACTTTCGTTTCCAATATAATATACCACAGTTATTTTCAGGGTTTTACATACATTCTCCACAGAAACATTAGGTTGCGATGAAAAATACATTAAATTTTACTACAAGCTTTTACAATATTAAATGTTTCAATTGCTAAGCCTATAGATACTAGTCGACATCTAATGGTCAAGATTCGAACATTATTCATTGATTTATCAAGTTTCCATATTAAGAAAAAAACAACTTTACCTAAGTTTTTTCTTCGTAACACTAAAGCTCGTCGATAACGTATAAAGAAAAACGGTTGAGGAACAAAGAAGGAAGCTGTTGCTTAACCATTCACCGCATAAGTTATGAAGGAATTGATTTAAAACAAAATTGTATGCATCGAAACAAATTTTAATCAAAATTACTACACATATATATGGCTTCGTATGAAATAAAGAAAAAATTAAAACTTTTATTTTTTACTAATAAAATAAAGGATTCCAATAACTTTAAATCAAATAGACACATACAAACGTCTGGGTCTTTTCTGTACCAAAGAATCCAAGCATTTTCAATACGCATGTTCACCATATGAGAAAAATATTTGCTTGTACTACTTTTTGGATCTCCAATAAATTTTATACAGACCCAGCATAGAGTCTTGTAAATCAACACCCCTCATATACTGGTTATATACTTCAATCATTTGACGACAGGTGATGTTTTTGTATTGCTTCTCTTTTCTGAAGTATCTTCGTTTTTTTAAGCATTACATCATTACCTACAAAAGTTTTAACGTTGTCTTGTACAGATTATGGATTGGATTGATTTGTTATAATTTGTAACAGATCTTCAGAAAATAAAAATAAGAAAAAATCTGCTGGTGCTTCAATCTTCTCAATAAATTATGGTAACTGTGTCACTCATGTAAATTTTAAATTATGTGCATCAAATGCCTCTATTTCTTACATTCAACGCTCCTTGGGAGGGGAAATAGAAAGAGACAGAGCGAGAAAAATAAGCAAACACTTCGTATCTTACTTTAGTTATCATAATCCCACTGTAAATGTTATAGATTTGGATATTTCTGCACTCGAAAATGATAATTAAAAGATGTGATCAATTGTGAATTGTAAGCAATGTTAATAACGTTTGTCTTCAAGAAACAATATGATTTCACTAAAAGTCAATTTCTACCCCTTCCTATTTTCATTTCCACATTACGAAGTTTCACTTCTTTCGTACGGTGGGACTCCACGCACTATTTTTTTTTTAATTGAATTTGGCGAAATATATATGGGTCCGTATGCGGTAGAGGGTTAACCGTTATCGCTCTGGCTGTTATCTATCTTCTATCTATACATATAATAAAAATGAAGTGTCCGTACGTAATATCAAAATATTTTTTTTTACTGATTGGGTACGAAAGTATACACCCAACTGATAACAAAATAGCAATTTTTAAAATTTTTGTCGGTCTGTCTGTCTGTCTGTTTGTTCCGGGTAATCTCCGAAACGGCTGGACCAATTTTGACGGGAATTTCACTCGCAGATAGCTGAAATTACAGTGGGTTACTTAGGCTACTCCAAATTAGATTAGCTATTAACCGAGGCTTTGTCTGCATTGCTATCTCCAAAACGGTTGGACCGATTTTCACAGGACTTTCACTGGCAGATAGCTGACCTTATAAAAAGTAATTTAGTTTAATTTAATTGGGACTAGCTGTTAACCGTGGCTTTGTGCGCAGTGCTATCTCCAAAATGGTTAGACCGGTTTTCACGAGGCTTTCACTGGCAGGTAGCTGACTTTACAAAAAGTAATTTAAGCAATTTTAGTTTATATCAGCTGTTAACCGTGGCTTCGCCCGCAGTGCTTTCTCCTAAACGGTTAGACCAATTTTCACGAGACTTTCACTGGTAGATAGCTGATTTTACAAAAAGTAATTTAGGCAATTTTAGTTTATACTAGCTGTTAACCGTGGCTTCGCCCGCTATGCTATCACTAAAACGGTTAGACCTATTTTCACAGGAATTTTACTGGTAGCTAGCGAGCCTTATAAAAAGTAATTGAGGTTATTCTATTTTAGACTAGCTGTAACCTGCGACTTCGTCCGCATGAAATTTAACAAAAAATATGTTGTTCACTGTAAACATGTACCTAAGACGTGCGTTGTACTGGACTCCAAGAATAAATATAATTGAAAATCTTATATCTGTATCTATGTATGTAATTTGAATTACATTGTCTTATTGGACATTTTGGCTGCAATTTTTTTTTTTAGATTATAATCATTAATAGTAATTTTGAAGATAGAAGGGGTTTTAGAAGATATTAGATCATACACGTATTACTTATTGACAATATGGACATATTATATCATTATAATAATATCCTTAAGTCATTGTTTCATTAGTTCCTTATACTGTATAAGTGAGCACTGAGGTAGTTATATGGTGGGTTAAGGTTCCAAATATATTGCTGATGATAACCCTCATTTCACATAGGTACTGTTAGTATTTATATATCTAATGTATACGTTACAAGTTACTGTAAGTGATGTGCGTATCGTACTTATAATTGTTTTTAAAGAGCATTTATATAATTGAGCATGGTCTCAGAATTTTAAATTTCTTTAATACAATTTAAAAAAAACGCGTGCGGAACTGCGAGTACAGCTAGTATGTAATATATTTACAAAATATCTATTACGCTATGAGTACAACGGTATCAGATACATAAATAACAGATTTATACAACAATCGTGCCGTATCAGGGCGGCTACTCGCAGTCCGATGTTACAAACAATCGCACTGCCACGAATATTTTTTTTACTTTGTAAACAACTTTACGTTAACAAAGTAAACAGGGTTGTAGTTGTAGGAAAGAAACTCTACGTTTATTCAGATTTTGTTATAAATATATAAAAATTGTTTGTGATTACTGTTATATGAAGCCAAAAAATCATTGTTTTATTTAATTGTCATATAATATTTATTTGTTAATCAATAAAAGTGTTATTTAGTATTCAAATATATATAAACAAAGTCTTTTAAATGTATACTTAGTCTAGCCATAAATAGTGTTACAATCAAAAATAAACAAAATATTACATTTGAATTTGGAATCTGTCATTTTTATATGATTATTCATTGAGTTTTCTCGTTTTGGCGCCAATACATTATACAATATTTTCCGATATCAAAATGGAGTGGGGTGATAAAGAGAACCGAATAGCTGTGATTGCATTACACAAAGTAGGTATGGAGCCAAATGCAATATTTAAAACTCTCCATACGCTTGTTATTAGTAAAATGTTTGTGTACCGGGCTATTAATAGGTACAATGAGACCTCCTCTGTTTGTGACAGAAAAAGATCTGGACGTCCACGTAGTGTTCGTTCGAAAAAGGTGGTTAAAGCAGTAAGGGAAAGAATTCGAAGAAATCCTGTCCGAAAGCAAAAGATTTTATCTCGGGAGATGAAGATAGCACCTAGAATCATGTCGCGTATTTTAAAAGATGACTTAGGACTTGCAGTCTATAAGAGAAGGACTGGTCATTTCATGGTCATGGAAACAAATACTGAAGCGCTACGCAAAGGGAGGTCACAGAAAAATTTTGTTTACGGATGAGAAAATTTTTACAATTGAGCAACATTTTAACAAACAAAATGACCGTATGTATGCTCAAAGCTCTAAGGAAGCTTCCCAATTAGTCGACAGAGTACAAAGTGGGTACTATCCGACTTCAGTGATGGTTTGGTGGGGTATTAGCTATGAAAGAGTGACTGAGCCATACTTTTGTGAGAAAGGTATCCAAACATCGGCACAAGTGTTTCAAGATATGGTATCTTGAAACTTGAGAAGGTAGTGAATCTCCTTAACAACACCATGTTCAATAACCAAGAATGGTCCTTCCAGCAAGACTAGGCGCTGGGTCACAAAGCTCGGTCTACGCAGCCTTGGTTGGAAACGAACGTTTCGGACTTCATCAGAGCTGAAGACTGGCCTCTTAATCCGCTGGATTATGATTTATGGTCAGTTTTAGAGAGCACGGCTTGCTCTAAACGCCATGATAATTTGGAGTCCCTAAAACAATCCGTACGATTGGAAATTAAGAATTTTCCCATGGAAAGAGTGCGTGCTTCTATTGATAACTGGCCTCAATGGTTAAAGGACTGTATTGCAGCCAATGGAGGCCACTTCGAATAAGCTTTTTATATTTTAAATTGTTTTATATTTATGTATTAAACACACTGTAAAAGTAATAAATGTTATTTGCAGTAGAAAATATTATTTTTCTTTGTTTCAGTATTTATGGCAAGACTAGGTATAAAATACATACAAACTCATATGATACGAAAATCACACCTCTGAATAATCACACGGTATCTTTTTCATCGGACAAAATTAAGTAAGAAAATGTTTTATTTTATTGCGTTATGTGTTTATTGTATTGTTTGATTACTAATAAATACTTGTATAAAAAGGTTCAAATTTTAATAATAATAGATAATTGTCTTAAGAAAGAAATAACAAATGAAAAATGTAATGGTTTCAGTAATGAAACAAAATTACATTTTTATTATTAACAGGAGAATATTTTCAATAAAGTCTGATACCTCGCCGCTTAATACAACTAATTAAATAAATTAGTACCAACTGAATAAGGAAGTATTATATTTTTATAATATGCACTATTAATCATCAGAAAAGGATTTATATAACAAAAAAACAAATACAAATCTCAACACAAAAACTGAGATCCACAATTAAATAACTCAAATAACACAATAATAAACCATAAAAACCCAGAGAAATAGAAAGAACAATGTAAATTGGAAAGAACTCGCGTAATACAACACCAGTCACGCAATACAGCCTTCCAGAGAGACGACCGAGCAAGAATACGATGTACGATCGGCCGAGATCAGCCGATAAGTTCGACCAATGGCGTATCAGGTCAATAGTACGGACAGTTCTATACAATCGTCTGCTATAATTATATACCAGTATCTATTACTGGTTAATCTCACATGTACAAATTATTCAGCATTTTCTACATTATTGCCCAAATAACATTAAGACTTCTGTACACGAAATTCAAATAATATTTATCATGAATCAAGTATGTGTGGGCATTTCATCTTAGAAAATATTTGTAGAATATGCATTTCTTATACACAGATAATTTATGAACGTAAACGGTAATTACAACAAATAATAACAAAAGCGTGAGATGTCGCAGGTATATCTAGTACTTTTTAACTAATACAGAATTTTAAACATTCATTCCTATATTAAAAATCTATATAATACCAGCGGGCCGGGCGGACACTGTCCTGCCTTGATAATAAAAAAATAATCTAAAATTCAACCGCAGCGCCACCTACCGGGTCCAATTGTGGATCTAAACCATTCTCGGATCCATAGGAACACGCACACAAAATTTCATCAAAATCGGTCCTGCCGTTTAGGAGGAGTTCAGTGACATACACACGTACAGAAGAAATTTATATACAAAAAAATAAGAATGTAAGTCTAACGTGCCCGTACTTTTTGGATTTTTGTGAAGAAAAATTGTTACAGGTGTCTTGGAATAAGTAATAAAATATATTTCAATCATTTTTAGAAATGTCTGTCTGTCTGTCTATTTGTATGAACACGCATCACTGGTAAAGCATAAAGCATATCCTTGAACAATATTTAGTCTTGGTTTCATTAAAATCGGTTCACTCTATCAAAAGTTATTGTAATTTTAATGACGACACGACGAACAGTACGAGAGAAAAGTAGATAAGTAGATAGACACATTCAGATGATTTTATTAGTCACTGTTTTTTTGCATTACGTTCCACGTGGACAGAGTCGTCGGCACAGCTACTTTATCCATATGGTATTGGAACTTTAACGGACTGTCCAATTTTAATGTATAAGCATGTTATGTAAATTCGGCGTAGCAGTTTGTTGCCAGCTTATCCAAAGTTACCAACCTTTGTTATGGTAGCGTACGCGTGATGGAGCGTGAAATGACTGGGCTCATTCGATAAACAAACGCCAAAAACCATCCGCCGAATCCTTTTATCACAGTGTTACGTTAACCAAACCGGGTTTCATCTTTCATACGCTTGCATATTTGTGAAAATAGGTAATTTGGCATACTTAAAAAAATTAAAAACATACGAACATGTGCAACATTATCTGGATTTCACATCATATAACTAACTACGTAATACATTCTATGTAATCTGATATAATATTGTATCGATATGTATATAAAAATACATATATCTTAATATATATATTTCTTGTGTGCGTGTGTATGTGACTGAACTCCTCCTAAACGACTGGACCGATTTTGATGAAAATTTTTGTGTGTGTTCGTGGAGATTCGAGAATGGTTTAGATTCACAATTGGACCCGGTAGGTGGCGCTGCGGTTGGCTTTTAGGGATTTTATTTTTTATTACCACGGCAGGACAAAGTCCGCCAGGTCCGCTAGTTATGTACATAAAAATTGCCTACGACATGACGATTGTTTCCAAACGTATCGTGGCCACCATACACCAAGTGTAACTAAAAATAGTAGCACTCTTAGGCGCGTCCCATTCCAGAATTAGTCTGTATTTATCCAGTAACCGAGGGTGTTGGTTGATATCTATATCCGACATCCGAAACTGTTAGTTTGTCGCGATTCGGTATTACCCAATTTATATAGAGCAACTCACAGGTTTGCGAGCAGAAGTGATAGTGACTACCGTCGATGGATTGTATAACTCGCAGTGGTTGCCATTATTTTTGAGATTGTGCTGTGAGATTTGAGAGTGACGCCAGTATACATAGAGCTGCTGATAGGCTTGCAAGCCGAAGAGTCAGCAGCGACTGTCGATCGGTCGTATATCTCGCGATGGTTGCTGTTGTTTTTAAGGTTACTTTGTATTTGCCATTACATACAGTGACGTCATTTTGTCCTGCTACAATAAATAAAAGAAATAAACGATAAAACTAATTAAAAATACCTTTATAAGGAATATATTTTTACACTATATTCACTCTTTAAAATGTATATATATGTATGTATGTATGCTCCTGGCCGTTTTCGGCCACAGCGACTGCTTCAACTCCGGCGCTCACTGGACGGGGAAAGCAGTGCCTCCCTAAAAAGGACTGCTTTGTCACTCCAAGCGCTGCCGAGCCCTCTCTGTCATCCCAATGCAGAGAGAAAGCGACCACGATGTTCTTAGAACACCCCTGGAGCCGCCCATATGCAGGCTTCAGACAAAGCCCAATTTGCATCAAACCAGACCTTTCTACCTCAGCCCATCGCTATGGGACTTAGTCTTATATCGGAGTCCTAAATTCGGAAGCAGTAAGGTGCGCAGGAAATATTCCAGTGCACAAACGTACGCGCAAACGTAGGTGCACAAACTCGTCTTCCCCCTTCCTAGTCCAGTGGAACGGAAAACTGATACAACCAGAGGAAGGATCCGATGATGTGTCTGGCCGACGGTAACTATCGCCTTCTACCGTCGCCCTTGGCCATTCACCTTGCCTTGCAATAGCAAGCTCCGGAATATCGCCGGGTCCACCAAACTTTTTGCATATCTGCTTTAAGCTGCCTTTCCCACCGAAATAGACTTTATGCACTGAGCGAGAAGGCTTCGCTACAAGGCCTGCTAAGAGACATGTCCCCCTCAATCAGGTTTAGCCCGCGAGTTGACGCGGTTTGCCGGGGTGTGGCCACTGCGTGCACTACAGCTACTTGGAGCCATTGACGAGAGATTGCAATGCGCTTGCGGTCAGTAGAGCACTACCGCCCTATATGGGCCAGCTGGTAGAACCCTAAGGATGATACAGCTAGACGCCCTGCTCCACCCCATCTGGGGTGTATCTCCATATCCCCCCTGGGGTAGGGTGTATATATATATGTAGTTTGTCAACCGACGCAATCAGATTCAATTGTCAAAGTCAATTGTTAACACAATGCAGCGTACTATTTACGATAAGTTATTGAATTTTTGTGTGCATTTGAATGTAACTCGTATGATTTACAAATCTATTACTTACATTATTTGTCTTCCGTATGTAGCGCATACAATTTTAAAACCAAACTTACACATTACACATGTTTTGGGCATTATATTTTTGTACCAAAAATATGCAATATCATAAAGACGATTAATAGAATATTGGTATATTTTGGTTGATGTAACTGTTAAATTATGCAATATTCTATTATTATTTCACCCACTTATTTATATTTTAAAAGTTTGTTTTCTAACAATTATTTTTTTAGTTTATTTGGAACCGAGAACCTAAATAATAGGTCTTTTGACCTATGAAATTGCCGTTCTGCAGTACTGGCCATTTCAAATCAAAATAATGTTTGTTTGGCTAAGAAATCTAATTTCAAATTAATTTTATTTTAAAAACATGGAATTCTTAACAAAAGTAGTCATTTGTTTATCGATTAGTGTTACATTTTCATCGCATTTCAGTCTTTTTTGTCATCATGGATACGTTAAAAATTCGAGTAATTATGGAATATGAGTACCGTCGTGGCAGCAACGCGGCACAAGCTGCACGCAACATCAACGACGTTTACGGAGCTAATATTACAAACCAACGCACCACCTGTTATTGGTTTGCTCGCTTCCGTTCTGGAAATTTCGACCTGAAAAATGAAACTCGCGGTCGTCCGAAGACTTTGGTCGACAATGACGAATTAAAGGCGATTGTGGAAGCTGATGATACACAATCTACGGCTGAATTAGCAGCAGCTTTCGACGTTAGCGTCAAAACAATATTGGTCCATTTGCGTCAAATTGGCAAGGTAAAAAAGCTTGACAAATGGGTGTCCTACGAACTCAATTATCGCCAGCGCGAAGTACGCGTCGAGACGTGCCTTGCACTGCTCAACAGACACACAAATGAAGGAATTTTGAACCGCATTGTTACCTGCGATGAAAAATGGATTCTGTTTGATAACCGCAAGCGCTCAGCAAGTTGGTTGGATCCTGGTTCAGCATCTAAACAATGCCCTAAACGAAAACTTACCCCTAGAAAAGTGATGGTCACTGTTTGGTGGTCTAGCGCCGGTGTGATTCATCACAGCTTCTTACCAAACGGGGTGAGCATTACTGCAGATGTGTACTGTGAAGAACTGAACACAATGATGGAGAAGCTGGCACATCTCCAACCAGCATTGGTCAATCGCTCGTCTCCGCTGCTCCTGCACGACAACGCGCGACCTCATACTGCACAGCAGACGGTCTCCAAGTTGCAAGTACTGGGGTTGGAAGTTCTCCGTCATCCGCCCTACTCACCAGATCTTGCGCCTACAGACTTCTACTTTTTCCAGAATTTTTACAACTCCTTGGCGGAAAAAAAATTCAATACCCGAGATGCAGTACAAAATGCCTTTGCCTTTGGCATGCCTTTGGCAAAGATGCATTGATTACATGGGTGATTACTTCGATTAATACAAATAAAAAATACATGAAAAAAAATCGTTTAAATTTTTTCATACAAAATGGCATTCCGGAAACGGAAAAAGAATTCCATGTTTTAAAATAAAATTAATTTGAAATTAGAATTCTTAGCCAAACAAAAATTATTTTGATTTGAAATGGCCAGTACTGCAGAACGGCAATTTCATAGGTAAATACCTATTATATGTTTTGACCGATTACCATGACCGTTAGCACACATAATTTTTTTGTGGAGAAAGTTTTATGATTTTCATCTTTAGTAATATTATAGTTTCTGCCCGCGACTTCGTCCGTATGGAATAGTTACTTTGGACTAACGCTAACACACAGCGGAAGCTCTCAAAAGAAAAAAAAAACAATTTTGAAACATTCTTCTAGCGTCTTCGCTCCTATTGGTCTTAGCGTGATGATATATATTCTATAGCCTTTCTCGATAAATGAGCTATGTACCACTGAAAGAATTTTTCAAATCAGACCAGTACTTCCTGATATTAGCGCGTTCAAGCAAATTAGTTAAAGATTTACTAGTCCTCTCGTACTTAACTCGAGCCGTCATTCAAATTACAATAACTTATGATGGAGTGGACCGATTTTAATGAAACAAAGACTGAGTTACTCTCGAGGATATGCTTTGTAATTTTCTTGGTGAGGTTTTATTGTGAACCCAGTACTTTATCAGTGATGTGTGTTCATACAAACAGACAGACAGACAGACATTTCTAAAAATGATTGAAATGTATTTTATTGCTTATTCCTAGACAGCTGCAACAATTTTTTTACGAAAAATGAAAAAGTACAGACACTTTAGATTTACATTCCTATTATATGTATAGACTAGCGGGCCCGGCAGACATTGTCCCGCCCTGATTATAAAAAATTCCTTGACGAGTTATATACTAAAACGTTCCTCATCAATCACTCTATCCACCGGTGAAAACCGCATGAAAATCCGTTCGGTAGTTTTTGAGTTTATCGCGAACAGACAGACAGACAGACGCGGTAGGGGACTTTGTTTTATACTATATAATGAAGAAGATTATATGTATAGGTAGAAGATGTATAGAAGAAGAAGTAGAGGCATTAATAAAGTGAGTTTATTTATTAGCTTTTCACACCTTAACTAATCAATTCAACAAAATTATATCAAAGAATTTTTCATGTACATGACGATATGTTTAAAATGAAATTTTAAAATGAAATGAAATTTTCTTTTTTGTAATGAAATAATCTGAACTATCCAGAACTATTTCTTATATTTTAATTTATTCAGGAGTATGCAGAACCATCACTGATATTATAAATGTAGATGCGACTTTGTTTACTTGTTACGTTTACAAACCTACTCAATCGACCATCATAAAGTTTTACATACACGTTGTCACGGGTACTGAAAAGTATATAGGGAATTTTTCATCCAGAAAAGATATACTGTTACCGAGGGATAGATTTAATCTACATTAAAGCGAGCGTAGCCGCGAGCAAAAGCCAGTTTTATTATAGCTTCCCACTAGATGGCACTACAGCACATTAATTTCTATACTTTTTAACCAATCAACAAGAAAATGTTTATATCGGATAATATTTACACTATAGGTTTTCATTTTACAACTATTTATTACAACAACAATTATTAAAGCAACATATAATAATATATATAATGATAAAACAAATATAATAGCTAGTTTATTATATAAAACCAACGCAAAACACTGTAAATGGTATATAAGTATTTATAAATAAAACATCGATATAATAAGCATAGGTTTTGAAATACGGTTCCACCGCTAGACTTCTGCCGTGACGAGTGTATGTGTCTGTGTGCGTGTGGAAATAGACGGGATTACATAATAACACAAGCTACGCTATACCTGGCTCGCATTCAGGAGGGGCACAATTTTATTTTTTAACTTTTCACAGCAAAAAAAATACAAATATAAAATGTATAATTTATGATACGTGTGATCTTTAATTTAAAATGGGTGGTCAAATTTAATTTAATTCAGTATTATTTCAATATTTTCCATACAATACAATTGTTTTTAGGTCAAGAGGTGATTGCTAATCACAGAGGAGACAATTTTACATACATACATAGTATTTATAATATGTATCACGAAAATATTTGCTATAAAAGTATAAGAAGCTTAGCACGTTAGGATACAAGAGTGAACGTTTTACTATCTCAAAATATTAAAGATTAGGAATATTTAGTAGATTTTTGTTCCTTTCGCCTGCAGCTTCGCTCTCGTCGGCTTTAGAAGAAAACTTTTGTAGTAATTTGAAATACACTGAATTTTCTATGTTGCTATATATGTCGTTTATATATATAACTTTATCAACAATTCTACACAGTCAGCTGAGTTTACAAGTTGGAATTGAATAAAGCACCTTTCTTTATATGCGACATTGTTATTTGAACTGTACGATGATAAACTCTAGAACCTGGGACGTAGAATAAATGTAACCCAAATATATTAGTTCTGATACAAATTTTGACACTCCTATATACTATTTCATGATATTTTTTGTATATTTTATGAGTTATAGCGTTGGACTACAATCTGATATGCTGTGAAATGTCAATATAGCCTAAAATTTCAGCACGGTAAATCTAAAAGGGGACTAGCACTCAAGTGTACTTATCAGAACACATCGATACATTTTCAACCTGAAAATAGCAAGCTAGACAGGTATTATGAAAGCGCTATCAACGAGCTAGAGTTGGACTACGATGTTGTCGTTCACCCAAAGCAGGGCTACTACTAAGCCAGAATCGCGTTTTAAAAATTTCTTTTAAAATATCTATCACGTAAAATTAACGTTCTATTTCCTTGGCTATTATGAGTCACAGGAGTAATTGCTTTCTATATATGTAAATTTAAAATAATACGTAAAAGGGGGCGAGCCCACTTTATGATTCTTGAATACGTACCGCGCTTGTACAACTTTAGCTTAGTTATGCTCGCGAACCCGTCAGTCTGTTTTGAAGCACTCATGCAGTCACTGAATGCCTGAAATTTCGCTCGTGTAGAATATCCTCAACGAATTCCGCAAACATTTATCAAGTGTTCAGACATGAATTTTCATTTTAATGCTAATTATATTTCTCGGTACAGTATGTAGTAGCTTATTTGTTTATTTCGCTTAGATACGTCTTAAAATCGGTTCAACTGCTTTCGCTTATTAAATATTACACTTTTTACAGTCCTTTTTAATAGGGAAATCGCAAGCGAGATCTGCCAAAATACTTTGTGCTCTATGAAAAAGCGCCCGACTAAAGGAAATTTGAATAGCACCGTTTTACCTTTTCTATTCATCTGTCAACATTTTTTTTAAATTCAAACTCTAAGCATTACCTGTTTAGCACATGTTTGAATAATAGTTTAGTCGCCAAGAAGAAACAGAGTCTTTTCTTTATTTACATCTATCTTTTTATTAAAACAATACAAATGCATACGGGTCCTCGTTCTTTATTATTAGTAGGTGTATTAGTGTTTAATGATTCACCATACAGTAAATAATCTTTTGACAGTAAAAGGTTGACTACTTAAAATGGTGCTTGAACTTACTGCCTAGCAAAAGGAAACCTTACTGTAAAATCTCATTCAATTACTTAAAAGAATTGTTAGACTCTCTGAATCTAAAATATGGGATTTAATCATCCCATTTAGGCTTATTTCTAGATGTTTTTATATATGTTGGTCCTCAACAAAATCCAAATTATCAAAGTTTGTCATCGTGCATTTAATTTTTTATGACTCGATGTGTAAGGCTGTTACTTGTTATTACTTATATTGTAATTGAATTACAGAAATAATTATTTCACATGGGTGATTAAAATAGATTATAATGCTGCTATATCTTTTATTTGAAACTAGTTTTTTGCTCACGCCTTTGCTTGCATCAATATAGATTTGACCTATCACTTGGTAACAGTACTTTATCTCTGGATGTACGGTACCCTTTGTCCTTTCCAGTATTGTGTATATGCAAAACTTCACGATGATCTGTTCAGTAATTAAGGCGTGATAGCGTGACAAACAAACTCACAATTCCATTTATAATATTAGTATTTGAAATTGTATTGCACGTTACTTGGTGCTATACTGCAAGTTTAAAAAGTTATGTCTAGCCTACTACAAAAACGAAGACTAAATTCGAAACGAAATATCATGAATATATAAAGTCAATTCTCAACACTATAAATGTATCTCGCAATAGTCTACGTTTATATAATTTATATAGAATTATATGGTACTTTTAGAATCCTTATGTACACGGTTCCCTCCGCACGACGGAACTCCTTTGTGTAGGGATCAGGACGGTGTCAGGTGCCAAGCGCAGTATATAATGTAAAACTCGCTGTAAAGTTGTGTCGAACAAAGCTTTAGGTTCCTGTAACTCCAAACTCGGATGGGTAAGCCTCCCGTTGGCGAGCCCCGAATAACTTTCCTACACTAACTTTCATCCGATGTACGTGGAAGGGTTCAGAGTTGAATTTTGTGAAGGCAACGTTGCGTATTTGGTGAAGACTATTTGTATTAGAAGTTTTATTTGCAAGAAATAAAAGTTTTTGTGTAATGTAAATATTCGTTATGCGAATAATATTATTACAATCTTATTCCATTCAATTTGTTTGGAATTGTTTTATTTGGAATTTGGAATTCTTTAGAAATTAAAAAATATATCGGTAACCTACGTATTATACCTTTATCTATACATATAATAAAAACGTAAATCTAACGTGTCTAAGGAAAAAAATTGTTGCATGTGTCTACGAATAAGTAATAGAATACATATCAATAATTTTTAGAAATGTCTGTCTGTCTGTCTGTTTGTATGAACAATTATATTATTACAATCTTATTCCATTCAATTTGTTTGGAATTGTTTTATTTGGTATTTGGAATTCTTTAGAAATTAAAATATATATCGGTAACCTACGTATTATACCTTTATCTATACAAATTAGAACGTAAATCTAACGTGGCTAACGAAAAAAATTGTTGCATGTGTCTAGGAATAAGTAATAGAATACATTTCAATAATTTTTAGAAATGTCTGTCTGTCTGTCTGTTTGTATGAACAATCACTGCTGAAGTATTGGGTTTACAATAAAACCCCACCAATACAATCATAAAGCATACACTCGAGAGTAACTTAGTTTTTGTTTCATTAAAATTGGTCCACTCTATCAGAAGTTATTGTAATTTGAATTGCGTCTCGAGGTAAGTACGAGAGAAAAGTAGTAATCTACGATCTACGAGTATGCTATTATTATAAAGCTTATCTGTTTGTTTGGTTGAACGCGCTAATCTTAGGAATTACTTGTCCGATTTAAAAAAAAAATTCAGTGTTAGATAGCTTACTTATCGAGAAAGGCCATGGGCTACATATCATCACGCTAAGATCAACAAGAGCGAAGTATCAATGAAAAATGTTTCAAAATCGAATTTTTTTCCTTTTCAGAGCTTCCGCTGCATGTTAGCGTTAGGCCAATGTAACTATTCCACGCGGACGAAGTCGCGGGCAGAAGCTAGTATCATATATAAAAACATATATAAAAGCGATTCCTATTTTTGAAGTGAAATCTTTTTGTGTGACGAAAAGTGGTGTGGGTAGGCACTGTGTCGGGTAGAGTGTTAAAAACACCGGCTCTAAACCGATCATCGAAGTTAAGCGACGTCGGGCGCGGACAGTACTTGATTGGGTGACCGCTTGGGAACACCGCGTGGCGTGACGTTTATGTATTTTTTTAAATTAAAATGTTTCCCTATAATAGAAAAGTGTAACTTGTATAATATACCTTTACGACACAACCTGTTTTTTGTGAAGATACCTACCATTGACGAGCTAAGGTATTACCAAAAAAAAAATTGGAAACACTGCTATTTCATTATTATCGACGGAGTTGAAGCCTTCCTTACTAATACTACAAATGCGTATGTGAGTCTGTTTGTTTATCTATTACGCTTTCACCCCTTAACTACTCAATCGCTTCTCATGAAATTTTGCTTACATGATTGTTTGAGATACAGAAGACATAAGGTACTTTTCATCCAAAAAAATCCATCATCCAGAAAACAGTTCAAATCTACATTAACGCCCGTGAAGCCGCGAGTTAAAACTAGTTATTTTTAAATCTCTATTCGATATACTTCACGGTCCTTGTATTAACTAATCTACTATCTTTGTAAACGTTAAAAAAAACTTAATAATGGTGAACCTAAAAAAATAATAAGTTATGGCCGAATTCGACCACCAATATTCATAAAAATATATTACGTTATCTTCTATTATTATTATTTATTAATTTGGCAATCCAACAGCGTACATTACTTCGTTAAAAGCACTTATCTTGGACCAGACTGATTAAAAATTAATCAAAAGTCACTCAAAAAATTCTAAAGATGGTCGATTTTTTAGTTCTCTCTGAACATATATCACAACACCTCTGAAGTCTTAAAGAATATTTAAAACACTTTCATCTTAATATACAAGTCAATTTTAAGTTAAATCCCTACAAGAATATTATATATCAGTATACAATATCTATGCGTCTGATGCGATTTTCTATATATAACATCTCAGAGAATATGCACTTCTTAAATAATGAATTTTCAAAAATCTTTTCTTCGTGTTCACCTACGTTATAGAAAAAACTACATTACATGTTTCTAGACTAACAGGTTTTCCTTTATGCGTTTTCTGTAAGTCTTATATCTTTGTTAAATCATCATCAATATTATTAAATAGTATAAAAAAAAGTCCTCTGCCACATCCGGTGAAGCTGTTAAGGCCTTACTAGGCCAATAGCGTAGACAGGTCGAAATAAAAATCCTTTGCCACATCTGTCTGTTTGTCTGTTCGCAATAAACTCTCAAACTACTGAACGGATTTTCATACGGTTTTCACCAGTAGATAAAGTGATTCACGAGGAAGGTTTTAGTATATAATTTGTCAAAGTTGAAATACAATGATAATTGTTGGAAATATCGGAAAAAGTCAACCCACCTGGGAGTTTTTATCGAAAACGCTGCCTAATCCTTTTGAGATATAACAAAATAATATATTGGGATATTCCCCTTTTATAGATCTACAAAGAAGTCTGTGAGGGCATATATATATCCTTGAAGGATAGCCCCCTGCACTCATCACATGTTATAAAGCAAACGAGACGTATAATTCGAAGGCAATTTAAACGGATACAGTGTTAATATAATTATCAACTTAAATACATCAATTACGAGTACATTAAGCATTTCATGCACATTCATCTTTGTATGTATAATTCTTCTATCCGTGTGTATGTGACTGAACTCCTCCTAGACGGTTGGACAGATTTTGTTGAATTTTTTGTGTGTTCTGTTGGATTCGCAAATGGTTTAGATTCATAATTGAACCCGATACGTTGCTTTGCGGTCGGATAGTAAGTTTTTTGTATTATAAGCGTCGCCAGGCCCGCTAGACTATAATATAAATGGATTCATTGTTACTGTTAAACTGTCACTAAAGACTAATAGAAAAGATATATGACTAAAAATATTAGCATATAAATAAAACGGATTTCACATATTATATACTAGATATAGATCCAATATGCAGGTAAATGTTTCTATAGTCAGCCTCCCCTTCCAATATATCATACGCAATTATTCCCCAAATTAATCAAAGGCCGGCTGGAGGGATACAAGAGTAATATTAAAAAGGCCGGCGGCGTGGACGGCGGATGAATGCAAACGTTGACGGACGTCCGGTGTGATTGAGTGGAGCCCTCGATACAGCCTCTAATGGGTCTCCGAGCGCGGGGGCTGGCTGTGGAGGTGGGCGGGCGGTTTCTGTGTGGCAACGACGGGAGACCTCAATAACTATCGCCCAGGGATAGCACGATCGCTATTAACAATAGTTAGTTAATACCTCCTTTTAACTAAAAATAGTATCATTATTTATATATAAAAAAAAAACAAAATACACAAACTTTGTTAAATACCGATGATAAATATAATGATTATAATTCTGCACATAAGTAGTAGTAGTAATAGTCGCTTAATCCCATATGAATGAAAACCATTTGTAGAATTTATGTAAGCACATCACTTTATAATGGCTGCACCTATTTGATAAATTATTTTTATTATGTTTGTAATTGTCAAGAAAAGCTTTATATAATAGAACGTGATTGAAATTTTCTAACAAATCTTAGGGAAAAGTAAAAGTTTGGGAGATCTTCAACAATATTGATTGACTAACTATTAATTGTTCGGTTAACCTTTTGTTTCACGACCATGTAGTCATACTGTGAAGGGAAGAGTTTTTTTCATTTTCTTCATTAGTACACCCATGCGAAGCCGCGGCCGGCTGCTAGTATTTTATATTCTAAAGTCATAACATTAGTAAAATAAACATAAAAGTCACAGTGTATGATCTGAAAAAAAACCGTAGACATACTGAAAAAAAGAACGTCTCTCATTTGAAGTCCGTTAAAAAATAGGTTCCTTCGATATTATAATATAATAATATATAAATAATACACTACATAGACACAGTAATCTAGAGTAGTATGTATTCACTTCCACAGGGCGAAATTGAATTCCATTCCTAGCAGCGTTCTTCGTAGTCTCTAGATAATGGCGTCTATAAACGACGTCTTGCACGCGTTTTGAACAAAGCGAAACGTCGGCGTGTATGAGCTTTAGTTTTCACACTCAAGTACCCTTTAGCTCGAGGCCGAAGGTATTATTCAGGCCACATTTTCAGGTAAATGCTGGTAAATATTTATTTTATTAAGCCATTTAAACAATATGATGATATTATACACGTATATTTTAGACATTTATGAAATGCAAAACTTGAGTAGTTGTAGATATGTTAGGGCAAATTCTGATCTATATATATTTGTATGCTGCGTGATAGAAATTGAAGAATACTTTTTTTATATTATAGGGAGTAAACGAACAGATGGATCACTTGATGGTAAGTGATCACCGCCGTCCATAGATACTAGCAACACTAGGGGAGTCGCAAATGCGTTGACGGCCTGTGTTTGGGAGGAGAGGAAAGGGGGAGGTGGACCTTCGGCGCTCTCACGGACCGAACAAAACACAACAATGCAAGCACTGTTACTTCACGTCGGTGTTTCTGTGAGAGAGTGGTACTAACCCCGAGCGAGCCGACTCATTCATGCTGAAACCACTAAAGGCTTCAGCGTAGTTCTACCACTTACCAAAACGTACTGCACATCAATAGAGAAATACTATAAACAATGAAAGAAATAATATGAGTAAGTACGTTTACAAGACATTTCGACGTAAGAAGGAAATACTAGATTTAATTAGTCTTAATAAACACTTTTCCTAAGAACTGTATTGATAGATTTGATTATACGATTTACGTCATCAAGTTTTATTATAGATAATTCATTCAGTAATAAACTGTGGCCGATGGGATTTCCTACCGGCAGCACATCAAGATCTTTGTGCGACCTGTCAAGAAAATCTTAGGGAGGGAATTTTCAAATATTTTTACTTTTTCATTTTTATTTTCGCCTGTTTTAAACCCACCGATTTAAGCTGTGCGATATCTGCCAATCATTCTTAAAAATTTTATTAAATAAAAGATTAAAATGTTTGTTATTATGTAGACAAAGCATCAATATTGCGTAGTCCACTGCTTATAGACGATATTAAAACATCTTCTAAATATAATGAACTGCGTAATATTTGCTTATGGTATGAAATTAAAATTGATAAAGTGGAAAACTATGTAAAAAAGTACTAACGTAGCTGCATCGAGTGTTCTTGCCTCTTTATTATCGTGGTTATTTTATAAGGGTTCTATTTATATATAATACTTTAGTTAATTGGCAAAAGTGTGTATTCCCGTTTATGCTATTACGCAATAAATAACTTTATTTATTTAATTATAATTTGTTTAATCCATCTGAGTCTACATGAAGTATATTACTAAAAGGATACTGAGAAGTGACGCACACTGTGTCAAATGGATAAAAAATACAACACACGTCCGTAGCTGGGTCGCAGAGTACGTTGAGTTGCATGATATATGAGGGGCATAATTCAGGCGAAGCTGGGTGTCGCGGTCAGCGGCGCTCGGGCTCAAAGGAAATCTCATTTTGCGTCCCCTTGTCCGTACTCCCCACCCCACTCGCGGGATGTTCGGACCCAGGCGACGTCTATTAAAATTATTTCAGAAAAATCGCCATCTCAAATGTTTATAAATTTTATCAGAAAATGTTGTGTTCCTATTTTTAATTTATTTATATGTTGGTGTATATTGTAACGTACATTATTTTTTTTTAATTTTAACAATGTATACTGTGCTATCTGTTACTATTCTTTTATTATTTAATCATTATACATTGTAAAAGGCATGGTTTTGTCTGTCTATCTGTTCGTTAGTTCGATTATAACTCGAAAATAACTGAACCATTTTACACGAGTCTTTTAAATCATATCTGTACTCCCTGGCCAGGTTTTGTTGAATTAGGTGGTATGTGGAACAAGTTATGAGTTTAAAAATAAAAAAAATTGAGTGATAATGACCACCAGTAATTGTTTAGAATATCACTTACTGAAAATAATCAGTGGTACTATAAATGTAACTTGCATATTTACTTCAATTACAGTGAACGCTTTTTTGTACATGATACAGGTATAACTGGTAAATATATAAACGTCTGATTTTATTTAGAATACAGTTGCACATAGTGTTTTAGGTCTGCACGATAGACCCAGATATTAATTACCTTTACAAACACTTACAAACCACACTGAAGCTATTACTGGTTTCAGCATGAATCGGTCAGCTCGCCCGGGGTACCACCACCTTCTCACAGAAAACCGACGTGAAGTAACAGTGATTGCATTGTTGCGTTTCGTTCGGTCAGTAAGAGCGTCGGAGGTCCACCCTCTTCCCACTCCCTGGTCCCTTCCTCCCAAACACAGGCTGGCAACGCACTTGCGACTCCCCTGGTGTTGCTAGTGTCTATGGACGGCGGTGATCACTTTACATCAGGTGACCCGCCTGCTCGTTTGCCTTCTATGATATAAAATTAAAAGAATTGCCACGTCTATAAACTGTAATATCTAAAATTAAATATAGATAATACATAACATTTAAAATTGTTTTTTATATAGTATGCTTATTAGAAACTATAAGTATATTTAGCAGTGAGTTTCTGATTTAAACATTCAGCGACGGTATGAAAGCCGTCAGGTTCGATACCTAAAGAATTAATTTACTATATATAAAAAAAAAATCTGAAGTAAATTTACATAAATTTTGAGAGGTTGTTGATTTGCTTAGTCTAGTCGTTACGTAGTCGGTCGATGCCGGCCCGTCCTCCATTCGCTTCAATTTATTCCACGTTTATACTTCATAGTTCTTTTGTTGTTCGATATCGACGGAATAATTTGAAAGGTCCTTTGAAGTGAGTTACTTTTTGCTCAATTAATTTTGAGTTTCTTTTTTTGAAACAATTTTATATTGAACTGGTTATTTTTCTGAAAACTCAAAGATGCTCTGACTGTGGTTAACACGGGAAAACGCAACAGAAACATAGACGTTTCAATTACCAAAAATATAAAGTATGTATATTAAATTTTCAATGAACTGAAGCTGGCCTCTTGGTATAATTGGTTAAAATACTCTCTTGACAAATTTCATGCATTATTATATTATTTAAACTCTTGTGCTTTTAGGCGTATTGGTTTTGTGTTTAAAAAGGTGTTCGTTGTTGATATATAACGTATGCACGCACACATCAAAAGTTCAAGGATAATTCAATACAATAAAGTAAAACCAACATATTATATATATATATATATGTATACATATTATATATATAAAAAACAACAATATTTAGAGTACGATGACTTATGTTTATTCAAGTCTCAGATTGAATGCAATTCTCATTTGAAAAATAAATAGTTAGATAATAATTTTTACATAATAAACACTGTAGGTTATTCGACAACATTCTTTTTTGTCTTAATATAAATATTAACCCATAACCTTAATTTGAGATCACACACATATTATGGATAACATATATGTATATATTGAGGTGTACCAAAAAACGACGATATATATTTTTTTTGCTCTCAGCCTAAAATATCTCGATGATATCCCATCAAAGCTCCTGTTAAAAGCGGAGCTCAAAATTTCTATTCTAAGAGGTTCTCCATCAGTTGCTCTCAGTACAAAATATCTTAGGAGATGTCCCAATAAAGCTCCTGTTAAAAGCGGAGTTAAAAATCTCAATTCTAAGAGGTTCTCCATCAGTAAGTGAATTATGTTCTTTGAGAAATAAATTCTTTAAACCTAACTTAAAGTTTATCCTTTTAAATAATATGGGAAACATAGGTTTTTATTTTTTTTTTTTAAATCGAATGAATGTTTTTTTTTTTATTATTAAAGTTGGTACAAAAAACTATCTTGAGTCGAATTTATATCTTCAATATTTGATTTGTTATATAGCTTTGAAATTAAAATATCCGATTTTTTACATTTTTGAGCAAAACTGTAAGAGTTAGACAAGAATATCATATGCCAAATTTGTAGTACTTTTAAAATTCTATAAAAAAAATCTTGTAAATTTTTTCATATCATCAATAACAACAAAGTTACAGGCTCATGTATTTTTTCAAATTTTTGCTTTTACGATATGAAATATCGATAATTAAACAAAAAAATAGATGCAAATTTGTTAACACATTAAACTTGCAACAAGATTAGGTGAGTAAGATGTTTGGTAGTATCAAACCATAACATTTACAGACTTAATTATTCATATATTTATGATTTTTGAACTATATTATAAAATATAATATTGAGGCATGGTAACATTTACATTGCATTGAATCCTTGCAAAGAATTATGACTTGCTAACCTACGCTTACGTTACGCTCACACTCCTTACAATTCTTCCATATAGAAAACAAAAATAAACTATCAGGGCTATACAATTTGGGTATAATTTTGATTAAACTTCCAAATTAATTGGCGTAAACAACATCACTTTGATGTTCGCCTGCCATTACAGAAATAATTGGATACTCCTGTTACAAAATTTTAATTGGAATTGAACCGAAGCGTGAGAGTACTCAATGTGATAATGTATAATTGTATCCATGTAAATCCATGTACCCATTTTGAGGTGATCTATCAAATTCTCGCACCGTGTGACGAGCACCATTATTCGACGGCCGCGAAACAAATGATTACAAATGAATCGAGAGAGCGGGTGGCAGAGCGGGTGTTGCCGTGGCAACGCGAGACGATCGATCCGCTCCGCCCGCGCTCTTCAACCCCCCCAATTAAACAATGATTCACATCACGTTAAATGACGACGAACGCACACGCATTGTGTGATATTTCATATCGAAACTGATTGTTCGTTGAAAAATCGCCAGAGCTTGCGCTGTTCCCGAGGGAATCGTGTAGACCTTGCGGTCTCATCGGATAATCATTAAAGTTACTTATCACATCAATTCATTTGTTTATAAATCTATATAATACTATATTATCTATATTATTTTCTTATATAGTTTAGAAATATGTTCTTATTTTCAAGAGAAAACGGGAAGCCTTTTACATATAGTTAGAATCAAATAGATAACACCATGAATGACCCTATAATTATTAGAGGAATTATTATTTCATTAATAAAGAGAAACAATACATACGGTCCATAATTTCAATGAAACTTGTTCTAATTATATTACTGAACAGGTTGTTGATTCAACCATGTATTATTTATTACATTATGTGTGTATATGTGTGTGTATATGTATATGTGTAGTATATATGTATTATATATGTGGTATATTGGCGTTGATATTTTATTTATATATTGTGATATTAAATAGGTTAAACATAATTTCATAAAAACCTCACCTTTTACACCTCCCAACATTTATCTCTGCATCACCTAATGGTTGACTGGCAGAGAATGCCTTAGGCATTAAGTCCACCATTGCGTATTTAACGCATAATGTGTAAATAAATAAATAAAAAAAACCACCTGTATTTTATTTTGTCCACAGATGTCGTACTTAAATATGCCTATATCACCCATACAGATAAGACGAATATACAATCTATACATATAATAAAAATGAAGTGTCTGTATGTAATATCAAAATATTTTTTTTTACTGATTGGGTACAAAGTATACACGCTATAGATAACAAAAATGCAATTTTTAAATTTTTTGTCGGTCTGTCTGTCTGTCTGTTTGTTCCGGGTAATCTTCAAAACGGCTGGATCGATTTTGACGGGAATTTCACTGGCAGATAGCTGAAATTACAGCGGGTTACTTAGGCTAGGTATTAACCGCGGCGTCGTCTGCAATACTATCTCCAAAACGATTGGACAGATTTTTACGGAACTTTCACGAACAGATAGCGGATATCATATCCAGTAATTTAGTCTATTTTAATTTAGACTAGCTGCTAACCGTGGCTTCGCCCGCAGTACTATCTTCAAACAGTTCGAGCGATCTTCAAGAAACTTTCACTGGCAGATAGCTGACCTTATAAAAGTAATTCAAGCAATTTTAGTTTCTACTAGCTGTTAACCGTGGCTTCGCCCGCAGTGCTATCTCCAAAACGGTTAGACCGGTTTTCACGGGACTTTCACTGGTAGATAGCGAACGTTATAAAAAGTAATTGAGGTTATTCTATTTTAGACTAGCTGTTACCCGCGTCTTTGTCCGCATGAAATTTAGCAAGATTTCAACTCATTCTTTATCTCTAATAAGAGAAATAATTATCAGCTTATTGTTTACCATTCGACACTTTAATTATTATTAACATTAATGTTATAGAGGTCTTCCTAATAATATCTTAGATTATAAACTTATTACGTAAAGAGTTCCATAATACAATTTCTTTCGAAACAGACAAGCGTTTATTTTTTGTATAGTCACAAAATCTTATAATAATGACAATGTTTATTAAATGTAATGTAAATCTTTATAATCATATTTTAAGTTATTGTTTCATTAGTTCCTTATACAGTGTAGGTGAGCACTGAGGTAGTTATATGGTGGGTTAAGGTTCCAAATATGTTGCTGATGACAAACCTCATTTGGCACGCTGTTAGTATTTATATATCTAATGTACATGTTACATGTTACTTTTAGTGGCGTGCGCGTCGTATTTACAATTGTCTTTAAAGAGTATTTCTGTAATTGTACATAGTCTCACAATTTTATAATTATTTGATATGACTTAAAAAAAACGCGTGCGGAGCTGCGGGTACAGCTAGTATACAATATACCCCATACATTAGAATCCATTACGACGTTTAAGATACAAAGCATACCAAATAAATATACATACAATATACACACATACATTCTTATAATTATTATAAAGAGATAAACTTGGTATAAAATAAGCGATTCTGAAAAATCTTTTACTGGCAGAAACCTATGTTATGTTCTAAAATATGTAGGTTATTTTTTCTCCTTATTTGATTTTATATTATGACTAGCCTCTGCCCGTGACTTCGTCCGCGTGGAATAGTTACTTTGGGCATACACTAACACGCAGCGGAAGCTCTGAGGAGGAAAAATAAACCGATTTTGAAACATTCTTCATTGGTGTTCCGCTCCTATTGGTCTTAGCGTAATGATATGTTAACCTATAACCTTCCTCGATAAATGAGCTATATAACACTGAAAGAACTTTTCAGATCGGACCAGTAATTCCTGAGATTATTCCTTACAACGTCACAAACTCGCAAACTTTACCTCTTTATAAAATTAGTATAGATTGATGTGAACTCGTGATGTGAACACATCGTGGGCACTTCTAAATCTATTCATTGCGTCACCTACTGATCATTTATTTTTATTATTCGTATACTTGAAAAAATATTTTGTCTGCGATGTATCGTCAACCAAAATCGTACCTACCTACGATTTCATATCTGGTTAGCTGAAGAATATTGTCAGTAATTCGTTAATTGATTTGTACAGTTTTCTTTTTCCAATTATCCTGCAACCTTCGAATGGTCTTTTTGGTACATGCTTAATACATTTCCTCGTAAACATAATTTACCGAGCACATTTGAAGTATTCGTCTTTCAAACAAATTTCGCAATTTGTTATTCGCTGGGTATTCAAACTTAATTAACGAACACGAAATATTTTTTATGGATTCGTTAAAACGTGAATAGTTTCGTTTTGTTTTTTTTTTAATTCTTTTATTTAATCTAGGTTTTATTAGCTTTTTATATTGAAACATAATAAATAGACGGCATCATATCACCCAACAGTTGTGATACCGGCTTGTTCTTGGAGAGATCCTATGTTGTAGGAAGGAGGAAACACACGGCCCGGGAGACTGTTCCACGGCTTCATAGTATGGCAAAGATGTGGCATATCATTTTTTTTATGCCGAGATGCAAACTATCGTAAAGCATTGGCATCCGAGAAGTCGTAGTGGTCTAGTGGTTTGACCGGTGGAATATCAACCCGATACCTGCAGGTTCGAACACTCGCATGTGCCAACGAATTTTTCGGAATTCGCGTACATTTACTAATTTCAATTAGTAATACTATCGACTGACAGTGAAGAAACCTGAACGTGAGAAATGTTCTTGTAGTAATACTGTATGTCGGAAAACATAGAACTGTGGATTTCTCAGAGTTTGAAATCGTCAATACGTTTTGGGCTGGCGTTGTGATTATGCATATATCTTCCTTCGGGAAGAGGTATATGGCCCTGCGGTGGGTCTCTTATAAGCTGATGATAATGATGATCTAGTCCCAGCGCATGTGGTTCTATAATGAAAGAGAGACGAAGGAGTTAGGTTCAACAACTTTTCACTAGACTAACCATCTCAGTAAAATACTTTCAATCAGGCGTCTTTACGAAGCTGAAATAGTTGAATATTCTTGATAATGTGTGCATCATGTGGAATACAGGGTGCCTCTCTCTACAAGTTATTCAGAGCATCGAGTAAGTATTTAACGGATCCATCCGATATCTGCAAAGACTGTTCATTACAAGGACGAATTTGCCTTTTAAAGCAAGTACAATTGATCAGTAGAGAGAAATAACCATCGTATCCTATTCTAGATTTCGAGTTTTCAAAATATAGTGATGATACTTTAGATGTTGACCTGGAGTTGAGGTTACGTCTAATATCCATATCAAGGATAATGAGATTGTCACGCGTTGAGAGCGAGGCGTTTTGAGGTGCACGGAGTGGGAGAAAAGAAGATTTATTGATTGATAACGCTGCACACCTGAGTTTCCTTAGCATTGAATCTATCCAAGTTAGATAGATATGCGGTGCAAGGAATGGTTAAGTTCAATTACAAGTTATTTTCCTCTCTTTTCTGTTTCTCCCCGACCGCGTCTAGGCTTGTTGCAATAAAATTCATAAACAACGCTATCGTCTACATATCAGTAAATATGACCCAAAGGTAATGAACAGATCATGGTAATGATATTATTACATAAAATATGATAATAATAATAAACGAAAAAACAGCATATAAAGAAGAAGGAGAATTGTCATAAAATATGCTTAGTTCAGTTATATTTACCTTTGTCGATTAACATAAAGGTCTCTGTCAATATCCTTGCCTTTATACCTTTTGTGTGGATCTTATTGAGCTCTAACAGCATGTGTAACTAAACTATATGTACCTACTTATGAGACCCTTTTAAAAAATGGTTTCGTTATGTGGATACCAATGACACTTGGTATAGGGTATAAAAATAAAATGATAAGCATTAATGACTCTGTGGTAGCGTGTTCGGTCACCTTTTTTTTAACGTGGAGTAAATACTAAGTGGGTACCTTCCCACTCGGGGGAGAAGTGAGTTGTGTACAGCAACCATACTGGATAACATGGGATCGCACTAGCATTCACCGCGTAGCCCCGGCGGCCAGATTAGCCTCATGTCAGGCCTCCCGCGCTTTTGAAAGACAACCTGGTACGTCTCCAGAAGGCGGAACTAGTACAATAAAGAGACGAATGTACATAACATATATTACTAAGATAATGAACAACGTAGGCGAAATTTCGCTCGTATCAGTTAGGAAACAATAAAAAAAACTATATAATACAAAATATCAAAATCGATTAATGGGTTCTTTTTTTTTATTACGGTAACCAAGTAATATTTATCTCGAAATAGCTGTTGCTCGCAAATTTGTTCACTTAAAATTTTTTTTATCTTCTTTAAGTGATTTTATATTACTACTTAGCTATTTCAGAAATGGCTAACAGAATATTATTGATAGAATCAATCCTTAAAACTTATACTTAAAAAGACTAAATACTATATGAAATACACTTCACTGAAACGACCCACGCGTCATCTATTGTACGTTGATAGTACCATGGTTTCAACTTTCACGAAAGTGCTTGCAAAAAGTTATTATACAATATTGAAACTCAATCGTATGAACTGTGCAAAACGAACACAACACTAACTCCAGAGAATATTTTTATATACATATAAGACTGGTTATACAGTAATCGAGCCAGTTTTACCATAACGAGCTCTCTGTGCGAATTAAATCGGTTCAGTTATATAACATTAAAATTGGAGGGCCGCCCGCTCACCGTACCACCGCAAACGCCCGAAAGGCTTTGCTTCCAATCCCAATAAGCGATTGGCTCCACCTCTATGTAGCTACGTATATTATACAGACGAGCTATTTGAAATAGCACGTTTTAAAATGGACGCGCGACGTGGAGCGTCTATCGGATCAGGTACAGTCTAATTTTATCCAAATTCATTTGCGATATTTATATATATGTTTTTAAGGTACAGCACCATCTCAATAATTGGTGTGTAAATTGGTACAATTTAATTGATATTATAAGTGCGGCTGTAAGTCTATTTGTTTGTTACGATTTCACGCCTTCATTATTGAACACATTATTATAAAATTCTGCATACACGTTGTTAGGGATACAAAAAAGATATAAGGATATACACCTTTCATCTAGTTTTGCTATAACTCGCTACTATATATTGCCGCAAACCATTAGAATATAGATCCCTTTACCATGAAAATTTATATGTGTATACGGAGAATATTTAATAATAGTTTCAATAATTCAACTATTCATTACAACAAATAATGACAATAACCAATAGTAACATGCGAGTACAGAGCCGCGGGTGGAACTGCTAAATTTAAATGTTTAACATTAACTTATATATGTATGACATACTGATATATTGCGTGTCAAATTCAGAAAGGGTGTATCGCAGTATTTGGATAAGATATGCCAAAAGGACGCATATTTTTTTTACATTATAGGCGTCATAAATGTCAATAATGCTATACATGCTAAAATGACTTTGTAAAATCAAAAGGGCGAACAAATTCATATACGCCACTCTTGCATTTGGGAAGCGATAATTATGTACGTGAATATTACTTTATTCACTGTACCACTCGGTATATTCAAATGGATTTTCTATAACGGAGCGCAGAGTACGTGAATTAACAAACTGCAGCGGAAAATACGAGTGCTGCTTTTAACCAAGTCCTTTAGCTCTACGGTATTTTTTTTCATCGCAGTTTTTTAACTCTCTCGGAAATACGCAGCCATCTTTAAATCTCGTAGCGGTCCGACGCGCGTGCCGTGGTAAATAATTCTCGCCGTGTATTTTAAACCGAGTTCCGGTTTCTGAATACGAGAGGTAAATTTTCTTTGTTTTATTTCTTTATCTACATCGTTTTCAAGTTAACTTTATAATTAAAATATTGGCTAGCAAAAATCGTCATGTTGCCTTAATCTTTTGCTGTGACGAGTTAATTCGTCTTTTCATGGGCAAACATCAGTCATGTTAATGAGTTAACTTTTCATTGCACTTGCATTATCTATTTCGATGTATGACACCTATACTCATATAGGATATTACAAAAAACAAATGATACTGATAGAAAAGTCCAAGAATTTGCAGAGAGGGCAAATGACTTTTGTAAATCAGAAAATAAACTAAGATACAAAAAAATCTACTAGAAGTAGGTAGGAAATGGATTCCTGTGGAAATAGCCGGTGGCATGATAGTTCCGGTGTAAAATCGCCGGTCAGCAAAGTGTTGATAGTATGATTAGGTACTTTTGGAAAGTTTACACATTTTACTAGCTGATAACCGCAACTTCGTCTCCGTCGTTTATTATTTTAACAATATATTTAGGTACATAAGAAAAAAGACAGGCACCACAGCGCTTGCCCCAATTCTCCACGGTAAAATAAAATACTTTGCTGAACGCGTAGTACTTGTAAATCTCATATTTTTTTAAGCTTTAATAACCTTATACGAAATGAAGCAAACGTATTTTTTCTTAGATAACCGATCAATTGCCTATCAAAATTTGATAGAAATCTTTCCAATATTTTTTGAAAGATGCGCGGACAACCGCAGATCTCTATAATTATATGCGTATATGCTATAAATATATGCGTATTATATTAATAAAAATAAGAGAAATATCGATAAATTAGTAAAATCGATATCTTATTTAAAATTACGTGCAACAAGAAAATATTTGTTTGTGTGATGAAAGTTATGAAGCTTCTATGATTTTGATAAACTATAAATGAAAAGAGTGCATTGAAAAAAGATTTAAATCAGTAGGTATTAGGGTGGACGTTACTTTGTACTTCACCTTGAAATGCCAGTAAGACGTGACAGCGTCCAATCAGTTCCAAGCGGAAGTGCAGAGTAACGTACTCTAACACTTCATGATGAGTCTCCACAGAGTAACGCCTTCATCAGTCAAGCACTTAAATCGTTTAGACGCTTATGACGTCACATTAATAAGTATATTGCACCCTTGAGAAATCGGGGCGAGACACTAGTAATAAAATATAATGTTTATTTATTTGGTAGCTTATTTATAACTAGCTGTGCCCGCATGGGACTTTATGTAAAAAACAGTCATTAAATTAAATCATGTGAATGTATTAAGTTTTTGTGTATTTACTCTTCTCTCGTACTTATTCGCGTCATTATCAAAATTACCATAACTTTTGATAGACTAAACTGATTTTAATAAAACAAAGATTAAATGTTACTCAAAGATAAGCTTTATGAGAGGTTTTATCATAAACGCAGTGTTTTAGCAGTCATTCGTGTCCAAACAAATAGACAGACAGACATTTCTACAAATGATTGCAATGTATTTTATTAAACAGAGCAGACGCTTTAGATTTACGTTCTTATTATATGTATATAGATAATAATATAAAAGTTGAAATAATTTTAGGTACCTAAACTTTTGTTTACATTTATAGATAGTATTAGAGGTGCATACACAGTAATGTCGTTTCATGGCCGCTCTTATCTGTCAGAGTCAGGTTTAGTTCAGTACTAGATATATTTTTATAGCGTTATTCGAAAGGGATGTTCGTAACATATTATTTAATATTTATTCATATATTTTGTAATCTAGGTCATTCAATGCTATTATTTTTAATTGTTTGAATAAATTTTTCAAGAAGAAGTTTGTTGGTGTTGTTTTATAGACAATCCCTGTTTTTATAGTGTACTTTTACTATTGAAGATACCGTACAATTCTTATCCGTAATTAGACAAAAGTTTATGGTCTCAGCAAGGAATTTATAGGTTTGTTTACTTATAAATTCCTGGGGTCTCAGTTATTACATATATCAAAATACAACTAAGCATTACTCTTTGTCTAATAAACATTGTTAGAGAACGAAAGGAGCTAAAGATAAGAATATATAATCGACGTTTAGAAATAAGGCCGATGCATTTTATAATTTTGATTAATTGAATTAAAGCATGGCTTAAATACAAATAAACTTCATTATTTTTAGATACATTTTGTTGACGTTAAAATATCCCATTACTGTACAGAAATCTCTCCCGGAGGGAAAAATTCGTTCGTACATGCGACAGCTCGAACTTTCTGACAGCGGACTAATATTCCACTTGTCGCAACATTTGGTGCTATGATTTTATTTTCAGAAATATTGTAGCATGACCATAAAAATGGCCATGATTTTTTTTATTATTTAAATAAATAATTGTATGAAAGATATCATGGTTTTGACTAAGGTGCAATTGGAAACACTTACTGTCACGAGTTGTTCCACCTTTGCCCACGAAATGCTGCGGCAAGCCAGTGACAGTACTTGGACTGTATGTTATATATTATTTTACATTATAAATAAAATTAGCGGGCCCAGTAAACGTTATCCCGCCCTGATAATAAAAAAAACCTCGACAAATTATATACCTAAACCTTCCTCATGAATCACTTTATCTACTGTTGAAACCGCATGAAAATCCGTTAAGTAGTTTTTGAATTTATCGCAAACAAACATACAGACAGACGTGGCAGAGGACTTTGTTGTATAATATGCAGTGATATTAGGTACGTAGAATTAGGTCTACAAAATCTATATGAAACCGAAAGTAATCCTGTGTATCCTTTCATTACGTAAGGTTATTACAATTGATTTAGTATTGATAAACGGCAGATTTATCGATAAAAAATACAATCCATCTAAAATTATTTGCTTAACCCTACCGTAAACAACCCAGATTTGAGGTATTTCAAATATTCTCTGAGAAACGCAAGCCAATCACATTTGTACGTCTCACGATTGTTGAAAGAGAAATAATCCAGAAGTGATGCCTCGTTGAAAAGTTGTATCACTGTTAATACAAACACTATAAAACATTGCGAAAAATCTGTTATCGGCAATCTCTCCAGTACTTCTCATTACAAGACCAATTAGTTACCAACCGGTTTTGTATTGTCGTGGGTTTATAGAATTGCAAATTGACAATTGCCGTCGATTCTCATTTTCATATTTTTAAAGTCTGTTCTACTTATTATCAGCTCTGAAGTCGATTTTGTAAACAGGGAAAAAATTAACAAGTTACTATAATGATTAGTGACTCGATTCACGCGATATGCATCCCTGTGATACTATATCACAGTCGCTATAAACTATAGTATCCACCTGCGTTGCACTTTACCAACAATAAAATAAATGCACCCTCAGACAGATTCAATTAGTGACGCAACCGTCTGTCGTTTCAATTTACAGCGTCGTTGCTTATGTTTGTGGCGTAATACTTGTTTTCAGTAATAGAAATGGGTTTTTTTAATATTCGTTAAAGTATTTGATTTGTTCATACCAGATATCAATAATTGAACATAGGTAAAGGTTTGCTAAGGTAACAAGTGTTACATTTCTCACGAGATTATGGAGCATAAGCGAAATTTCTTCATCGGATTACGTGGAGTATGTAGTGCGAAATGTAATAAGTATTTGAAGGGAGGTACCGCCGGAAGGGAGTTTAGTGGTGGAGGGTGGTGGCCGAGCGGTAGAATCAAGGGCGCCGTGTACAGAGACGCGCGGGAGGGATGCTGCGTGGGGCCGGGGCGCGCAGATCAATATCTCCCGTTGCCCGGGCGACGCCGCGCCAGACCGAGTGCCTCCCGTACTACGCCCCCTCGACCCGAGGCCCCCAACTCTACCTACTAGTCGGTTATTTAATACATGCCGTATCTGGGATGCGAGCTTTTTCATGCTAAATGACAGGGCAGCGTAATACGGCAAAACGTCGAGTCACCGTTCTCGTATATTTGCCGCCGTAACTATAGGGTTGTGGTCCCCTTGGCCGAACATAAAACCCAGCAATATTCAACATGACATTGACCCCGTTCCTTTGAGAAAACTTCCATTTTCGTCTTGTGATTCATAACTACAACATAGGCATAGAATCGTGCCAAAAATGATCCACTAAACTTTATATCAAAATATTTGATTAAAACATTTTCCACAGCACTAAAACATCCTTATTAAACTCTAATACCATAAATATAATTAATTTCTGGCTCTTTGTATAAATTCCTTTGTACTTGATTAAGTAAAAAAAACAAAGAAGTTTTTCTAAGAGTACGATTTCATTTGTTCATTAATTTCATTTGCATACATTTCTTCTTTTTTTTGAAGTTTTGTTATATGAAATATTGAGTGGTATGTATGTATGTATGGTATGGTATGTAGCTACCGAGTATGTCATGCTCTTTGGCATATATTGAACGTTTGAATATATTGTAAATTGAATTATAGAATACTAGCGGGCCCGGCAGACGTTGTCCCGCCCTGATTATAAAAATATCCTTGACCAATTATATAACAAAACGTTCCTCATGAATCACTTTATCCACTGGTGAAAACCGCTTCAAAATCCGTTCAGTAGTTTTTGAGTTTATCGCGAACAGACAGACAGTCAGACGCGGTAGGAGACTTTGTTTTATACTATGTAATGATGGCCTTCAAACGATTGAACGATTGCGTGTCTGTATAAATACCATATATGGAGTTATGAATAAACAGTCTATTTTACGCACTCCGAGTATTATTATTAAGCTGTCCGTGTCAGTCTAGACTCTTATAATAGTGAGCCTGAAGCTCCTACAAGTATATTGCCTCAGCATTACATTGAAATATAAAGCAATCATCTATTCATTGTTTTTGTGATACAAAATGTCAAGGGAATGTGAATTTAACGCGATTTTATTATCTCAGTGTTTCCCATAGCACATCTCAAGAGATGCTAGAAACAAAAAGGGTGATTAAAGACTTTATTCCATTAAAATATTTTTCATTCTAAAATTGGTGCTTCGTATAAAACGAATACCATATTCTAAATGATGTTTAAATTTATTCGTCTATTGTATTTTACTTAATTGGGAAACTAACTACATTTGAAGTCGACGATATCTAAAATCCGGTTATTAGAAGTATTTGACAATAACATTCCATTAAAAAAAAAAGCCCTAAACTTCGAGTGAACCACGAGGACCAGATACCACGTCGACCACGTAGATTCGGATGTACAAAGATTTGGTGAAGGTAAATATCGTGACGGAATTATAGCATAGTGGTAGGACTTTTTCTAATCCCTACTTGAATAGACAACCACATTTTAGTTCAAAATCTGTCACCCAGCCTAATAGTTGTTGCAGTTGTACATCACGCAGCTGCGATTTCCTTTAACTTGTTATCACCATAAGCCACATAGTAATTTATTATTAGCCAAGATTATGGTCAAAGGCATAGTGTATGAAAAAATGGGTCTCGCGCTTGGTTATTTTACATGGATATTTTCCCAACCGTTAGTATTTTGCGGTAGTTACTGAGAGATTACCAATCCAAATAACACAATGATTTCATAAAAAGCTTGGCTTCCCTTTAACTTGTTTTCACCATAAGCCATTTATTATTAGACAAGATTATGGTCAAAAGCATAATTTGTGAAAAAATGGGTCTTTCGCTTGGTTATTTTACATGGATATTTTCCCAACCGTTAGTATTTTGCGGTAGTTACTGAGAGATTACCAATCCAAATAACACAATTATTTGATAAAAAGCTTGGCTTCCCTTTAACTTGTTTTCACCATAAGCCATTTATTATTAGGCAAGATTATGGTCAAAAGCATAATTTATGAAAAGATGGGTCTCCAGCTTGGTTATTTTACATGGATATTTGCCCAACCGTTAGTATTTTGCGGTAGTTACGAGAGATTACCAATTCAAATAACAGAATGATTTGATAAAAAGCTTAGCTTCCCTTTAACTTGTTATCACCATAAATCATTTATTATTATCCAAGATTATGGTCAAGGGCATAGTGTATGAAAAAATGGGTCTCTCACTGATTATTTTACATGGATATTTTCCCAACCGTTAGTATTTTGCGGTAGTTACTGAGAAATTACCAATCAAAATAACACAATGATTTCACAAAAAGCTTGGCTTCCAGTTAACTTGTTATTACTATAAGCCACATAGTAATTTATTATTAGATGAGATTGTGGTCAAACGCACAAAGTGTATGGAAAAATTGGAGCTCTTACCAGGTTATTTTAGATGGATGTTTTCACAACTCTTTATGTTTTCCCAATTTTGCGGTTATTACTGATCGATTACCGATAAAAAAAACACAATTATTTAATAAAGATAATTTTATTAGAACGGTAACTGTGTGAGTAAGGCGACGCCTCGCATTATCCAATGGTCTGGTTCCTTAGCGGTAGGCAGACGCATAAATAGTACATAGTTAGTGGAGTGCCCCGTAGTAGAGAGGACGCCGCGTCTGTCTCCAGTCTTGTACAAGGGACAGTTGTAAAATACGTCCGTTGGTACATCTTCACGCTTCAACGGAATCAACCATACCTGATAATAAGTGATATTTAGATTACCATAACCAGAATTGCCCGATCACAAATGTTCTTATCTCCAAAGAAAGTCAAAATCAAACTATTTTGTCTTTCATTAGACTCATTGAACTTAAAACTAAGGACACATCAGTTTTATATATACTATTATTTATATATCATTACATAGTATAAAATAAAGTCCCCTACCGCGTCTGTCTGTCTGTCTGTTCGCGATAAACTCAAAAACTACTGAACGAATCTTCATGCGGTTTTCACCAATGGATAAAGTAATTCATGAGGAACATTTTAGTATAATATAATTTGTCTTTTTTTTTTAATATCAGGGCGGAACATCGTCCGCCGGGCCCGCTAGTTCTATATATTGAAGGAGTTACTTTTCGTTAATTCAACCCTCAACCAAGTACGCGTTTTTTAATTCTTTTTGTTGTTTTAATTACTAATATTTCGCTCTTTCTATTACTAATTTCAGATTTAACTTTTTCAGGTAGACTTCACACAAGTAAAATCAAACGTGTTTTATTGCAGTGAAACGTGGAAGCGGCCAAACAATTCCATGCGGAAGTGCAAAGTAACGTCCACTATAATGTATATTTTTTAAGTTTAAATTCACATTGAACTTAAATTTATGGAAACATCAGTTTTATGTATGGAATATTCCACGCCAAAACGGATGGTTTCATTTTTTTTTTATTTCATTAATTTTGTGAACTATGTTCAAAATTCTGGTAAATTTTGTCATTTTTTTTATTACTCCTTCAAAGGATAATTTTTATGACATAACTTTCTTAGAAATAGTCAAAATTAGTTTTTTTTATTTCTTTGTTTTATATGGAATTATATTAAAAAAATCAAAGATATTGAAATTTTTTTATAAAGATTTTTTAATTTTATCCTTTAACTTTAAATCAAGTTTTAAATAATGAATGTACTCTTCATTTTTTTTTTCAAGTTCTATCCTTTCCTCAACTATTAAGCACGGTCTGGTAATGAGGTTTCTCTAATAATAGTTTATATCCAAAAAATAAATAATAATTAGAGAAACCCCACCATTAGACTGGGCTTAAAAGTTGAGGAATGGATAAAAATTTATAATTTTAAAAAAGTTTAAAAAGAAAGCAAAAAGACTTTAGAAATTTTGTGAGTGTAAATTACGTAAGCCGTTATAGAAGAATGTGTAGTCATCTATCTGGTACAAATGTAGAAAAGGTGTTAATTATAATGTTCCAATAAATCACCTTTATATTATTTTAATGCAGAAATTTAAAAACATATTTGATAATGAAAGAATATTCACATTCCCGGTAAAGGAAAAAGGAACTAACATGGCCAGAAAGATATTTCATATGTATTTCCGTCGTGCCATACCATGACACTATCATACCAATTTAAGTACACAATTTGAAATACATTAGCATAGGGTGTAAATTTTTCTTGCCCTAGTTTTGACTGTCTATTGTAACTGAATGTATATATTTTGTATATTGTTTATGCAAAAGTCAATAATGATTCTTGGGTAGTAGTAGTAGATTAATGGGTAGTTTTGACGTTCATAAGTGCCTTCTTAGGGCCTAAATTGAATAAAGTGTTTTTGAATTTTGAATTCTAAAAATTGTACTTAGTTTTAGTTTATGAGGACAAAGCTGATGACATAAAGTTTAAAATAAAAGCACAATTCTTTCGTATTACTACTATTGGTACTGAGTTTAAAAAAATATTATGTCTAATAATGATAGTACTCCAATAACTTACAAAATAAATAAAACAGTATGAGTATACATTTGAGATTAAACGAATAAATAATTAAAAACGCTTTTACCTTAAAAGAAAATACGTACCGGAGGGAAGTCGTCGTAGAGTATCTTAGGATGTGATTCGTCTACATAATATTCCTCCATGTTCCAACGAGCGCCTTCCATAAACAGGCCTCGTATGTACACACCTTCCTCAGGAGGCTCTTCCAATTCGAACGATTTTTGTACCTAATTTTGTATATTGTAACCATTTCATAAATTTCGAGGATATATAGAATTCTTAAGAATAAATAAATTTGCTAAATACAAAAAAAAATAGGGACAACAACAATATTAATATTGAACCGTTTTTTTTTATAAATATCTACAGTAATCACAGAAAATTTAGTATAAAAAACTACACTAAAAATTTTAAAAATGCGTTATTTGTCATTAAAGAGTTCTGTTGTAACTTCGCAGTCCAAAATGTCCAAATCAGTCCAGAACATTCTTGGCTATCATTAGGTACCTATCTCTTATATAGTCTTGGATTATTATATTAATAAACCTACCAATATTTTAATTATTATCGATTTCTTATTACATTTTGAGAAGTTTCTCAGTGTGTCTATGAAATCCAAGGTTGAAAGTTAATGAATTTCCAAAAACAAAGAATTTTACTATGCTATTCGCCTGACGAGTCTTCATAGTTTTACCAGACTACTGTCCAAATCGCTTTATAAATGAAGAAGTTTTGGGGTAACAAACACAAAAGAAAACGGGAAATTGAGGACCCATCCTTTTTCATGTTGGTTATTATACCTAAAGAGGTAAAGTTTGTGAATATGTTTGTGGAATGTAATCTCTTCTACTACTGGTCCAATATTAAAAACGTTTTTAGCCGTTTGTGCAGACGGAAAGTAATATTTATCGAGTCTATGTATGTATGTATCTTTACTTTGTAACTTAAAGGGCTTATCTTAACATTTAAGAAGTTATTAGATCCTTGTTAACAGTTTGACTCCTACGTTGGTAATATATGACCGGCCACGGCTTTTCTTGTGACGCTATGGTGGTAATTGATGACGGGAGAGCTACATCTTTTACAATTGTAAAAAAATATCCACGGACGTCCTAAAAGAAACGTGATTATGGCGTGGCAGTCAAGGTGTTAACTGTGTTAATGACGGACTACTAAAACAGACAGACTAAATAATACATGCACAATTACGTCGCCTGCGAATAGAAAAGATGATGTTTGCAGGCGGTATTTTTATTATCCTTTATTAATAATTCGATCTGTCAATAGTAGAAAGTAGTAGATTAGACAATAATAGAAAGTTAGCGCACATTTAAAACGGTTTTTAACACAACTAATAAAACAAAGGAAAGCAAAAAAAGGTGCGGACCAAGAGTCTGCAAAAATAAACAATTGGGAAAATTAAGCTCAACTCGATGACTGTCGGCTATGATTTAATTGTTTAGTGTTATATTAAAAAAAACGCGTACGCTGTCAAAATGTAATTTACGTTATGTAAATTATCATTTCGATCAGAATTCACATTGCAATTCAATTGAAAAAAAAAAAAATTAATAATTGAAAACAATATATAGAATTTAAATTCTTGAACAATTTTAGATTTATTTTTAACTTTGTTAACTTTGAATACTTTTAGTTTTCGTCAGAATCTATATATGGGAAAGTAAAACAGTTCAATACCCTAATCTACTTTTTTAAATCGATTTTTTTAGCACATTAAGGAAACAGTTTTTATATAACATCGACAAGTCGTCGCTAACAAGATTTGATTAGGCAGAGTGTCGCGGCTTATCGCCGGAGCTGTCACAACGTCATCTTGCCGCGACTTACCGTTACTCTACAGATTCTATACACCATTAGTAATTCCTTTATCATTTGTAAATCCTATATATGTATAAATAAACAGCGGCAAAAGAGTTAACTACATCTTCCTCCTCTGTTAGTCATCAGCCTTTTCTTTGATGAGAACGTTTATTATTAGATATAATTACTCGTTTTTCCATACAATTGACGACAACCTATATTTATTAGCCTCCACTCGTCATACTTTACAATTCTTATGTCTACTAATCTCCAATATGTATATAATCTTTGACAAAAAAAATCAGATTAATGTATGATGGTCGAGTTACAAGAACTGAACGACCATTAGTTTAAAATAAACGCGTTGATATCTTTATATTTTTTTGGCATAAATGCTCTCCTTATTACAAACACAAAGAACTTAACAAAATATGTACATTTAGATAAAAATACAATTCATACATTTCCTTAGTCCATCCTTGAAATTCCTATATAGTTTAACGGTATATGATTTATAAGCTATTTCCAATGACTTTTTCTACGCGTTTTCTATGCAGTAATTATAAAAACCCCCCCCCTTTTTTCCAAAAAAAACTCCAACGGATTTTCTTGCGGTTTTCCCGGTGGATAGAGTGATTATTGAGGAACGTTTTAGTATAATTTTGTCAAGGATTTTTTCATAATCAGGGAGGGACAACGTTTGCCGGGCCCGATAGTTATGTATAAAAATAACTAAGGGGTTGACTGACTAACGTAAGAATGACGGATTTTCATATAAACATCACGCCTTTTCTATCACCTTGGGGGGTTGAATTAAAAAAAATATACCTTAGTGCCTCACTAAGAAACTTACATGTAAATTTTCACGGCCCCAGTAGTTAGAGCTGTGCGTTTATATGTCAGTCACTCAGTAATTTTTTTTTACATAGTATAAATACTGAGATGCATGCCCTATAACGTATTAAGAAGATGTAGTTGATATTTACCTGATAGTGGAACTCCAACTGATCGATTGGTATCTTATATTTCCTCGCATAACTCTGTTGTGCGGCGGTGAGAAAAGCTTGAGGGAAGTAAAACCCTGATAACCAGAACATAACAGGTGGTCCATGCTGATGCCAGTGCTGGTGATAAAATGTTAAATCTATAATTATAAATCTAGAAAAAATATTTTTAATAATGTTAGGTATGTGTCGTTACATTTCAAAATGAGCTAAATTCAATATTAATCGTTCATGTAACATGTTAATTTTTTTACGATTTCCAGTTTTTAACGTAAGGTTTTTAGTTGGTTTTTTATAATCTTAATGTACCAAATTTGAAGGTCTTGAAAAATAACGTAAAATATTAGAAACGGCTAAAATTGGATTTATCTCATTTTGAAATGTAATGACTCATATTATGAAAATACAATTCCTTGAGCCTAAATTATGTCAAAACTATTGAACTTATTAGCATAAGACTATGACCATTCAATGTGCAATTTTTCGTAGATAGTTCTATGTTCGTTATTTTTTGTATTCCATTGACACTTGTCCATTTTTTTTAAATAAAGTTTACATCATGCACTGTAAAGTTAGTAAACTAGGTTCTATATTAAAATGTCTCAATCATAATAAGACTCTGTTTTGCAAACTATAATAAGTCTTATAAGTTGTTGAATACATAACATTTTATCAAATTTATTATTTATTTGAAACTGTACAAATTATATTCGGTATTTATTAGAAAGAAATTGTTACGATTTTGCAAAATTAATTGTACTATCAACTTGTTATCACAAAAAATGACAAACAGGAAAGAGTGAAGTCCATTTTCAATTTATTTTTACTCGTGAAAAGACGCGGAACAACAATTGAAGCAGAACAAAGATATTGGATGAGATAGAAAACTTATTATTATTTAAAATCATTCTAATTGAAACTTAATATGAGCACCTGTAAACACGTAATTTTGAATAATTCGAGTTTAAACTTGATATCATTAAGCTCGTTTTAGTAATTAACATTAAAAAGATATACTAAATACTATAGTATTATGGAAATAAATAGAGATTGAGTGGTCACCTGTAAGAAAGAAAGCCTCGCGAGCAAATCGTTAAAGTAAGACGCGAGAGGCTTCAGACTCGGGTAACTCTTGCCCGCCCACAGCGCGGGAATGCGACCGCGGACCATGCTCGTCAGTACCTCCTCTGTGATGTCAGTTAGTACGCTCACACCTTAAATTATACCATTTTTATCATCTATTGGTCGAAATTCGACCATAATAAGGCCTACAAAGACTTTTCTTCACGTGTTATTACATATATTATTATTATATTTTAGATATATATGTTAAAAAGATAAACGAAGTCGAGTTTCTTGTCGGTTTTTCTCGATGACTGAGTTGTTTTCCGAACCGATGATAATTTTAACGTTCATAAATACCATATGGTATAAGGATAAATAATTTCAAATTTGTTTTTTATTAATAACACTCAAGCTCGTCAATAGCTACCAAACAAAAAAAGTAATCGGTTGAGAAACGGAGCAGGAGGATGTATTCAACTGTTGTCTATGCCTATCTGTAGGTAAGCTAGGATTCATCAAGCGATTAAAATTCGACCATAACTCATTAATTTTTCAAGTTTCAATATTAATGAAACAAACAATTTTTCTCCCATTTGTCTCTGCCTATTATACTGCATAGATTCTCACGACTGTCATAAATGAGACAAACTTAAATTGAACCGGTTTCACAATTAGGTTGAAATTTTTCAAGAAATGACTGAATTAATGTTTTATTTTTGTTTTTATACTTTATGGGTTTTAATGGACCACAATTTCAATCTGATATTAAAGAACGATTTGGTCTAAAATTGCAAACACGCTAAACCTAGATGAGGACTAACTCTCAAGTATAACTATCGGAATACACCATTACCTGCTCGGCGGTGGATTTTCAATTCGAGAATGTTAACTAGCGGGCGGTGGACTTAAAAAGAACAATTCCCCTCTTTTCCCTATTTCTTTCTCTTTTTTATTTATTTTTCTTCCCTCTATTGGTGTGGCCCCCCCCCCCTCCCCTCCTTTCTTTCATTTTTTCCTTTCTTCTCCTCCTTTTCTCCTTCTCCCTTCCCTTTTTTTTTTTTTTTTTTCCTTTTTTTTCTTTCTTTTTTTTTTTCCTCCCTTCTTTTTTTTTTTTTTTTTCTTTTTTTTTTTTTTTTTTTTTTTTTTTTTTTTTTCTTTTTCTTTTTTTTTTTCTCTTTTCTTTTTTTTCTCTTTCCTTCCTCCCTTTCCTCTCTTTTTTTTCCTTTCCCTCCTTTTTTTTTTTTTTTGGGCGTTGCCGCGCCTTTTCTTCTTTTTTTTCCAGATGTACCTGAATATTAGTTATCCTTCCAATTCACAAATTGTTCAGTACTTCAAGTATCTTTAGGGAAAAAAAACACTTCCTCCATGCTATGATTTCAAAACCGTAAATATATACTGTAATGCTCTTTTTAGTTTGTAAAAGCGAGCGTAATGTTACAAGGTATTTTCTTCCAGCTAACCATCGATATTAAGGAGAAAACTTATTGTGGATAGTGAAAATATTAAAAAAAAAAGGTTTCATTTTGAAGTGAAATTTCTTATGGTAGGGCTTTGAAATTTTGATCCGCAATCTTATTGTGTGACGAAAAGCGGTGGCGGTAAACACTGTGTCGGGTAGAGTGGGAGCAATATTTCTCTAGGCTTTGCGCATTGCAGAACAGTGAGACATACGCTCTTCTCGGTTTCTTTTTAAAGTTTTATTCTACCGCGTGTACTACACACACGTCTTTTTTATTATATGACGTAACAACAGGTATGCATCTATCTCATATTATTTAGTTGGTGACTGTAAATTATAGCTATGTACAGCTAACGTCAAAAACGATCACAGTTCTGAAACCAGGTTATAATTGGATGCTACGACTGAGGGCATCGTTCAAGTCGGAACACAATACGGACATAAACGATCGATTTCTCATGTATTTTAGCTAGTTTTGGAAACTGTGCGTATAAATTGAACTCAATGGATGCCGTTATGTAAGTAGCTATAATATAATAGACACGAAAGACTGAAATTTTTATTTGCTTTAAAATTAAATGAAATCCTGTTACATCGTATATATAAGGGTTTTGCACCTTGCACAGCACCAATCACAGCTCTGGAGCTTGACCGGACGACGTTGACAAGCCGTTCATATCTAGCTGCCTCCTGTATCACTACGATAGACATTGGCGTCATGTCGGACTGTTTGATATCACCCTCGTGAGAGGGACCTGATAAAATTTTATTCGGGAGTCGCGCCAAGATATCCTCCGCGATAGCCATCGCTTGTTGTTCGGGCGTCGATGCACCTCCACCCGCAGCCATTGTATCCTTCAAGCGTAGATGTAATGTTCAAACTTAATTCAATATTTTAAAGCAATTGAAAGAAATATGAACCCATTGAAGAGTCCGTTGTAAAATCCGCTATATTTTAAAATAGTTTGTTAAGGAATGGTTCTGTTTAACAGGTAAAGAAATTAAAAAAGTGACTTGCAAAAAGTAACTCCTTAGATTCTTAAGCACAGATTAAACCTTTAGATGCAAAGTTTCTCTTAATAGACAATTTTAATACAATAATGATAAGTTTGCTAAAGAATATATCAGTGAACTTACTCAGAAATACAAACTTACTTACTCAAAAAATAAAATAATATCAAGTAACAGATATGATATAATGGAAATTCACTTACCATATGCTTTCTCATAAGATCCTTTGCATAAAAAAATACAAACAATTTGTTAACTAGGAAATACTAATGAAAACATATGAAATAAAATACAAACTACTTACCATACGATCCTACACGACGAATGTGAAGTCAAATGCAACAAAAATACATATTATTATGTAATAATAAATATGAATAGTTTATATTTGCGATATTACATATCACATCAATGTACTAAATTCAATACATATTCTATATTAGTTAAGCAAATATATATATTTATTAAAACACTAAATAAATCAATTTACTATGTAGATACTCCACTGAGTTACGAACAAAGAACATTTTTCTATCATCGATAACATTACTAAATTGAGTTATATAAATTAATAACGTATAAGTCTTTATTATCACCTACCTGTGTTAGAATAGCTGTATCGAGTAATTCTTCAGCCTCACGGAAATGCTTTGTGATGTCCGCGTTCGGGTGGAAACCGAACACACCCGGTGGAGTGGCAACCGGTAGAGATTTTGAAAACGATATGAAATCTGCATGCTCCCTTAGATTTGGGATGTAGTATACACCTAAGGAATGCTTAAGTTTTTATTTAATCGTATGGTTAAATAGAGCATCCATATTTTATTATAGTCAATCGATTGATTACTGGATTTGTCGCTGCGAAGTTCAATTTATGTGGAACAGAGTAGCGGCCAAAAATTTGTTACTCTTTAGTGTCATCCAATATAATCAACTTTAACTACAGTCACCCTTCGGCATTAAGTCCAATACTCAGAACGATAAAATTTTCTTAAAGAGACTTATCTACAGATTCAAAAATTTAACTATCAAATTTATAGAAAAGACTAGAAATACCTTCAACTGCCTTGGTATATTTAGTAATTAAGCATTTGATTGAATAAGGCTTTACTTTGCGCATATCTATCATTGAAAATGAGAGTAGATGTTATTTCACACTTTCGCCTGGAATTGTTTAGCTAAAAAGTAAAAGTAATTAAAAGGCGTCGTTGGTCGACGGCTGAACCCAACTTTGGTGGATGGTTGAACCTGTCGTCGATTAACACTGTTGGTATGTATTGACGTGTAATCAATTTGCAAGTAATTGTTAATTATTTATAAATTTCTTTTTTACATCTTTTGTTTTTTTTTTTAATTATTTTATATACATATATATTTTTAATATTATACAGATACATACCAACAGTGTTAATCAACGACAGGTTCAACCATCCAGCAAAGTTGGGTTCAGCCGTCGACCAACGACGCCTATTAATTATGTTTAGTTTTTAGCTAAACAATTCCAAGCGAAAGTGCGAAATTACGTCCATCCTAATATTTAATGATGGATTTCCGCAAAATAACGCCTTCATCAATCAGATGTCTGATTTACTAAATATACTAGGTAGTTAAAAGTATTATTTTTCCTTGTTTATTTTGACGGGAAATTTTTTAATCTAAAGATAACCCTCCTTAAGACATTTTTACCGTTCTGACAATTGAACTTCATACCGAAGGGTGACTATAGTTAAAATTGCTTATATAAGTAACAGATTAACATCCAACCATATTTTTAGGAAATAAGAATTTATTTGAATAAGAATTTATTTGAATAAGAATTTATTTGAATAAGAATTTATTTGAATAAGAATTTATTTGAATAAGAATTTATTTGAATAAGAATTTATTTGAATAAGTACAGACCTGTGGGATCAATAGGATAGTTGTCTTCATTGATGGCACTTGGATTGTAGAACTTATACAGGATGGTGTTGAGAGTCCTGCGATCCCAATCATCGGTCACTCGACCACCGTAATTACACTCGCCCGTTAAATATCTCAGTGCTACAAACTGTACATCCTATTCCATGGCAAAAATAATTTTATTAAAAATACCCAATGAAATTGTTCATCATTAACGCTAGTGAAAAACAAATGTATTAAAACCTTCAAATTCGCAAATAGAATATGATGAAGTATTAATATGAGTCTAGTGTTTTCCCATTTACTTAATCTGGCCATAAATACTGTTACAATTAAAAATAAACCAAATATGACATTTGAGTTTGGAATCTGTCATTTTTATATGATTATTGATTGAGTTTTCTCATTTTAGCGCCAATACATTGTACAATATTTTGCGATATTAAAACAGAGTGGGGTGATAAAGACAACCGAATCGTCGTGATTGCATTACGCAAAGTAGGTATGGAGCCAAATGCAATATTTAAACCTCTCCATACGCTTGGTATTAGTAAAATGTTTGTGTACCGGGCTATTAATAGGTACAATGAGAGCTCCTGTGTTTTGTGACAGAAAAACATCTGGCCGTCCACGTACTGTTCGTACGAAAAAGGTGGTCAAAGCAATAAGGGAAAGAATTTGAAGAAATCCTGTCCGAAAGCAAAAGATTTTATCTCGGGAGATGAAGATACCACCTAGAACCATGTCGCGTATTTTAAACGATAACTTAGGACTTGCAGCCTATAAGAGACGTACTGGTCATTTCTTAACAGATAATTAAAAAAAGAATAGGGTGGTAAAATCGAAACAACTACTAAAGCGGTACGCAAAGGGAGGTCACAGAAAAATTTTGTTTACGGATGAGAAAATTTTTACAATTGAGCAACATTTTAACAAACGAAATGACCGTATTTATGCTCAAAGCTCTAAAAGGTAGCTTCCCAATTAGTGGACAGAGTGCAACGTGGGCACTATCCGATTTCAGTAATGGTTTGGTGGGGTATTATATATTAGCTATGAAGGAGTGACTGAGCCATACATTTGTGAGAAAGGTACCAAAACATCGGCACAAGTGTATCAAGATACTATACTTGAGAAGGTAGTGAAGACCCTTAACAACACCATGTTCAATAACCAAGAATGGTCCTTCCAGCAAGACTTGGCGCCGGGTCATAAAGCTCGGTCTACGCAGTCTTGGTTGGAAACGAAAGTTTCGGACTTCATCAGAGCTGAAGACTGGCCGTCGTCTAGTTTCGATCTTAATCCTCTGGATTATGATTTATAGTCAGTTTTAGAAAGTACGGCTCGCTCTAACCACAATGATAATTTGGAGTCTCTAAAACCATCTGTACGATTGGCAGTGAAGAATTTTCCCATGGAAAGAGTGCGTGCTTCTATTGATAACTGGCCTCTCAACGTTTAAAGGACTGTATTGCAGCCAATGGAGACCACTTCCAATAAGTTTTTTATATTTTAAATTGTTTTACATTTATTTATTAAACTAACACACTGTAAAAGTAATAAATGTTATTTGCAATAGAAAATATTTTTTTTCTTCGTTTCAGTATTTATGGCAAGACTAGGTATATTTATGACTAGCTGTGCTCCCGACTTCGTCCGCGTGGAACTTTATGTACGAAAACAGCGATTAATAAAGTCATCTGAATGTATTAAATCTATTTACTTATCTACTTTTCTCTTGTACTTAAGTCTCGTCGTCATTAAAATTACAATATTACTTTTGTTAGACTGAAACCGATTTTAATGAAACAAATACTAAATGTTACTCAAAGATAATATGCTTCATGATTTTCTCGAAGATGTTTTATCATGAATGCAGTACTTTAGCAGTGATTCTAGAGATAACACACATGCCATGCCAGTGATGCGTGTCCAAACAAACAGACAAACAGACAATTCTAAAAATGACTGAATTGTATTATATTACTTATTCCTAGACACCTGTAACAATCCATGTTACAAAAATTTAAAAAGTACAGACACGTCAGATTTACATTTTTATTATATGTATAGAAAAAGATATACGTAAAATACTTGTTAGTATCTTATTTTCTTATAACAAAATTTATACTAAGTATTGATATGATCTAACTGTACCCATGCTTCAGCATTCGTTGTTTCATGAAATAATTATTTTCCACTCATTATTTTTCGATAGAAGTATTCTTCTGTTTTTTTTAATTCACAAACCACGCTGTCGTCTTAAAACAGTGCCCAAAGTTTTATCAAGTATATAACGAAATAATAAAGTTCTCGTGTAAAAAAATCATAGAAATACTAGTACATTTTTAATTTCAATGTTCAATACAAACAGACGAATAGACAAACAAAAAATTTAAATAGAATCAGAACCACAGAGATGTATAAAAAGTGTTGCGTGTTCGTAGAAAGATTATTCGGAAAGGATTATAACATTATTACTCACATCATACTCATTGAGGAACATATAGAGCTGAGTAACGCTAATCCTGAGGTCAGTTTCATTGAACTCATAGCGGATGTTCCACCCCAGTGGACCGAACTGACGCCGTTCCTGAACCACAGCGTGGAAGAAGCAAAGTGCAAACAACAGTTTCTTAAATACCTCCGGTTGTTTGTTACCTTCGAACCACTCTAAATCGTTGATCGGATCGCTTTGGTATGATCTCGCAATGTTCGCTCGCAAACCTTTGGAAAGTTTTCAATTTGTAGAAAAGAAATGCATAAAATGCAGCGGGGTAATTTAAGTGGAAAGGGAAATTATTTTTGTGATCCGCAAATGATTATTGTAATTTTGGGTATACTGTGTGTTCGTAAATTGTATGTTTGTAAAGTCCTTCGAGTCACGGGACTTTGGTCCCTAATTTGGCAGTTACATTAGAAAACATCAGTTATACCCGTATTAGTTTCAGGATCTGTTAATGTATATCTAGTATTGAAGCAGTATGGTAAGATATATATATCTTCTATACAGGACTGGACAGCAAACCCTATGTACATAATGCCAAAGCAACCATTATAATTTAATATGGTTTGCCATATCTTGTATTACGATATGTGTATCAACAAAAACCTATTGTTTACATGTCAATTACTGTCGACATTATGAAGGAGATTAGTTTGTGTATTTTTAATTTACCTTGCGGTGGTTCATTAGTCATTTTGACACCATTCTGTAGCACATAGACCGGGAAGTGATCTGCAGGGTAAGAAGTCAACCAAAGCCTAAAGTCGGGATGCGTAGAGTCGGGAGTTAGTCCCTCACATATCTAACAAATAAATTTTCAAATGAATGTAGAGCTTGAAAACGAGGTATTTACCAGTCGCACAATTATATGGAATACCTTTTCAAGCATTGGCATCCAGCTCTTAGCCAAATGACAATTTTGAAGCACAACCCAAGTGCCACTGCGAACACCTTCATCAATTAATTTCACTGCAATCGGACCTTGACCTTGGCCTAAAGATAAGGAGAACAATCTGGACGATCCAAAACCCTGCGTAAAAGTAGTGGCTTAGACTGATTCAAAATCATGGAAGCTTATTAAAAGCTTTAATATTACATCATCATTTAAAATATGAGTTGTAACTTTTTAAAGCACTTACCTGATCATCTGCGAATTTCAATAATGTACCCATTGGATCTGAACCTGGCGTTAAGACAAATAACAACGGAATACAACAGTGCGAATCAGAGTACGAAGAAGCCAAATCAAATAATGGCGGTTCCACGAACTGACGACCCAATTGTGCTGCAAATATAAGATCAATTACCCTACACTAATTATCATAAAATATCCTCCTCCAATATAATTGTTTACGTCAGTAAACAATAGGATCATCTGTATTCATATATTATTTTATATTATATTAACAACAATAGATATCGCTTATGCAAATCTAAGATACACTTTATCACCCTTAATAGTTTATACATTGGCACACATATAACATGATTTCATCAACTTTGAAACAATAATTCTCATAACACGGACTAATCTTTTATTAAAAGTAAAAAAAATATGAATTAGGTGTAATTACTACTTTTACTTCTGTGTGACTAAAATCGTCATAACCACTATCAATCATCAGGTAGCTTAACTGCTGATAATCTATACTGATGTATTATAAATAAGCTATATCGAGTATATGAGGAGATGAGGTCAAACCTTCAACAAAATTTTGCACTGCCGGTACCATCATATCTAGACGCATACAGCGAAGTAACATCAATTTCTAGAACAAAGAAATACAACCATAATACCTTTGAATCTATGGAAAGTAGTTTATTACATAATCGAGTAGATGAGACAACATAGTGAAACGATTTTAATCATATTTAGTTTATTAGTTGGTGATACAAAAGTTACCTCAAACGCACTGAGTTTCTTGTTCCAAGGTTCTGGCAGAGGTTGAACATGTGGATCAGATAAACTACAATATGCCTCCCATTCGTTTATATTCTTCATAAAGTGATTCACAATTCCATTGAACTTTTCTAATTCATTTAGCCTGAGTTAAAACGAATACTTATAATTTTCTTAAAGATACGTTTAACATTCATTTCAACAATTGTTTGCAGGATACGGACCCGTTAAATTCATTCCAAGCTTGTGGCGACAGAAATTGCACGGGATTTGGTGGCACATTCCGAGGTTGCGCTCCACCCAACAGAAACAGCACAGAATTTTGCTCTAGCTGACCCTCCGCCATCATTATTGTTATTGTCAGCAACAATGAGAATACCAGCTTATCCTTTATCGTAAAGAAAATCAATGTATATTTCATTGTCATTGTCAATATATGTTATTCTTCACAAAAAAATCCACAAAGTAACCAAAACAGTAAGTAAAGTCATTATAATTTTGTTCGTTATGTTGAAAAGCTTCCTATAACGTCGAAATTAGTTCAATTTGGTTAGTTAACACTACAATCCATATATCGATAAACTCTTTATAGCGCAACTACCATTCTCAATTATGAATAAATACATTCATACTTCAGACATCACTAAATATTTACAATACGGATTATTGATTATGTTATCAATTTACAAAAGGCTCCGACTAAATCTTTGAGATGACGATATTTCTAAGGACACCTGATGTTGTGAGCCGTCTTACTTTTGGCCTATTGTTTGGCTGTTGGATTACGGTGTCTCTGGGAAATTTTGGTCTTAGATACTAAGCACACCAGGCACCTGTCTTATCAGCCGTAAACTAACTTCGAAACTATTGATAAGGCCAATAAAAGAAAAGCACCGTTAGATTATTTGATACATGTAAGAGAAAGGGGAAAAGTAAAGTGATGCTGGAAACTCTTTATAATAAACATAGATGATGGGTCTCTCACGTTTCTTTATAATGACTTTACACTGTATTATGTATTACATGAATCAATTACTTTGGAAGTTACATGAAAGCACCAGACCTTTTCAAACAGACTCCTACAAATGTTTGAGTAAAGCGAGTACGTGAAGTAAGCACGCAATATGGCGAGTCGTTCAAGAATCTCATCCACCTTCTCAGTGTTATCAATAGATGCTGTAAACAGACCCTCGAACCAGCCCAAAGAGTATTGGTACATAGGGTCAATGTTTGCCAGTGACGCTTGAAATAAATAAGATATTAAATTTAATGTAAGTAGTTTAAAAATGCGAGATTATATGTTTCAGAATAATTCTCATATAATATTGAATATTAATTAAACACAATCTTAAGGCTATAATCCTGTATTCCTTAATATTAGAGTCTCAATATAAAGGGCACTATAATGCTCCAATCTATTTAGCTAAAACTTCAGATATATAAGTGATATAAAGCTAAGGTAGTCAGTATAGCCAATTTTGTTTGTATAATTACCAATAAGGAAAAACAAATTGGTGGAATGTGTTGCGATTGGTACATAATCGTCTCGAGCTGCATCGATTGCTATCTCAGTAGTCATGGCCACTTCCTGCTTCTCTTTGATTTCATTTGCGGTATCCTTGGCTGAATTCAAAACCTAAACATAAAAATAATATAATCAAATATACTACATTTTAGGAAAATTGTTCCAGTTAATGTATTCAATCATTCACCTGAACGGCTTCTTCATCTTCCAACAAATGCTCGGAAGTGGACAATACATTCAATATTTTTTTTTCAATATCTTGTAGCAGTCTCCGATGCTCAGCTCCTTGTGTTGTTAGATCAGACTTTGCCTGCTGTAGATCTGGCCTTTCCCGGGCCACAACTCTAGCTAGAAGTTGAGCTTGAAGTCCGTCCTTTGCTAGCATAAAGTTGACCAAAGTGACTCGGACTCCTACTTCCGGTAAGTAATGAGGATTTGCTAGTTTTGTACTTATATATAATCTGTCGAAAAATATGAGCATTGTTAAAAGTTATAGATTTTTTCCAAAAATAAGGGCAGTACAAAATGTCACTTTATATGTAATAGATAACACTAGAGCAACCAATCTTCAGTATAGTATTTACTTTAACTTTAAAACAAATAAAACAAAATACCGTACTTGAACTCTTTGCTATATTCGACAATACTGTCTCCTATCTTGATACACAGTGCTCCACCTTGTCGGAATGTTTGTTGCTGAAGCAGTGGTTCCAACATCGGATCTAATTCTTCAAGCACGTTTTCCAATAAAACCTTCGAGAGTATAAATAAATAGATTGTCAAAAAGCAAAGTATATTTTTCAAGGCAATATTTTCTAAATTTATTCAATATTACCGGTTGGCCGAATTGCACAGCATTTTCTAAAACTCTTCCAAGATCAGCTTGTGTCATTCGTACCACACAAAGGTTATTAGGCTTTTCCATATTTTTTATCCAACGATTCGCCTGACCTTGAGGATCAATCATCAGTGGCCAACGGCGGGCAGTCCTAATACATAAGCATAAAGAGTTATAATCTCAACAACAGGATTGGTATATAAGTTTGAACTTGAAATTACATAGTCCTTTACAGCAATAAATTTGAAGAAAATGTATTTGCAATTAATGTGACCGAGATAAATATTTTTTTAATCTTACTTGATTATAATAGCGCTTTCAGTACTGAAGTCGTCAGAAGGTAATCCGTCGATGTTCCATTGCTGTATCGTAACTGGTTCTCCGAGAGATTTAATCAAACTGAAGTTAAGTGTGCAAACGATACCGCATTCGTGACATGCTTGAGCCCATACCTTTACCTAAATAAGGAAATGAATAAAACGTATCGAAATTTAAATAAGAATTTTAATATAAACACTAAGTTTACATACCTGAGCACTTCTAAATATGGCAGTGAATGGACCAAGATATGCAATTATTCCAGCAGCAATCAATATATCACCTGAGAAATTAAAGAAATTATGGCAGCAGTATCTATTATTTAGGTCAAAGGACCAAAGTCAGAATACATTCAGCTGAAGAAAATTAGTAATATACGCTTTTAAATAATGTACAACTTATATATATATATATATATATATAATAAATGATTAAGAAATAACTATAATAATAGGTGTGGCATCAAATATACCTTTGAATATTTACCTGTTAGTGAGTTATATGTTTCTCTTAAAGTTTTAGCAATTTGCGTCCATCTGGTCTTTTCTCCACCGAGACCTGAAATTAGCATCTCGGCTCGCTTCAATTTATTACTACAATCCATAACCTCATCATCCAGCAGTTTCTGCTGTCTACTCTGCTCAGCTAAGGCATCTTCCAAGTTTGCCAATTTCAATTGCACCTACAAATATTTAAATGATTTTCAATGGTTTTAAATTCCAAGAATATATACAAAAAAGTATATTTGTATGTAATTTCATAGTTTCGCCTACCTCTTTAAGTTGGGCCTGTTTTAATGCTAACGCGGCCATGGCTTTGTCGTAGACAGCTTGTGCAGCAGCTAATCTTTGCTTCTTAGGTGCAACGACCTTCGCTACTTTGTCGTACTTTGTCATCGCAATCACCCATTTACACATACCTGTTTTTGAACAATTATTTCAATCTTAACAATTATTGCAACTATGTCTTTTAATTTGTGTACTATTTCAAAGTTAGAATGGTTACTTTTTAATGTTAATGTTTTAAAGGATCAATTTATTAAAAGGCAAGTTAAAAATATTTCTATTGTTTTTGTATTCATTAATGATTCTACCCTCAGCTGCCACAGACACGGTTCGAATCTTTTCTGGCACAAATCCATCGTCTTGCATCACCGTGGTCATCAGTTTCTTCATCACGGGTGGCGGAATATTGTCCTTGTCGTAATTTTGCAGGGATTCTAAGAAATGTATATCGTTGAGTATCTTCTTTGATGGACCCCAAAAATCTTCTACAGTACCTACGCCTGATGGATTCGGTATTTTATCCGGTTTTACTTCCTGTACAATAATATTATGTCTTCTTAACCACATACTATATTTTATATGCCAACGTTCATCAAAAATTGATGTTTTTTACTAGTGATATGTAATTTGTAAAATTGAACATAAGCTTATATTAAAAATAAAATTAAAAAGTAATAGTAATACATTATATTTACCGGGTCATCCTTATGGTGAGCATTAAAAAGAGGACATGATTTAAGAATTATTATGAATAAAAAGTACTATAACATGTATCTTTGTCTCATTTATATAGTAATAACAAAAAAATCGAGTATTATATAAAAGAACAGCGTAATAAGTACAAATAACACAAATGATTATAATTATTTAATAATAAACATATGTTAAAAAGAGCCATAAGTATATATTATATGATATAGACATACATAAATAATCAATTCTTTTTAATGCTTTCAATGATATTGAATTAGTAATAACAGTAGTAAATTTCACTGTTTCTTGTAACTTTTAAATAGTTTTTTGTACTTCTCATTCATAACTATCAATTTTAACTTTATAGATTTAATTTTAATTATTCTTTATTAACTTAGTATATCTAAAAGCTGTAAATATTGGCAACCTAGATAAGGTATCTGTCTGCTGTCAGATGATTTGCTTGTTAATTAACAATAAATAATAATAACACAAAACTAAGTTAAAGTCAATAGTAAGTTGAGCCAATTATTGTTTAATATTAATTCTACAGGTAATTAATGAAAGTCTTAAATTAAGTATTAATCAGCAACAGACAAATACAAGTAATATATAAAATAAGATTTTTACTATAACTACAGAAAAAAGGTATAATTTGCGAGTTTTTAACATATTTATAAGGTTTTCTGATTTGCAAATAAGTAATACTGTATGATCATATTATTAGAGAAATATATTTTAATAATACCTTCAATATACAGACGGCTTCCATAACCAATCTAATACCTCTAGGTGGACTCTTCATAGTTTTAATAAAAGTGATATCTTGTGGTGTAAGTGTGTCTAGAGCGGCCAAAGCCGCGTTCAAAATTGGCATCGCTTCAGCTAAATCTGCATCGCATTCGTCCTTAATAGCTTGCGCTTCTTGTGCCTAAGCCGTCGCATATTAGAAATACCAAATTAACTCATGTAGATTCAATAACATGACTTCATATTACTAGAAATATGTATTGGAGCAATGATTAATTGATTCAAGCAGGTTAGATTCCCTACAAGCTTAAGTTTAAGGTAAAAGAAAATATCATGGTAAAACCATATCACGTTAGCAAGGCTTTTTCTAATGTTCTAGCTAATAATCCTCACTTAGGAAATCTGTTACCAACCATTTGTAGTTGTATTTCAGTATTTGTACTTAAAAGTCAATATTTCCTTCCAGGCTTAATTTGTTTATACTTTGAACCACATAATCACGTAACAATAAGTGAGATCTTGACCAAGCACTCCCTTCTAGTATAACGAAAATTTATGAACAATAAAAACACCTAATATCATGTCCCCATCAAATAATCACCACCATCACAACACAAAACACGTCAACATGACACATAAATATTAAATTGCTGACCGAAAATACTTTTCCGACAAATTGTAGGACGTAACCATCATGTCAGTTATAGCGGATTCAAAAAGTTTAACTAACTAACCTTTTCTATGTATACAAATTGTGAAATCTGTGTGAAATGATGTTAATATTAAAGGGTAGCACGTGTTAAGTTTGTAGAATAAGGGTAAATAAAGATTTACATGTCATTTTCTACTGTTAGCTGATAATGTTATTGACAAAAATAGTAACTGTATGGGAATTAAAAAAAAATGTTCTTAACTATTCGATCAACACGACCCAATTTACTAAAAAACTGTAGAATGAGCATCACTGGATGGAATTACTCATATGAGAAAAAAATCAACAATTAGGAACTTATAATAAGCTATTAAGATCCTAAATATTTTAGGGTCTCACCTGTACATCAGCAGCAGCCGCGTCCTCAATCACTTCAGCCTCAACCAAAGCAACACCTTCTTTCTCTTTCTCTACTTTAGCGGTGGTTTCCGCTACAGCCGCTGCACCGGCAGCCAGTTTCGGTTGCAGCACTTCCAGCGCATGCTGCAGCGCTGCGACTGAATTCGCTGCTAACGCAAGCTGATCCAAACCGGTTAGGTAGCGCTTTTCGCTAGTAAGTAACTCACTAAAATATACAAATAAAATTACTATTTGTTTGTCCGATGATTCTGATGAGTCTGTTACAGTTACAATTTTCCACGGAAACTTTTCCATACTAGTTAAGCAATAATTATACAATTTAGCGGAGATACCTTAAAATCGGTAAATGGTTGATCGAAATGTAACGCATAGCTTACGTTAAATAATAGAACCACGATCACAAAAACGATTTTAGAACACCAGTTAGCTTAGTAAATTATCTACATAAATAAAAATCAATCGTCGAATCACTTCTGAACGATTTTTTTTTGTTTTTTATGTCATAGGAGTCAAACGGACATGTAGGTCACCTGATGTTAAATGATCACCACCGTCCCTAGATACTTGCAACACCCGGGAATTTCTCTTGCTCGAAACTTCGAAAAAATTCTACAAAATTAACATATTGACGTTCAGCTATTCTGTTGCCATTTTAAAACTAAATGGACGTATTGTAAAAGAAAGATTTGGTCACAATTCATTTATTTGTTCACTGGTACGAAGCCGAGCTGGTAGCTAGTCTTTAATAACGAAAAATAATTCTTACTTATGCAGATATTTCAATTAAAAGTAATTTTGTACTACATCATTGTGAAAAACTACACTGTTAGTAGTGTTTACTACAACAATTTAGCACATTGATATTTGGGAAAATGTAATCTCAATCTCAGTTGCAAATACTCTTGTCGAAAGTTAGTAATAATACATACTCACGTTCGTTTCTTATTTAATAACACCTTAAACATATTAATCAGTTCTAAATATGCCGTCGGTGTAACATAATTGTATCTCTTGAGACGCAACAGAAACTGACGGGACAGTTCTTGTGTATCTGTATGGAACACTTGGCATAGTTTGATGGCCGTGTCTCGTTCCAACTCAGTCAGTTCGACATCTTTGAGGAATCTTGTCGCAACTGCAAGCAGAGCGTCTGGAGGCCATTCCTGATTAAATTTTACAACACTGTATATAACTGTTATATCTTTTGTAATAATGACTGGGAAGTCCGTGCATATTATATATTAAGTGTTAGTTATATTATCAACAATATATTTACTATCAAATAAGTTACTAACGTCATTGTTAGGAAATGGTGGTCGAGCGATTAGACCGGTGAAATAACAATCTGATGTTCCCAAGTTCGAATCCCGGCATGTACCAACAAATTTTTCGGAATCTGGTTACATTCACTCATTTAAATTGGTAACACTATCGGCTGACAGTTAAGGAAAACATCGCGAGGAAACCTAAATCCGAGAAATGTTCTTGTAGTACCACCGCATATGGGAAAATAAAGAAATGTGGATTTCTAGGAGTTCGAAAACGCCGATATGTTGACCATAAAAGGCATATGACCCTGCATTAGGTCTCTTGCAGATTGATGATGATGATGACTTAGCAACTAAAATAAGCAGAAAGAGTATAGCACCAATTTTCAATGCCATTAAGAATGTCTAAGTTCATGATAATGATTCGTATACTTTTTAACTTTTCCTCTAGAATCGAACTAAACAGACCTACAAATTTAATTGCGTGACAATCAAATTCGCAAGGAAAAGAATTAAATTCAATAATTATCTTGCTGACCAGTATATTATAAAGACCCTATTATATTGAAATCGACTTTTTAATAAAACTAGCAAATACGTATTCTTAAATAAATTACACTAAATTGGGTCCTTCTAATGCCTTTTTACCATATAATACGTTTGGGCTTTTTACATAATTTGTTATTATAACACAGTTCTTCATATAGCCTTTGGTAAGGATTGACTCGTGTCTCCTACTATCCATTGCTTAGTCATAAATGTAATATGGTAGAATAACATAAACTGTGTATAAATCACCTGGAACCAATCTATAGTGCAGCAATTGACAAGGGAAGGAAATTTCCTTATCCTAGTCCTTAATGATGTGCCGGCTGGAGACATGGCCAAAACTATATGCAATTGATCACGAACTATTGATACAAAGTATGTGTAAAGCGCAGTCGGACTACCGTCAGTTTGCAATGATTTGTCGCGTTGCCTGTCAATCTATAAAAAAAAATTAAACAGTATGTTATTCTTGTTGATCTAAAGCCACATCTTCGTGTTTCTCGTCTCTAGTATCTTCAGCAGAAACGCGTACTTAAATAAGTAGGTATATACATACCACTCGCATTTTTTCACATAATTCTGCTTTCTCGTCAGCGCAGAAAATATTTGGCACTTCACCTGAATTCAACATATTGTTCACGTCTTCTAAGAATCCTTCTTCTTTTATCTAAAATACGTAATACCTCATGATATTCTAGGCACAATTATTGCAAAGCAAACCAAGGTTTTCATTCATTTACCTGAGATTCTATAAAAAGGAACACCATGTGCAATTCTGGTGTACTAGACTTTTTTAATAATGTTTTCAAGTCCTCGCGCCATTCGTTTTTACCGTATGTACGACTCATTTCAACCTGTGAAACAAGTATTAGGCTGGATTTGTTATCTGCTTCGGGGGTTTATTTGCTTGAATTTACTTCGAGACCTTTAAATTCTATATCGTTTATTTATTAATATTTAGCCGTGATATTTAACACGGTTCATGCCGAGCCATTTTTACCTGACATGTTCTTCAGGCCTTTTGATATTTTGATAAAAGATAAATCATTTCATTTTTTTTTTCGAATTGTCTACGCTATTGGCCTGACGGGCCTTTACAGCTTCACTGGACTATATCAGAAATATTACGTTACAACATCATACATAAGATGACATGAGTAATTCTTTCGTTTTCAATAGTTATCAAATCGTGTAGTACACGTGACACGGAACGTACTAAAGATTGCGTATCAACATGAACTGTTATTCTTCAACCTTTAGCATCATCAGTTTTGGATAGTAACATTACAAAGGAAAATATAAACATACAATAAGGGTGAAAGAAACTGTCATAACAACAATCAATTACTTGTTTTAGTGAGAGCACCCTTTGCACACTATCGTCTTAAGAAGCATTTATACAATATCGGTGTCCAGAGCATAAAAGAGTGCAGATTCTGAAACACCCAATTACCTCTTGTGTGAATGTAATCCACTGAAGCCTATACTAAACCGGATTCTGGGAAAGCACGTACTGCTCTCGGATGAGGTACAGATGTTCTCAACCAAAAAAGTCCTGCAGTTCTTAAATACTAAGACTAAGACTAAGCAGGGAGCTTTAATAAAATGAGACGATCACAATAGACCACTATTGGTCGCAGTGATACAGTAGTAAGGCCTGCATAGCCTCGTTTTCAGAATAAAATAGAAATGTCACAACATTAAACAACATAATTACACAATACGTTACAAAATATCAACCCTGTATCGATGATCTAAATACGGGTGCATAATGAGTTACATTTTTAAATAGACTAGGTGTGTAAACGTAAATAGAATAAAACGTGTGTGATACTTGGAATAGGTCATATTCATTGATGGAGGCGGCGAGCCTCGTGAGCGACTGACGGCCGGAACCTCCGAGCCCCACGAGCAGAGCGTGCGAGCGCGGTTGCGTCAGCACGCGACAGATACGCGACACGTGCTCTATTGCGAACCTGAATAACGACATCGACGTAAACCACTGATTACGTCTTCCTATACATAAATATGCATATACCCATTCGTATTCGATTACGTACATTCGATAAAATTCCTATATACTTATCATTACGTAGTATAAAACAAAGTCCTCTGCTACGGCTGTCTGTTTGTCTGTTAGCGATAAACTCAAAAACTAGTGAACGGATTTTATTGCGGCTTTCACCAGTAGATAGATTCTTTCACGGGGAAGGTTTAGGTATATCATTTGTCTAGCAACGTCAGCCAGGCTTGTTAGTATACGTATAAATTTGTATGTAGGTGGTAGAGCCACGCTGAAGCTATTATTGGTTTCAGCATGAACGAGTCGGCTCGTCCGGGGTACTACCATCCGACCCACAGGAAACCGATGTGAAGTAACAGTGTTTGCATTGTTGCGTTTCGTTCGGTCAGTGAGAGCGCCGGTTACCCACCTACCCTCCCCTTCCCCTCCTCTCTCCATCCCTCCCTCTGCCCCACTCCCCCTCCCCCAAACAGGCTGGCAACGCACTTGCCACTCCCTTGCTGTTGTAAGTGTCTATGGACGGTGGTGATCATTTAACATCAGGTGACCCACCTGTTCGTTTGCCTCCTATGACATAATATATATATATATATACTAGCGGACCGGGCGGACGTTGTCCTGCCTTGAAAACAAAAAAAATCCTAAAAGTCGATCGCAGCGCCACCTACCGGTTCCAATTGTGAATCTAAACCATTCTCGGATCCACTCGAACACGCACAAAAAATTTCATCAAAATCGGTCCAGTCGTTTAGGAGGAGTTCAGTCACATACACACGCACACAAGAAATATATATATTAAGATTCTTTTCCATTCGTTTTCTATTACATACATTCAATAAAATACCTATATCCTATTATAACTAACTTCTGCTCGCGACTTCGTCCGCGTGAAATAACTACTTTGGGCTAACGCTAAGACGCAGCGGAAGCTCTCAAAACAAATAAAAAAAACAATTTTGGTACATTCTTCATCGGTGCTTCGCTCTTACTGGTCTTAGTGTGATGATATACTCGTATAGACTATAACCTTTATCTAAAAATGAGCTATGTAACACTTAAAGATTTTTTCAAACCGGACCAGTAGTTCCTGAGATTAGCGCGTTCAAGCAAACAAATTCTTCAGCTGTATAATATTAGTATAGATATTATAAATGAGAATGTGAGTTTGTCTGTTACGCTTTCACACTTTTTCACACCTCAACTAATCATCATAAGATGTTACATACACAGAAACGGTCGTAGGGTACCTTTCAATCAGAAAAATAGTATACGTCAAGTCTAAATTAACGCGAGCAAAGTCGCGAGCAAAAGTTAGTTAGATATAAATCGATGTTTAATTAAAAACCTTTTTGATTGCCACACCACAACTGTAATAATGAGATATTATAGAACCTTATAGATTATATATTACTAGCTGTGCCCGCGACTCCGTCAGCGTGGAACCTAATTTATAAAAAACAGTGACTAATAAAATAATCTGAATGTATTAAGTCCACTTACTTATCTACCTTTCTCTCGTACTTAAGTAGCGTCATCATTAAAATTACAATAAATTTTGACAGAATGAACCAATGTTAATGAAACCAAGACTAAATGTTACTCGAGGATATGCTTTATGATTTCCTTGGTAAGGTTTTATCGTGAGCGCAGTACTTTGCGCAGTGATGCGTGTTCATACAAACAGACAACCAAATATTTCCAATGATAATTGAAATGTATTTACTTATTCTTAGACCTTCAACAATTTTGTTCACAAAAATCGAAAAAATACGTTAGATTTACATTCTTATTATATGTATAGAAGATAGAACCTGAATAGCACGAGATTCATTGGCTTCTTGGACATATTATTAAACTCGACAAGATACGCTTCGACAGTAGAGTTCAAATGTTCCATATTAGTAGTTTCCATATAGAAACGAGTGTCCACTTTTGGGTTTGCGAAATCACAGTAAATCAATTTACGCAAGTGTAGATCTGTAATCTGTAATATAAATAAGAGCTAGTCACCTATTTTAAAGCCAATGAATAGTATTCTTATACATATCAGTTTTTCTATATTAATTTCAGTAAAATTTATAGCAGTAACAAACGCTTCCATCGTTAAAAAAACGGTAATTCTACATATTTGTTAATAAAGTTTTTGATGTATCTTTTCATTATGCCATAGCTGATTCCTGACGTAATCTGTTCTTTTATGCATATAACTTATACAAAACAATATCGATGTTTCACATCTGTCAGGCGTCCCGTGACGGTTCAATTTTTTTATTTGTTGACTGTACTAGATAAAATGAATACACAGTAAATACCTAATGCTAAATACGATTCATGACGACCGCTGGGACACTGATATAACAACAATCGTTACGGTATAAATATTCCCTTTGTTTCACGTTTGAACGAGTCTATATGATGGATAAGAAGCTACACGTGTACAAGCGTAATCAATGATATTAGAACTAAAAAGCTAATGATATATACATGATATTTTGACAAAACAAATGGCACAATAACGCACACATTCATAAAGTAATATTCTTACGTCATACTGTTTTAGATAAAATGTGGAAGTGAGATGGCATTTTCACAATATCTGTGGTGAAAAAGAAATAGTTATATGTTGCTTAGATACGGGCGGATTGGCGGGGCAGTCGTCAAAAAGAAGCTAGCTAGCTAAGTTTTAACAAGGCGCTGTCGAAGCGTTTATGACGTGTCTACAGCTTTTTAGTTATAATATCATTGGGCGTAATACATTAATCTATATTAGTAAATTTATTTTTACTAATATAGATTATTATTTATTATAATTTTTTTTTTATTTTTTTTTTTTATTGAATTGGTTACTTAAGGGTCGGCAACGCGCATGTAACACTTTTGATGCTACAAGCGTCCATAGGCGGCGGTGACCGCTTTACATCAGGCGGCCCGCATGCTTGTTTGTTACTGTCGTGGTATAAAAAAACTACCTACCACTGACAGAAATATCATAAGGGTTGAAGAGTTTCTATATTGAAACGTGATAATCATAATCACTACCGGTATAATTTGATAAAGTATCATAGAGATAATCAGCCAACTTCTTGCAGATTTTAGACTTTATAACTTTAACCTAAGGCTACAAATAAGGAAGCAAAAATTTAACACAGATAAAACCGCCGGGAATAATTAATTTCAATCTGCTGTACTAACTTTATCATCAGGTCCGTCGAGCAATCTGGATAGCATCTTATCTAAGTCGTCATTAAGATACAACGCTATCGATTCTCTCAAGCATTGCACCAGCCACTGTCTGTCACTCTCCTCGACGAGCCGATCAGAGAAAACTCTTAAACACTCGTGGACCCAAAGTCGTTTTATAGACTGTAAGTCGGGTGTTACCTCTGGCACTGATAAAAGCACACCCTGTAAGGAAGTTCCACCGATTTTTTTCACAATTGAGCTAAATGAGCTAAATCCAAGTTTAACGTTCATATAACATGTTTAATTTTTTTAACATTTTTAGTTTTTATACACGGAGAACGAAGTTCAAATTTTTTCGTTCATAAGGTTGTTAGTTTTTTGAAGTGAAACTTCTTTATCGACGTAGGGAGGAATTTTAGAGCATGTAAAAACGTATGTAACGTTTTTCGGTTACGCGCCATCTTAATTTCTGTACATTTTTCCGTTACGCGCCATGTTTATTTCTAAAGGTGCGCTCACAATGATCAGATTCCGTTTTCTTTTTTTCTTTTTTCTTTTATGATCTTCATATTTTACATGCACAAAGATGAAGATCTTGAAAAATAACGTAAAATGTTAGGAACGGATAAAATTAGATTTAATTCATTTTGAAATGTAACGACTGATATATTAAAATACTACAAAATAATTCCGAAAACTAATGTTTACCACCTCCATAGTGTATTCATCTTAATCTCTTAAAAATTATTCAGAATACTGTCTCATTTCTACCGCGTGAGAACTGAACGTTTTTTGTATCCATGTTTATAATAATAAAAGCCTTTTGCTTAAACTTTATCTAATTTAGCTTTATTTAACCAATTTCTGTAAAGTTGTAAATTTACTAGATCATTTTTCGAAAAATGATGTCATAAAAAAGTTTCACTTCTTACGTGTGTACACTGATACACGCACGTATTTTTTTTTATGATCTTCATTCTTTAATGTACAAATTTGAAGATTTTGAAAATTACCGGATAAATTGGATTTAGCTTATTTTAACATGTTGTAACATGACAGATTGACAAGCAGAGATAGAAAGATACAGAGCAATACAAGAGTATCAACAGCTGAATACGCACTGTATCTTCTCGAAATTAGGAATTCATTCTCTGATCTTCTTTTGAAGGGACGATAAGTTAGTCAATAGCAACGATTAATAGTTCTAGGAACTTAGTCGAAGCTTTCAGTAAAGAAAAACATCATGAAAGTATACCATGGTGGTAGGACCTTCAAGTTCATAATCTGTCGCCAAGCATCTATTGGTGTGTTCCAATAGTAGCACTTGAGAGCCAGCCCTCTCTAGGTTTAACGTGTTTACCATATTAGAGACCACATCATCATTTGTCACCAGACGAGATTCATTTTAATGAATTATTATTATTTTTTTATGTCAAAAGCAGGCAAACGAACAGGTAGGTCACCTGATGTTAAGTAATCACCACCGTCCATAGACACTGGCAACACCAGGGGAGTCGCAAGTGCGTTGCCAGCCTGTGTATGGGAGAGGGGTAGGGAAAGGTGAAAAGGGAAGGGAAAGAGGGAAACGAGGTAGGTCTCTGGCGCTCTCATTGACCGAACGAAACGCAACAATGCAAGCACTGTTACTTCACGTCGGTGTTCTGTGAGAGGGTGGTACTACTAACCCGGGTGAGCCGACCCATTCATGCTAAAACTAGTAATAGCTACAGCGTGGCTCTACCACCATCAAAATTTGTAATTGTTTTTATATATGACATTTTAGTCCCATAATTTATCTTCTTCTATACGTATAATGAAAATGGAGTTCCTTTGAGGCCGAATCACGTCAAACGTACTGAACGTATTGGTATGGGATTATGACCTATCTACCTATTCGACAATAGCAGTAATAATCTGGACGAATGATTGGCAAAAATAAAAATATTAAAAAAAATGTTTAAAATTATTTCAATATGTCTAATTCTCACCAGTATAACTCTAGAGAAATCTCGCAAGTTGAATGTATAGTGTGACTTCGAAGGCGTTGGCAGCAAATTTAATCTACATTGTTTATAGACTTCCAGCGTCCCGTTTACTATTTCTTCAATACACGGATCGAAGTCTTTTGAAAAACCCCTAAAAGATTTGAACTTAATATGGCTATTAATTATTACTCCTATTCAATAGATAATAAAGCTGAATATATAGCGGAGAATCTAAAAAGTTAACGCTTTACAAGACCAATTGGCTAAATATTGGTTCTATATATGTGTTCTGGCATCCAGTGTTTCCTTGATTTAGCTAGTTACTATCTTAGGCCACATTGTTGCTTTCAGAACACAACTAAAAACAAAAAAAAAATGGTTGTCTGTATAGTCGGTTTACGGACGATAATTTTACGCGATAACGTCATAAGCAAACATTGATATGCTATACAAGCAAAACTCTTCAGCCGATCACGCCTCTCTATCGCTTATTCCGCAATCTTGTTTGCACGCTCGGCTCAGCCGGAACGTGGCAATGAGTCATGCTTTTTCGTGCGTGCAGACGGCGAACATCGATTTTTAAAACGTTATCACGTCAAAAATAATAGTACATTTTTCTGTATGAAAGGTTCCCTATATCATTATCTGTACAGCGTATGCAACAGTTCATGATAATCAGTTAAGTAGTTAAGGCGTGAAAACGTAATAAAGAAACACACATTTATATAAGTAGTTATATACAGTCACATTTATACAAGTTTTATTTTACTGCCCACGAGAAAATAAATCTTTTTTTTTATATCATAGGAGGCAAACAAACAGGCCGGTCATCTGATGGTAAGTGATCACCACCGTCCATAGACACTAACAACACTAGGGGAGTCGCAAGTGTCTTGCCGGCCTAAAAGGGGTGGGCCTCCGGCGCTCTCAATGACCGAACGAAACGTAACAACGTAATAATGGAACTGTTAGTTCATCGGTGTTTCTGTGGGTCGGGTGGTACTACCCCGGGCGACCTATTTATGCTGAAACCAGTAATAGCTTCAGCGTGGCTCTACCACCTATAAACCTTTCAGATAATCAATTTGTATAAGAAACAACCTGAAATTATCGAGAGAGGGTATTATACAATATTATAATTACCTCGTATCCAGATGCCATAACATGACCCTTCCGAATATGACTTGAAGCGTTTCATCGTCAAACTCGTCGATGCAGAAGAACGAGAAATGCCTCGAGAATCTTGGTGTTACAATTTTCGCTCCAGGTGTTGGTTTACTCATGGCACACATAAACTATCATGAAGAAATGATAGCAAAATGTGTAAGTGGCAAACAATGAAAACTCTATGCGGAGTTCTAAAGTACTAATAGAACAGAAATAAATTAAAAACAGGAGTTTTATATAGTAAACATTTTTTTAAAGCTTAGCTTTCAAAAAGGTTATTAGAATATTACTTAACTACATTTTCTACTACTTTTTCAGACACGTAAAAATTCGTATGTATGTGAATAATAAGTGATTATTTGTTCTATTATTATTAACGAGTAACGTTGGAATATTTTGTAGAAATTATAGTAGAAATAGGAAGTATTACTAGAGCTATTCTAAAAAATATTTTACCAATACATAGACATGTTCCCGCTGAATGTAACGAGCTTTATTTTGATATTCTTCTTTGTAACTTACTATCAACGTTATTGGCCGCCCTGAATATAGCCGTAAGTTCGTGTTTTTGCATAGTATATTCAAAAGTATAATACAAAATTATATTAAACTAGCCCCTGCCCGCGACCTCGTTCGCGTGTAATAGTGACTTTGGGCTAATACTAACACGCAGCGGAAGCTCTCAAAAGGAAATAAAACACAGATCTTAAAACATTCTTCATTGGTGCTCCGTTCCTGTTGGTCTTAGCGTGATGATATATAGCCTATAACCTTCCTCGATAAATAAGCTATATAGCACTGAAAGAATTTTTCAAATCGGACCGGTAGTTCCTGAGATTACCCCCTACAACCTCACAGACTCACTAACTCGCAAACTTTACCTCTTTATAATATTAAGTATAGATATATATTTCTTGTGTGCGTGTGTATGTGACTGAACTCCTCCTAAACGACTGGACCGATTTTGATGAAATTTTTTGTGTGTGTTCGTGGAGATTCGAGAATGGTTTAGATTCACAATTGGACCCGGCAGGTGGCGCTGCGATCGACTTTTAGGATTTTTTTTGTTTTCAAGGCAGGACAACGTCCGCCCGGTCCACTAGTTAAGTATAGATTATTTATAAATAAATGTTATAAATATAATTTAATACGTATTTATACCTACATATGTATTCTGCATATTCAGAGCGGTCAAAATGTTTGGGGAGGACTACAATTAACGTTAAAATCGCGTTAATAATTGCAAATAAAGACATAAGTTTCTTTCTATTTTAAAAAAAACCGTCATTCATATAGAATAAAAATTGAAACAAAGGTCTGTTATGTAGGGATACCGTCACTTATGAACTTCGTCACATACGAAAAGTTTTATTTTTATAAATAAAATTAACCTTTGCACCTGGAATTTTGTTTTTGATCGTATATTTTTTAATTAACCACAGAAATATAAATTATTATTTCTGTATTTACCTTAACAAGTTAAAAAAGAAGGTATAAGCGTAACAAACAAACTCAAATTTACATTCATAATATTAGTCAGGACTTAAAGTTCTTAGTCTATGACATAATAATTAATGATGATCGGTTGAGTAGTTAAAGTAGGTCAAAGCGTAAAAAACAAACCTCAAATTCACATTTATAAATTCTTTCACTGTTAAATAGCTCATTTATCGAGAAATCTATAATATCATCACGTGGAATCAGAAATGGAGCACCAATGAAGAATGTTTCAAAATCGGTGTTTTATTTCCTTCTGAGAGCTTCCGTTGCGTGTTAGTTATCCCAACGTAATTAATACACGCGGACAAAGTCGCGGGTAGAAGCTAGTTTATAATATTAATCAGTACATACAATTCTTAGTTTATGGGATAATAATCATTACATAGTATAAAACACAGTCCCCTACCGCATCTGTCTGTCTGTCTGTTCGCGATAAACTCAAAAACTACCGAACGGATCGTCATGCGGTTTTCACCGGTGGATAGAGTGATTAATGAGGAACGTTTTGGTATATAATTTGTCAAGGATTTTTTCATAATCAGGGCGGGACAACGTCTACCGGGCCCGCTAGTTAATAATAAACGGTTGAGTAGTTAAATTATGTAAAAACGTAACAAACAAACTCAAATTCACATTTATAATATTAGTAAGGTTTGAAACTTCAAGTCTGTGAGACAATAATAGAGGATTAAATAAGAAAAGCATAGTACCTGAACGTCGATTAGATGCATAGCAAAGTTCGTCTTGCGATCATACCATAGTCCGAGATCAATACCTTGACGCAGCACCTCGATGGGAGGCTGTGCGCCGTACGTCTCCGCCTGAGGCATGCTCACGTCGTCCACGAACACAACGCTGTAGCATCCGATCGGGGGTCCGAACACTCCTAAATACATTTTTTTTTGTCGAAATAACCAACTATACATCAACTTTATGACCTCCATAAAATTTTAGGTTTAAAAACCATTTCCTATTTTAGCATACTTAGCAAGTATTCATTACAAATAAGCAGAGGAAAAATCGTTAAAAACCTCTTTCTTCTTTATTTCCTTTATTTTTGAAGTTATACTTCTTTTGGCGCGTTAGGGAAAAATTATGAGAGTAAATTTTTACGATGCGCGCGCACACCGTCACGAAAAACCGACACCCTGAAGTTAGCTATAATAGTCAACATTTTGTTTCTTTGTATTTGTTGTTTGTATTTCTTTGTACTAAAACTTTCAATGTATTAAATACCTTTTTTCTATTGTTAGTGTCGTTTTTTTCTACAAACGTAGAATAAGGCGAAAGATAAAATTTTTGAAAAGATTTTTATCTTGTTACGCCGAAGAAGTATAACTTCTAACGCGTGTACATAAGTACACACACACTTTTTGTTTACTCATTCACGCTTTAACTACTCAATAGGATGTCCGTTATTTATCAAGTTGGATTTTTTTACTTGGGTATCCTTCAAATCGTTAAATTATAACATTTAACATTTAAGAAAAAAATACCCATGCCGTTTAACCATGCCTAAATGACGATACTTTTCCCATTCATTTAACTCGATTGTTTAATTGAATAACTTACCAAATAGTATATAATTCTCCGTATACTACGATCTCTTCGGATGGAGATATTTTGATATTTTAAATTTAAATTTCTTTGTATACTTTGATGTACCAATAATAAATAAAGATGTAATAAATAAATAAAGTCAAAATTTATTTGTACTGTTTTTTTATACATTAGTCTAAAGTTAGACTACTTTTCATACTGAATATATATATGTTTTAATATTATAGAGGGCTAACGAACAGGCGGGTCACCTGACGGTAAGTGATCACCACCGTCTATAGACACTAGCAACACTGGGGGAGTCGCCAGTGCGTTGCCAGCCTGTGTTTGGGGGAGAGGGGTTGGGAAAGTGGGGAGGAGAGGGAGATGGTCCTCCGGCGCTCTCACTGACCGAACGAGGGGTGCGGGGTTGCGGGGTGGTAGGGTGTCTGTACCCGACTGGATCGCGACCACCGTACACCAGGTGGAACATCCGCTATAGTGGCACGTTTGGGCGTGTCGCGTTCCGGGATCAGCCGGTGTATATCCAGCAACCGGGGGGGGGGGGGGGGGGCTGTCCCTGACTGGGTCGCTTTCAGGCCGGCATGACAGCGGCGACCGGCGATGGATAGTATGTCTTTCGGTGGTCGCCATTGTTTTTGGATTGTACTATGCTTACCATCAGGCACAGTACAGTCACTTTGCCGAGCTACAATAAAAAAAAAAAAAACGAAACGCAACAATGCAAGTTCTGTTACTTCACGTGGGTGTTTCTGTGAGAAGGTGGTAGTACCGCGGGCGAGCCGACCCATTCATGCTGAAACTAGTAATAGCTACAGCGTGGCTCTACCATGTTCTTAACATGCAGACGAACACGTCGAAAAAACATAGTCTTATTATAGAATTAAAATAGAACAAAGCATACCTCTACAAGAATACAACATAAGAGCGGTATCCGTAACGTCTTACAAACAATATTAATAAAATCGCTGATATATAATATATAGGATAATGATTATGAACATACCTTTCCTCCTTTTATCAAGTTTTCCCATAATTATATCTTGTGTCTGATTACAATTTGTTTGCGCAGAGAAAGCCATTATTAGTGCTTTATATATTTTAGTATCAACTCTTTTGACTAAGAAATCCTATAAAAATATATCATAATATTATGTGATTTAATCATTTTTCATTATACATATTCTTATAACTATAGATATACTTATTAACATACTCATGGTAAGAACTATTTGAGTGCTTATGTCGCTACGTAAGATCTTTTCCATAGGATATATATTTCATACAGTGATTACCATTAGGTTCACTGCATTCATAACGTTGAGCCATTATTGAAAAAAAAAATCAATACAGCTTATACCGTAATTAAATTCAACAAAGTAGACGTAAACGAGTTGCGTATCTCGTTGATTATTAATACGTAAAAAAACTAATTTTAACCATTTTAATATTTCTATATTCACAAACATTATATATTTTTATTATATGGTTTAGGCCAATCTCACAAATATAATTAACCTAACGACAATTCATACATTAAACCATCAAACGGCTATAGAGCTTGCCATTGAAACAGATATAGGTATGTAACTATATCTATTTCAATGGCAAGCTCTATAATATGTATGTACATATTAACAAATAGCAAGAAAATTTTAATAAAAAATAAAACCGACTTCAAAATGATAAACCCTAAACAAAAGCATCATAACGTTTGTGACTACAAATAGGTAGGTACCTACCTAGTCTTAGATTGTCATAAACCTGCCGATATGTCGAATCACTATAATTTCCTCTTTCATTTTGGGAAGACCCAACTCCAATACTAAGTCCCAATATTAATGAAATGAGAATAGGACCCCTTTAACAAAAAAATAAATTTCCAAATCGATTGATTAATGACGAAATTCAGAAGCAACAAACGTAATAAAATACAACCGAATTAAAAGCCTGGTTTTTTGTACTTCATAGGATTTAGCATTCGACATCAATCTCATCTGATGTTAAATGACGACGTGTTCTAACATTGTAAACTAGCTAACCTTAGAGGAGACTGGCTCTCAAGTGCAGCTGCCGGAACACATCAACAAGTTCTTCGCGACAGATTTTCAACTTGGTAGCTAGCGGGCGGCGGATTTAAAAAAAGCCTTATCAACGTGCCATGGTACCATCATGCTGTTTTCCGTCATCGAAAACTCCGGCTCAGTTGCTAGGATTCGAACCTACGTCCATCGACACGGTGTCCGAATACGCTATCAACTAAGCTGTCATCGGTTTTGAAGTCGGTTAGAAAGAAAACTTAGTGTCAAAAAAGAAAGTCGACATTGACCAGGGTACAGAAAAATGGAGATCTATTATTTCTGCAAATCTGGCTATTGACATGGCATGTTAGGGAGCATCCATTAATTAAGTGAGGGGATTAGGAAGGGGCAATCCGAATATCATTAAATCACACGTGGGGGAGGATGAGTTTCGGGAAATATCAAGTAATTTTTTTGGCCAATAAATAGTGTAAAATTGTGAGAAAATCAGATTAATTTAAAGTAAAGCATGTTTCTATACCGAAATCTGACACAATTCTTGTATATATTAAAATCCATGAAAATCCATGTAAAGGTTATTTAGTATTATTATATTCAAACGTTAAATGTAAGAATAATTAAATGTAATAACAGTGAAAACATATAATTTTTTCGTAAATCAAAGGCATTTATACTCAAAATACTAATTCTGACAGATCTCACGTGAGATTAAGAGGAGAGGGAGAGGACCGAGCCAAATCTCACAACATCTCACTAGGGATGGTCCTCCTCCCTCAAGAAATCCTTAAAACGTTTCACGTGAGTAATGGATGCACCCTAATAGATAACGTCTATACACTTACAATAATGTAGGAGGATTTCCCAGTACCAGTCGGTCCAACCATCATAACCGGTTTGTGATGTGTCACTAACAACCTGAACAGAGCTAAGTACCGCACGCTGTCTAACGTCGTTACCAAGATTTGATTAGGCGGAGTGTCACGACTAATCGCCGGAGCTGTCACAACGTCATCTTGCCACGGTTTCCATTTACCTTTACCCTACACATTTAAAACACCATTATTAAATGTATTTAAGCTTATTCAACTGTATCGAAATTCATTCAACATTTTGAAAATTGATAACGAAGGAAGCCGTCGTACATAATTAATACTAGCTGTGCCCGCGACTCCGTCCGCGTGGAACCTAATGTAAAAAACAGTGATCAATAAAATCATCTGAATGTATTAAGTCCATCTACTTATCCACTTTACACACGTACTTAAGTCGCGTCGTCGTCAAAATTACAATAACTGTTGATAGAGTGAACCGATTTTAATGAAACCAAGACTAAATGTTACGCGAGGATATTGCTTTATGAAGTTTTGTCATGAACGCAGTACTTTAGCAGTGATGTTTGTTCAAACAAACAGACAGACAGAGAGGCATCTCTAACAATGGTTTAAATATATTTTATTACTTATAGCAAGACACTTGCAATAATGTTTTTCACAAAAATCTAAAAAGTACAGATACGTTAGATTTACATTCTTATTATATGTATGAATTCATAAATGCATGTTAAGTAATTTTTCAACTAACGATGACGTATATCGCATCCTATAATAGGGCAAGAGGTATAAACACATATTCATAACTCTTTGCGTAACGCAGAGTTAAAATACGGATGTTAGGGATTAATAAAATTATCACCGGTTTTATAACGAGTCTAAAAAGGGTTCATTGTTATTTTTAACATCAACTGTTCTAGAAAAAGACCTTATATTTTTTTATTTGTTAGTGAATTTGTTTGTTACGCTTTCACTCACTAACTACTTGACCAATCGTCATGAATTTTTGGAGAATTTAAGGGATAGGTAAAGTCTACATGAAGGCAAGCGAGACCACAGGAAAAACCTAGTTATTAATACAGAACTTTTATTACTATTGGTACATTTAAAAATCTTAATCGAGAAATACCGTATCTATATAGATAAATTGACAGAGAAATACAGTTGTGTGTGTATCATACAAATAATTATTGAATAGATTTCGATCTACTTTTTTCACTTTTACTTCATAGACACTTGGTCCTTATCTAAAAAATATGACGATAGCTTTATTTAACATAAAGTTATTGAAATTTTAACAGAGTACGATACTTATAAGTAGTACGCGTTCAGCGAAGTGCGTTTACTTGCCGAGTAAAAGAGGGGCAAGAGGTGTAACACGCATACGCAGGACGGAGGAAATAAATGGATAAAATTGTGTACAAAAAAAAATGTAAGCAAAGTATATCTTTGCTTTAAAAATATATTGAGATAACAAATGGCGTAGAAGTCGCGGACATTAGCTAGCTAATTAATATTACTTTACTTAGCTCAATTACGACATATTGTACAAACCTCTTTAATAAATCGGTAATCATAAACAAGTCCATCCTTTGGAATCGTAAATATATATTGCTTTTCCGGTTTACCGATCTGTCGTGGATACCCGAGCGTCTCTATGACCTGTTAAAAATACTTCCATTATCCTATCATCAAGTAATAAATACGAGCAATTATTAGCAATCAAATAATACTTTTTCAGGGAATTCCTTCTCGAGTAGTCCACGGAACAATATATCAAACTTAGGTCTACTATCAGCTTCCAACGTCGCTCCAATAGACCAGATACATGAGAAAAAGAACACACCCTGTAAAGATATATATATAGTCATATATGAGCAAAGTGAATAACATCATGTACAATCCACGTCAATCTTTTTGACCGCTCTAAATATAGCGCTAAGTTCGGGATTGCACGAGCAGTCAAAAAGTTTAACGAGAACTGTATTCATATATAGAAATAGGCAAAGAAAAAAGAGTTCATATCCCTTTTTTCACTTCTATTTGTCAATGTTTATTATTATTCTTTAGTTTACAAGCTGACTAGTTAAAAAGAGTAATAGAGACCGTTATTTTTTTTTAAACAATCGACTATATAACATATATTTCAATTACATTGAGAGTTAAATCATAATTAAGTATTTATATACGCTCGCTATCTAGGTAATAGGAGACTATTAAAAAAAAAGTGTGTGTAACCGTCACACGCGATCGAAGTAAAACTTGTTAAGTTCCGAATTAGCTGATAGATGCCACTACAGATAATGAAGCGTTGATTTAATTTGTTACCGATATTGAAACCAGATGGCGGCATGGTGGCGCGCCCATATATACATAATTAATTCTATTGTATGATTTTTACTATTATTCAATTTATTTATTTTTTTTTCAAAAAATTTTATTTGATTATTGATTGATTGATTGATTATTTGATTTATTTATAAACTATTTATTGACAAAAAAAAGTTAAAAACCGGATGGTACAGAAACGTGATGCCATATTGCCGTAACGGACTTCCGTTGCATTATTGTCCAGTAACCTTAGTCGCGTCTAAAGAAGTTTTAAGTACTTCAAAAATGCAATGACTATAGTGACCACACTTTGACAAAAACCCATACCCATACTAAGTCCGAGCTTTCGGTGAAGAAAAACATCATGAAGAAACTATAGTATGGTCGTAGTGCTGCATCAAATTTCGCCGCCCGCTAGCTACCACCCTCGAGTTGAAAATTTGTCGCCAAGCATCTGTTGGTGTATTCCGGTAACTGTACTTGAGATGGCAGTCCTCTCTACGTTTAACGTGATTACCGCCTGAGACCACATCGTCATTTATCATTAGCCGAGATTGTGGTCGAACCCTAAGTTCTTGTAAGTATAAAAAAATCGTGATAGAAGTGCTTCTTGTAAGCTCGCCTGGATAGCTACCACCCTCGAGTTGAAAATTTGTCGCCAAGCATCTGTTGGTGTGTTCCCACAGCTGCACTCGTGAACTAATCCCCGCTGTATGTTTCGCATGTTTACCATCTTGTACCACATAATCATATAACATCATATGGGATTATGGTCAAGTAATAAAAAGATACTAGTATAAATAAAGGAATAACTGACTGACATATCAACGCACAATCTAAACTACTGGAGCTAAGACCGTGAACATGCGAGTTCTAATGAAAGATTTCTGAGAATTCAACCCCTAAAATGTACAAAAGGGAGATGAAAGTTTGTATGAAAATCAGTGACTTCTGCGTTAGTTACTCTTTTGCTTACTGTAGGGTATTACAGTATTGGGATAAATTGGTGATGATATTTGATAGTGATTCTTGATAGAAAACGATATATAACAATGATAGACGGATCAGCGAAATGAAACAATCGATTCCGTCGAGTGCTTAATGTTGAGTAATTCATATTTCGTTCAAAATGTATTATACATAAGTGTGATATTACTTACTAATTAAAATAGGTACGATTGCTCGTACACTTACATAGATATAAAAATACAGTCGATAATAATCACTACATAGAAAACGCGTACAAAGCCACGGGAAATTGCTAGTATAGAATATGTATGTAGCATAAACTTACTTCAAGTTGTGCCCGTACATCGAGATCTGACAACTGCTCGACATATTTCTCATCGTAAAAGTCGTCCATGAAAGTGTCATAAAGTTTCGTACAAGAGACAACTAAGTTAGTACGAGAGGTAATATACATTTGCTGGAATACGAATATATAGTAATTAGAACAAAAAGTTTTACTTCTTAATTTGTTTAATAATGTACAATAAAGAAAAAACAATTGTTATATTATATATATATATGAAATTCTAAGTAATATCATAAATATGATAGGAACTTTGTTTGTTTGTTATAAATTAATGCGTTAACTACTCAACCAATCTTCGTGAAATTTTGCATAGACGTTGTCTGGGATATAGAAAAGGACATAGGGTATTTTTCACTCATAGAAAATGTACCATTCCCTCGGTTAAATCTAGATATACGCGAGTGAAACCGCTAACAAAAGCTAGTATTTAATAACTTGAAAATTATATACAAATTGAAGTTACAAGCGCCAATGCATTCGAGTTCTGATATATTTTATATTTCTTTACAAGACAACAGCAGTAAGTATACTCAAATTACACGTGTTTGTTTGTGAGTACAAAAATATCGCGTGAAAATTACTAAACAAATAATTCTGCATATTACAGATTAATATAAAACTGACAGAATTATTTAGGTCATATATCGTTGCATTTATCCATAATTATAATAAGCAAGCAATAATGATGTAATATTAATTAAAAATAGAGAACCTACTAATCTATATACGACATACATATCTCGTGGAACATCATATAAGCGTTATTAACACGAACGAAATCGTGGTTAATAGATAGTAAATAATATAAATAAACCTTCGCTTTCCCCGAATATTCCACTAGCCACAGCAAGGGTGACATAAAGCGATTGAACAACGTCCTAATGAGATTTCGATTGACACTATGTAATGACGGTGGCAAAGTGTTCAGCCAAGACTCCAAAAGAACTTTCCAACCCAACCCTTTCGGTTCCATGTAGATCATGCCACAGCGTGAGACCTGTGAAAACAACACATTTTTTTCGAACTGACTTCATTATTGGCTTCCCGGGCATTCACAGCTTCACCGGATTTTTTGTAAAAATTCAAGATAACAAAATCGTGCATTTAAGGGTTAATATTGGTACTTGAAGAATTAATTAATTACTATCAAATATCATCCACGTGCTACCACTAATAATAATAAATCTCTAGTTATATCTACATAATTAATTTCCAAAATGTAGCCGTTGAAATACATGAGAGGATCACGAATATGACGTTTAAAAAATTTCGTCTGTTTGTTTGTTACTAATGGTCACAGTAATGATAAGTGTAGTACTAATGGTCACAGTAATGATAAGTGTAGTACTAATGGTCACAGTAATGATAAGTGTAGTACTAATGGTCACAGTAATGATAAGTGTAGTACTAATGGTCACAGTAATGATAAGTGTAGTACTAATGGTCACAGTAATGATAAGTGTAGTACTAAAGGTCACAGTAATGATAATTGTAGTACTAATGGTCTCAGTAATGATAAGTGTAGTAATAATGTAAAACTTACTGTTGCAGGTGAGGCTGCCTCCAAGTCCATAGGTTCGAACAAGAGGTTCGTTGTTGGTGCGAGCTGAATGATCTCTCCACTCATCAAACACAGCTTCTTATTATCATCCAACACTGTGTTTAGATTTTCGATCCAGATCGCATCAACAGGACCGTCGAATACTAGCCATTTTCTATAAACATTACGGCCGAATAATTCTATTCAAGCTAAGGAATCTTCAAACATTAAATAAAAGAATATAGATTCACTAGCAATTTACCGTAGCTTCATTTGTGTTTTCTACGCAGTAATTATTTTAGACTTTTTTTTTACATAAACGAATAACAAACTGATTGCAAAATTATGGATTTTCATCACCTTAGAGATTGAATATACAAAAATCGGTCATTACTTTTTGAAAGAAATAGTAACAAAAATTATTAACAATTTTATAAATTTAAAACTAAAAACGGATTCTTGACGCCGATTCGACGATGATGGCTCAGTGGTTAGTGGTGATCGGGCACCATGTCGATCGACGTAGGTTCGAATCCTTACAACTCAGCCAAAACTTCCAGTGAAACAAAACATGGCGAAGAAGTCATAGCATGGTAGTAGGGCTGGCTGACTAACCACCTTCAGGCTTAAAATCTAAAATCGAGCAGCTATAGGTGCGTTCTGACAGCTGCACTTGATATCCAGTCCCTTTAGGTTTAGGTTGCTTACTATGTTAGATAACATCGTGATTTATCATTAGGTGAGATTGTGGCCAAAAGCTAAAATCTATAAAGTATTTTAAGAGATAAATTTTCACCTATTATCATTTGTCGATACAGCGAACGCCCTGTAACTAACAGCAAGTATTCCATCGGACCACTCATGAGAGACAGGATCAAATTGTCCGTAAAGTTGTCCCATTGTAATAGATTTTGGATTTATAACTGTCCATTCTACAGCATTCTCATCCATAAGACCCTAGATAATCACCAATTTCATTAATACATACTAATAACTAGTCTGTTTTACTTCTGTTATAAGGGAAATACCGTCCATATGAGCACGGCCGTGCGGCACACAACGCAGCTAAAGCGTGATAAACGTCGTCAAGTTAAATTTTACAAGGATAAACACTAAAGGCTTCGCCAAACAGAACGCATCCTTAACGCGCGTCAAGGCGTATACTAGCGCGGCGTTAGAACGCTACGCTTTGTTTGACGCCTGTTTAAACTCCGCTGCGTTAGTGGTATTCGCCGCAAAATACGAACCCGTACCGAACGCTGGGCGTTATAAAAGACGTCCGCTACATATTTTTAGCAACTCTCCCGATGAAATAACGGCAGTGAATGATCAGTACCAGCCTGTGTTTCCAAACACGCTGTTCACGCCCACGCCCGCGTAACTGCAGATGACGCCGCCGTGGTCTGGGGGTAAATTTCGCTCCCGCACACCAGACTAGGCCCCCCTCGGCAGCGGCTCAAGCCTAGGTCCGTTCCCTCGGCATGGAGCCCTTGAGTACGCTGCTAGCGCGATACAGTGACACAAAATCTTACATCACTGCAACAACATTACACATATCACCTCTACACACGTGCATGCACACACGCTTACACATGACAGTGGAAGGGTTTTGTTTTTTTTCCTTTATCGAACTGAAATAGTTTAGAAAAATTACACGACACAATATATATATGTATACATATATATTTAAATAATTCATACACGTATGACTATGCAGCTTAGCTTAGGTTAGCTCAGATAGGTCGCGAATCGCATGAAACAGGCAACAGCTTAAGTCCAGGTGTGCCGTGCACCCTTAAGCTAGTTGGCCAAATAAAATCGGCTGAATGCCTTAAGTGCTCGCCTTAGTAGTGCGGTGAAGCGGTTAAAATCTTACCAGGTCAATAGCGTAGTAAGTTCAAGAAAAAAAAAATCTTTTCAACTTGATTTACAACACGGCGCTCTAACACCGCGCTAGTACGCCTCGATGCGCGTTAAGGACGCGTTCTATTTGGCAAAGCCTTTAGTGTTTATCCTCGTTAAATTTAACTTGACAGCGTTTAAAGGTGAATAAACGTTAAAATTTAACGTAATCATAGTTTTGACGCAATAAAGGCGATTATCAGGATTTCGCACGACGGCCCAAAAGATGTTTGGAAAATAAATTAATACACCTGATAAAGCGACACTTGGATTGATTACAAATTTGAAACATTAATAGAATGTGGCCCAAAGACAATTAATATACGAAAGCAATTGAACTTTAATCTGATGGGTTAAGGCATGTTTTACAAAAAGTTAATTCTACCTGTAAGCGTAGAAGTAAAGATTGTATGGAATGTTTTATAACTGCTGAGATAGATTTAAGGGTATTAAAGTTGGGATACGATTGGCTCGACATTATTTTGCAGACCCAAGTGTACAAATTAAATGGACATGAAAAAAAAGTTAATATGAAAAAGGAAATTGATTATATAAAAGGGATGTGTTCGTACAAACCTTTTCAGATACCATTCCTAACGCATGACCTAAAGCCTGGTAGCATTTAGTCTTACCAGAAAACGGTAATCCGACCAACATTAAACCATGCCGTACAAGTATCATTTCATATAATTGTAGAACCTACAAAAGAAAACACAGTTTATAACCGAAAGAAAAGGATAACTCAACAAAATCTATCAAAATCCTTACGATGTGTAGATATTTTTAGTTCAATCCTTTAATATACTCAATGTCTACATATAAATAGCAAGAGTCACTACAGTTAAGTACATATCTTGCTCTGTCTCTTTCTGTTGAAATTGCTCGAATTTCGACATAAAATGCTTATTAGTTCAATGAGTCAACTTGTATAATTAACTGTTTTTTTTTCGAACTGACTACGCTATTGTCCTAGAAAGGCCTTAACAGCTTCACCGGACTACCTATAATTAAATGTAGAGCATAATTTCGTTTTGTAATAGTTTACAATTCAAATTTGATATATACTTTTGTGTTTCTTTTGCCTTGATTACCAAAAAATTATATCTAATTTTTTTTAATACTATTAAAAACTTTCTCTCGTTTTGTACGTGTTGTATTCACATATAGTAAGGGTTCATATACATTTCTAATCATTGAACTCACATTTGTTAACCACGAAAGAGGTAAATTCATAAAGTTTCGTTTTTGTCATTTAGGATACTTTATATGCGTTAACGATAATGCAATCTAACCTTTTCCACAAAGAAATCATTCACTTGTAAATTAAGTGGAACACACACTTCCTTGAGACAAGCGACAAGGTGCAGCAGTCCCGGCAACGGTAGCGGTAGTCCAGGGAACAAGTCCCCGATGATTCCCTACAATACAATTTTATTTAATAGACAAACATACGAGACCTGGACTCGTGATTTAAACCAAAATTTATATTCCCTGGAAAATCACTTGAGAATGTTCCTTAAAAGTTACAACCACATTTTATAAGTAAAGCTGTGTCACTTGGTAGAAAATAAATATTCAAACAAAATCCCTTAGAAATATAATTGCATTACTTTTTACATACACTGGAACATTATTCTCTCTTCTTTCCACTAATGACAAAGGAATAAACGACTTAGGTTACCATGGTATTGGCATGTGTCATAAGAAGAGATGAAAATCATGTAACCAAAAAAATATTAACTATGAATTTAGACGAATATAGGAGTAGAGAACCGAGAGACCGAAGAAGGTATGCAGTGATTATATGAAGAAAGGCGCGTGCGTCAAAAGATGTGAATACTGAGATGAGAATGATAATAGAAAAGAATCAAAGAAGGAAATATGTTATGGCGACCTTATTTAAGTGGAATGAGGGTAAGATGGTAATTTTCCTTGAAGAAAAAAAATCTTTACGGAAGCGCGATTATAATTTCATAGACAACGAAACTTCTTACCATAAATAAAGGAACATCATGCTCCAAGAACTTGGGCAGATTTACATCCTTTATAGAGCGCAGTAATATCACATCTTCATTTTCATCTGGATAGCGTAATTTTAAAGCCCCAGCAGCACGAAGCACTGATTTCACAGCTCGCATGCCTTTATGAGTTGATGACCATTATTAATTTGGATCAATAAAACACGTAAATGTAACATACTTACAAGGTATAATATTTCAAATTTTAATAGTACCAAAAGTACCTGTAATTATGACGATCACATACACGCATAACTATTTTCCTCTATAGACTATGTAAATATAATTTACTCCAAAAGCTTTACTAATATCCGTATCTTAAATCAAATGTATAATCAAATATGTCATTACTTTACCATAATCATAATGACTCTGCGAAGAAAGCTGCTCAGAACACAGCTTATAAGTGGCAACGATTTTTACAGCTAATGGCTTCGCATTGAGATAGCCAAATGCGTATAATTCAATCTCAGATATCAGAACATAGTCCGGTACCATCATGGCGACTGAACGGAAGAGAGCCTAAAATGGAAATCTTTGTTACAATCGTTATTACAAATAGAAATAAATTTACATAAAATATTCCATTTGACACGTCTTTCTTAATAGTATCAAGTAACTAGTACGAATGTCTTTTTTAGGCAACAAATATTCTATCTTAATTTCTTAATGATTACCCGTACTCTAATTAACATTAAACAGATTTAAATGGCACAATTTTACATCACCTTTAGATTATCCGGCAATTCCGACCGTCCAGCGTAACCAGGGTTCATAGTAATGAAAACAGCGCAAGTTTTGTCCAACTGCAACAGTGTTCCTTCGAAAAGCAACTCGGTTGCACCAGAGTTGATACCGCGTTGGATCGACAGGATCTGTTGTGCAACTACTGACAATACTTCTAGATCGATGCGATTGAATTCGTCGAAGCACGACCAAGCACCACAAGATGCCAATCCCTTTTAAGAAGTAAATGAACAGTAAAAAGCCGTAAGGACCCTATTATATCCTAAACTATTTAGTATAGACACAGTGTAGAGATTTTAGCGAAATCTTGGAATATCGTGTAGTGGATTTTATATTTTATTTATAATCTTGTGTTATATTGCCCTATATTTTGTAATATTCATTATGTTTTACATAATAGAAAGTCTATCGTGCACAAGTGAAGTGGATAGCAAATAATATCACGGAGTATGGATTCTGACTTGTTACAAAAACTCCCTGGAAAGTTCTAATAAGAAGGCCACCATCTTCTTATAACTTTCAAATGATCGCAAGAAATTTGTAATATCATTACCTATTCGACAACGGCTATATTAAACAAACTACAAGAAGATTGGTTGCCAAAAAAAAAAACTGGTGTAAGCGATTCATTAATAGATTATTGACCTATTCTTATTTTATTGAAATACATTGGAAGCTTCTAAAGCAAGCAATGATTACCTTAAAGAACTTGCCAAGAGCGAGATAATCAAGTCCATCGGAACAATTAAACACAACGCACTGTTTAGCGACCGCTTTAGCCAGGTCTTTTGTAGTTTCAGTCTTACCGGTACCAGCAGGACCTTCTGGTGCCCCACCTAAAAATATATGATCAACTTTATACCAATATATACTCAATGAAAAAACTCAACTAATTATCTATATAAATAAATTGGTAGATGTCTGCCGTTGTGCACGCGTTACGCAAAACTACTGGATTTGTCAATTTTTGCGGTTGTACTTCTTTGATATTTACTCCTTGTCAAAAAAATGACATATTTTTTTCATCTATAGAAATAAAAATCATATGCCGAATGTATGTAAGCGCATTACTTCAAACAGGCAGCACTATTTAGCTAATTTCCTTTTAAAGTGAAACTTTTTATAGGACGGCTTTAAAATACTGATGATCTTTTTGCGTGACGAAAAGTGGTAGGGGTAAACACTGTGTCAGGTAGTATGTTGAAAACAACGGTTTTCGTCCAATCACCGAAATTAAGCAACGTTGGAGGTGGTGAGTACTTGGATGGGTGACCGCCTGGGAACACCGCGTGACGTTGTCTATTTGCTGTATTTTTTTTACTGCAATACAAAAGTTTTACTTGTATTATGTGTATTTACGACACATCCTGTATTGTTATGTGCAGTTATCAGGACAAGATTTTTATTAAAGAAAATTTTTGAAAAATCTCACGCAAAAGTGCTAAAAACGTGAGTGAGACAGAAATCTGTAGAGAGTTTTTCAAAAATATTAACAGATTGACGTTCAGTGGGTATTTTTATTTCATTACATGATCGTACTGTGAAGGAAGGATTTGTTCTCGTTCTTATCTTTAGTACATCCATACGAAGTTGGAGCGGGCTGCTGGTCCTAATATAAAATTTGCAAAAAGAGCTTGCTGTAGAATATGAAATACAATTATATACACAATTTATGTTAAATTTTAAACATTTTTTTAAACTTCTTATATATTTGTAGTATACGCACCCAAATTAAGATGCAAAGCTCCGAACAAGGTTCTAAAACACCTATCAGTGAGTGGAGTGACCACTAAGCGTCCAGTGTTCCCGAGATACTCGTAACCGTACATCAGCTCCGAGTTAATCATTCGTGTCGTTATTTGCATAGTTTTGTCTTCTTGTTCCTTCAATCAATAAATTAAGTTTAAAGAACCTATAAGAAAAAAAAACTCCAGGACCGTTCGTTGGTATAATTGTAGAGATCTCTCGCTTCTATTTGCATTTCACTTCGCAACGGTTTCGAGTCTCTTTTGTATATTTTGAATTCAATTAATCCTTGATATAATTGTATTTCATTTGTTAATTAAATACTTAGGGCCATATATAATATAATCAAAGCTTAAAATTAATACACTTTGCTTTTATTTTGCTTGGGTTTTATTAACCTTTTAGTATTAATCTAGCGTTTATCCGCGACTTTATTCCCGTTAATGTAGATTTTGTCTATACCTCGTAACAGCACTTTTTTCTGGATGTCTTTATTTGTATCCCTGACAACGTTTACACAAAATTGCATGATGACCTGTTAAGTAGTTTAAGTGTGAAGGCATACCAGACAAACAAACTAACATCCACATTTATATTACTTATGATACCTAAGGCTAATTATATTCGTACCTCCCAGTAGTATCGTATCTGGGACAACCAGTTGAAATCATTGTCCTGCTGTACACCGAACTCTATTAATAACATAAGCACGTCTCTTGCGTGTACATCCAGTACCACTAAGGCACCTGTAAAATATTTATTACACAGTATAATAGAGCTTTATACTTTCAATCCCGAATTTAAAAATAATAACATTAACATGACACAAAATGCTACATTTATAAAAATCAACAATATTTTATTTAATTTAGGCCCTGAGAAAGCGCTTCTGAACGTCAAAACAAGCACTGGTTCGGAAAACAACCCAGTCATCGAGAATAAAAAAGAAAGAGACTCTGCTTTTTCGAACTGACTACGCTATTGACCTAGCAAGGTATTAACAGCTTCATCGGACTACGAAAAGAGACTCGACCAGGATTATCTATTTAAGTTCCTTTTTTTATCTCTAATACATTAAAATTACAATCGTTTTTATCGGATACACAGAAAGGGGTATTCGTTCCACGCATCACTATTACTCACATATTGATCCACCCGATAATAGCATTAAGATATGAAAACCCATTTCAAATGGAGCATGAACCCACTATTCTCCAAATCAATAATGTGTTTTAAGACTTTGTTGTAAAACCTAACACTATTACCTAAAAAACTGTTACTGGTATTACTGAACCTGAAACATGGAACGCCCAGTTTTTCATTGTTTGGAGTACTTAAATGATGCCGGTCCTGTACTAAATCCAGTTTTTCTAAGTTTTTGCAGACATACATCAAATTATCAAGAACGTATTGAGAGGGTATTTGAAGGTGGTATAGCCACGCTGTAGCTATTAATAGTTTCAGCATGAATGGGTCGGCTCGCCCGCGGTACTACCACCCGACCCACAGAATACCGACGTGAAGTAACAGTGCTTGCGTTGTTGCGTTTCGTTCGGTCAGTGAGAGCGCCGGAGGCACACCTCCTTTCCCTCTGTCCCTTCCCCTTTCTCCTTTCCCTACCCTTCCCCCATACACAGGCTGACAATGCACTTGCGACTCCCCTGGTGTTGCTAGTGTCTATGGACGGTGGTGATCACTTAACATCAGGTGACCCACATGTTCGTTTGCTTCCTTATGACATAAAAAAAAAAAAAAGATTTTGTATTCCTGAAATTCATTTAATTTTTTATTACTATTTCTAATGTATTTTATTATCAACAATCAATGGTACTTACCCAATGTAATTCGATTTTGCAAGCTAAGTTCACCACGAACTAAGTCGACAATTTTCGAAATTTGGTAGTTGCATTTATCCCAATAGGTCCTCATGGCTGATAGACTTACATGAATTGCCTCGGTCACTTCAGATGTCCAAAAAGTCATAGCAATACACTGCACCTATTGATAATGTGTGTGTTAATGTGCTATTTTCCTGCAATATGTTGTTTTTCTGCCGTTAAATCCACTTACGGTTTGTCCGGGCCACACGAGCACCCACTTCTCACGCGGTGTTACTGAGTAATCGTCATAAGAGAGTGATACCACGTTGTGCACTGAAGATTTCATTGCCGTTTCTAACTCTAACAACCACTTCTCAACCTAAATCAAAGAATACATCCAATCTATACATATAAATAATGTTGAAGTATCTGTTGTTTGTTCGGACTGATATCCGAAATAGTGGAACTGATTTTAATGAGATTTTTATGGTGATATAGATGACTTTGCAGAGGTTGCTAAACGGTAAAAATAAAAGGTAGGTGCTAAACAATACTGATAACATTTAACAAAGGTAACCAATTTAAACTTAATAAAATCATTGTAATACTTTGATAATACTGACAAAATTAAAATATAAAAAACAAAAGACAACACAATGGATCCAGATAAAACACGTTGTACCCACGGAACAACAGCAACCTTTACGAGAGAAAAGCCGCTGGCAACAGCTATTTTTAAACAAACTCACATAATCTCATTATAACAGTACCAAGTTTTTCAAACTTTTAAAAGAAAAAGGGAACGACAGTCATCTATTTTGGTAGTTTGAATCGTTTTGAAGTGGCTGTTGAACTGGACGTATTGTATTCATCTCGCAACGTTAATTTACTTTCTGGTGAAAACTTGTAAAACAGAAGTTTTTACTTCCTTTTGTTTAATTACAAATGCGATTTAAGCAAGCATAGTGCAGGAGGCCCCCATATAAGATATATCGACGATTTGTATATGGCAGCTAGACTTGCGTTGTGGAGGACCAAAAGTTGAATTTAATGGCCTAGTGATAGATTCTTCCTCGAGAGGTAAGGTAATGATGACGATATAAATTTATGAAACTTCCCAATACATAATTACATACCTGGCCTCTGGCAGCTGCTGTATTAATATTCATTGTAAGTAAAACGATCTCCCCTTCCGAAGAACGCATGTGAGTAACTACCATTTCTTCTGTAAAGGTCAACCTCGCAATTCCTTCGAAGCATTTCTTGAGATGTGGTTGTACACTGAATAATAATATGGAAAATGAAACACAGGGTTGCTTAGATTAATAGAATAATCCAGATAAACTAATACACAACATTAGAATATCCAAACTCAATTTTTGAAATAGGAAACTTCTTTTATGGCTATATAGGTTTTAGGCACTGAGAAAATGAGATAATATATTCTTCATGTACTTAAACAATATACAAAGACAGGGAGAGCGAGCTCGTTGAAGAGAGGAGAGGAGGAGAGAGAAACGTTGCAATTTATATCACATTATTTTCTGTTGGATCGTAGTGACTATAGCGCACTTTTAAAATTTATTAGACGTTGTGTATTATTGATATTATTAATGTATATTAATATATTACAGAATAATGCCCAAAACCCTATGTTTACCACCTAAATAGTGTATTCATCTTATTATCTTAAAAAAGTAAACAGTATACGTTTTTGTTATATGTTACCCATGAATATAACTCATACGCACCGCATCGGGTCTTTCGTTTCTGACAAAATTTCAAGCAGTTCGTCGTTGGACAAGAAGAAAAAGCGCGGGAAGTATAGACGTTTCTTTTCGAGGTACGCATTCAGTCCTCTTTGTACCATCTCTAGCAAGTTATTTGACTTGCGTAAACGGTCTAACATCTTTTCTATCATAATAACGTCCAGAACCCTTGGTTCTGCGTATGCCACTTTCATAATCTCGCGCCACATCTAAAAATTAATTTTAGTCTTTAGTGGATTTCATGTTTTGAACATCTTTCCAAATCTGGTATAGATTGTTGAGATTGAAATCACCTTATCCACAGCACTGAAACGGCGACCTTCTTCCGGGATTTGCTGTTGAATATCGGGAGAAGAGAATATGGGTTCTAAATACATCCACGTAGCTTGAACTTTTAACCATTCATCCAGAATCTCTTGAAGAAGGACTAACTTACCTTCCCAGTCACTAGGAAGGGAAAAGTATTTTAGTATATTGGGTGTTGACAATGAATTATCTATATTATTTTTTATGAAGATCCAAAATTATATTATCCTAGTTTTAACTTTAACAGTATTTCCTTAATGATATAAATAGATAGATAGATTGATAATAAGCTCCTAAAAATGTCTTAAGAAGACTAGTATAAAACGTTACTTTCTAATTAGTTCTAAAATATACTTATTCTATAATTTGATAAAACATTAATTGTGGAGTATCAATAGTAAACGATGATACTCACTGAATAGTTTCTTCAAAAGGTTTGATGTAAGGCGAGTTTTTCATTGTCTGCGTTTTAACAATATGGTCATCGAGTAGCAATTGGATCTCATCGACGCTTGATAAAATGTAAGTACCTGTATCCCTAAGAAATACGACAATGATAACTAACTTCTTCATAGGATTATTAAATTTCTTTACGGAACATACAAACTATAGCTTATGTACCACAATTTATTTGCTTATTTCTTCAATGTTTACATTTAGTTCCTTTATATAACTTATTTCCTATGAATCATTTTAGGCTTTTACATCCAAGTAATAAGAAAGTATATATTTTATTAAATCTTTTATATCCAACATCATATAACAATCAAAAACATAACTTAACTAGCAGGTTATTTTTATACTAACTTGTACGGTAAAATTTCAAATCTAAGATCGGCCCATTCCTTCATCATCTTATCAAGGGCCTTCTCCAAATTGTTCTCTTTAGTAGCAGCTTCAGATATGGTTTCAAATTTCTCGATGTAATCCACGAGATTGAAATCTATAATCCTCTCTAGTGACATCTCATCATCGACAACTATCGGGAAACCGACAATGTCAGATATTTTCTCCCAGTGGCGCGCTTTCATACCGGGATTACCGAGAGTTTGTATAATAGGCATGTTTGTTTTAAAGTCGTCCATTTTTCCTCTAAAACAAAAGTACAATAAACTACCTTTTGCACGCAGTTTCACTCTGGTTAAAGTAGATTCAACCTATTCCCAAGCAACGGTACATGATTTCTAGATGAAAATACTTTATGTCATTTTTTGAACCCCTAATATAAAGTGTATGCAAAATTTAATGGTGATCAGTACAAGAATTAGGGCATTTTAACAAATAAAGAATCTCATATTCCCATTTATAATATTAGTAAGGATAAGGATTAGGATGGAGCGTTAAGTAAACTTTAAATTCGTAGAGAAATGTCCATCTGTTTATACTAGTTCAGCAAAAACCAGCTCTGAAACAATATACACTAACAAATAAACAGAATTTTGGAAACTCGTATTTCTAGCATACTTTGCACAATGGCGAGATACGGTGATCTTTCTTATTTCCATGGTAATTGCTTACATGAGAGTTACTTCATCATTTGAGTCGGATATAGTAACACAACTTAAACAAGTTAATGCGCTAGCCGCGACATAAGTATACCGGAATTTCATTGGTATCGTGTGCAAAAAAATACCCGTCTCCATTCGTCATTTGGAGTATCGAACAAATGTGTAACTTCCTTGCCTTTATAGAGTGCCTCTGGTTGTCGTCTTTATTGACCGTATTAAGCTATCTGAATGACAATAGCTTTTGATATGGCAAACAGAGTAGGGTTGCTTTTGCTAAGATTACGATTTGGCCGCTACCTTTAAAGTTGATTAGACTTGGTCAATATTGTTGAAGTTTGCTTTCTAGGTTAAACAGCATGTCAGCTACCTGTATAATATCCAAATCCTAGTAATTTTTGAAGGATATATACGTAAGCGACTTCCTTTCAGTCGATGGCGCTGATGTTGTTGCCCATAATCTGAGTCAATCTTAGTATTATTCGTTGATTATTCTTAAGAATTATATTAAAAAAGCGGGCCCGGCAGACGTTGTCCCGCCCTGATTGTAAAAAAATCCTGGACAAATTATATACCAAAACGTTCCTCGTGAATCACTTTATCCACTGGTGAAAACCGCATAAAGATCTGTTCAGTAGTTTTTGAGTTTATCGCGAACAGACAGACAGACAGACGCGGTAGGGGACTTTGTTTTATACTATGTAATGATAAATTATTGTACTTGCATTACCTAATAGACGAAGCAAGTCGGTGAGATTCTGGAACCTCTTGAAAAGATTTCTCTAGCTTGTAAACAATCTTGTAGTAATAGCTCACATCACCTTCTATATCTTCAGGATCGTAACTGCCCACCTGTAACGAAACGAAAAGATTTCTTAATATAATGCAACTTTAACCAAAAAACGTGTTCCATATTTACCAAAAATATTTTCAACATTATTTTTAACAAGTTAAAATATATGTAGTGCCTTAGATTTCATCCAGTTGCTGTGTTTTCCCAAAAACTCAAATCCAGCGTCGAAAAGCTTCTTAAACGGTACCAACTTGTCGTACACTGCTTTACGTTTCGGATATTGAGAGAGCTCCCATCCGAACGCTGCTTCCTCTTCGTTGAACTGATCAATCTTGAGGAGTGCGTTAGATAACCTTTGCAAAGATAACATTAGAATAATATATGATGTACATTGTAAATATGCTTTAGCTACAACAGGAAAGATTTATAAGCGAGATGGATCAAAATCAATATAAAAAAATCTATATTAAATTTAAAAAGCGTTTATGAACGTTAAAATAACTCGGTCATCGAAAAGAACCAGCAAAAAACTAGATCGAGTTTATATATGAGTTATATATGTACAATAGTGGGCAGGGCGGACGTTGTTCTGCATTGATAATAAAAAAAAAATAATCTAAAGTTCAACCCTGCGGTTTATATTTGTAGAATATGCATTTCTTATACACAGATCATTTATGAACGTAAACGGTAATTACAACAAATAATAACAAAAGCGTGAGATGTCGCAGGTATATCTAGTACTTTTTAACTAATAGAGAATTTTAAACATTCATTCGTATATTAAAAATCTATATAATACTAGCGGGCCGGGCGGACGTTGTCCTACCTTGATAATAAAAAAATCTAAAATTCAACCGCAGTGCCACCTACCGGGTCCAATTGTGAATCTGAACCATTCACGGATCCACTGGAATACGCACACAAAATTTCATCAAAATCGGTCAAGCCGTTTAGGAGGAGTTCAGTGACATACACACGTGCAGAAGAAATCATTACATAGTATAAAACAAAGTCCTCTACCGCGTCTGTCTGTCTGTCTGTTCGCGATAAACTCAAAAACTACCAAACGGATTTTCATGCGGTTTTCACCGGTGGATAGAGTGATTGACGAGGAACGTTTTAGTATATAATTTGTCAAGGATTTTTCATAATCAGGGCGGGACAACGTCTGCCGGGCCCGCTAGTTTATATATAAAGATAGATAAACTCTCACTGTTCACATAATCATTTGCTTCTTCTTCTTAATAAAAAGACAGAACTGCCAACAATTCTAAGTAACAACAAACAGAATCTGACATAGTCATTACATAGTATAAAACAAAGTCCCCTACCGCGTCTGTCTGTCTGTCTGTTATCGATAAACTCAAAAACTACTGAACGGATCTTTATGCGGTTTTCACCATTGGATAAAGTGATTCACGAGGAACGTTTTGGTATATAATTTGTCCAGGATTGTTTTATAATCAGGGCGGGACAACGTCTGCCGGGCCCGCTAGTTTTTTTTTATAATTTATAGCTTTTAGCCTTTGGCCACAATGTCTACCTAGTGTTAAATATTAATGTAGTCCAAGGCAGTAAACACGTTTATCCTATAGGGGGATTTACTCTCACGTACAGCTGCCGAAACACACCTATAGATGCTTGGCAACAGATTTTTAAACTTGTGACCGGTAGATAGCCAGGCAAGCTTAGAAAAAACTCTAACACCTTCACGGAAAACACCGGCTTATTCGCAAGGATTCGAACCTACGTATCTCTGAACAAACTAACTATGGAGTGAGCATCACTCACAACTTACAAACTATTCGTTTACCGAGCAATAAACATAGCTAATAAAATAAAAATTACTTCTCATCCAAATTTCTAGCTCGTGTGACATATTTAGTCAGCTCATTGATTTCTCCCCAGTATTTTAGCTCGTTGCATTGTGCTTCATAGGTATCCAAGTCTTCAACAAATTTAGTGATGCGTACCTGAAATTTTCGCCTTTCTTCCTGATAGTATAGTCCTTACTTACAGCAATGATTTTTTATGCTTTATAGCTATTAGCGTTTGATCACAATCTAATCACAAGTTAAATGATAACGTGGTGTAAGATGGCAAATACACCAAATCTAGAGTGGGCTGGCTCTCAAGTACAGCTACCGGAACACACCAACAGGTGCTTAGCAACAGGATTGCAACTTGAGGCTGATAGATAGCGGCCGGCGGACTTAGAAAAAATCCTACCATCATACTACGGCTTCATCGGAAGCTTGGACTTAGTTGCAAAGGATTGGAACCTACGTCCATCGACGCTGTGCCCAAACACGCTAACAACTAAGCCATCTTCGTTTCAAATTTCGCTTGAAAAACTATTACGACTTATTCATAATATTTAGCAATCTCGGTATATTTATTCTTCATAATTCGACCAGACAAATGTGCTGATATTTTTGAGTTGAAGTGACTAAAAATGTAGCCATAGACATATCAAGACCGTGATCCTATAATTACGTTACCTTTAACAGCTCTTGATACTCTGTCTTCTTCTGATCACATATCACTTTGCATTCTTCTATAATACCGGCCATACGAGCGTACCTTGTATAAATTGTTTCTGAATTAAAATCAAGGATTAAAAACTCAACAATTCCTACCACATCCAAAATACAATATTTATTAAGCCACTATGAAAAGGGAGAAGTTCTCAATTAGAATGTATTAATTTTATTATCACTGGCCCTTCGATTTCAGAGACACATCAAGGTACTCTTCAAAATCGAATAGAGAATGTATATTCATTCAGTTATTGGTAATTTTACAACAATCTAACAATAAGCAGGTACCTAAGTAACTATAATCACAGAAGTTCTGTTGCATTTTTTTGGAGTAAATATTTTTGGAGTCGATTTTTTTTACTAAAATTTTCTTATTTGGTGGCCCAGCTTCATTATTTCTTTTGATTGTTGTTGTTCGTTCTTTTGTCAATTCATGGGATCTCCGTCTTATATCTGAACAAACTCCACAGTCCACACTGTCTTCTATGTTTTTAAGTATTTTTTTATTACTACTTAACCCTGATAACCCTTTTACCTATTTTAAGCTACCTATATTTAACTTTATCGTCGCTGCTTACTTAGAGTATTAACAACTGCAAAGATTAGTTGCTTCTCTGTATACTAATAAAAGTCTCATTAAAATTGGTTCAACTGTTCTTGAAATCAGTTCAGTGAAATAAACACTTGGATTTTCTCTATTTGAATACTATTAATAGCTATTGGATATACCCAAATATTTTAGTGCAAGAGAATTAACTTCCCAGATCTAATATAAATGAATTCTATTGTTATCAATTTGATACTATTAGATATTACTGTAACCTCGACACAAGGTGCTTTTTTTAACTAACTATGCTATTGTCCTGACGGGCCCTCACAGCTTCACCGGAATAATTACAGGGTACTGTAAACTCACCAATGAAAGGTCTGGTTGTTAGCCTTCATTTCTAAGGGACTGAACGTTGTATAATCTCCGAGGAACATAATGTATCTAAGCACATTACGTAGTTTATCTTCCATTTCGTCTAAGAGTATATCTTCCGTTTTCTTAGAGTATGTGATTAGATCCATCAAAGCCGCTGTATCTCCCGGTGGTGTTAGTAGAGTGTTCGCGATTATCGAATACTCATCATAGATCCTGGAGTATATTATCGTCTACATAATTATTTTAAACCATACATGGTATACGATCATTTGCGCTTATTCACTAATAACTAAGTAGTAAAATAACAACTAATTAATAAATAAGAAACTAATTATTAACCACGCGTGCTGGACTTGGGAGGCACAGTTTTACGGTAAATTGTATCTGGGAACGAATTAAAAAGTTCGCTATGTCTTATCTTTGCCGTACCGTGAAGCTGTGGAACAATCTCCCGACTAGAGTGTTCCCTCCTTCCTATGGCATGTGGTCCTTAACAGCGGTGACCGGCGATGGAAAGTATGTCTCTCGGTGGTCGCCGTTTGGATCGTACTGTGCTTACCATCAGGCATAGCACAGTCACTTTGCCGTACTACCATTAAAAAAATCCGGCAGAGCTCACTTTTATGGCGAGTCATTCAAGTAGGGTACGTTTTCAAGTAGGGGTTCTTAATATGTTTGTTATTTACAAATATTATTATAAGGTTCACTTAGTACCTAATAGTGCTGGTAATTGAATTTTGTTGCTTATCAAGGTATAGTAAATGCATAGATATATATAGTCTGATTATAAATTATTGTAAATAACAGTGGTTAGTCTTCGAGTGAATGTATGAATGAACAAACGAATAGAGTTTTTGGCGGGATTTTAGTCTGTCATGTAGTGGATTTTATATTTTATTCATAATCTTGTGTTACTTGACTCTGTATTGTATAAAATTGATGTTGTTTTATATAATATAGTTTGTTTATTGTGCATAAGTGAAGTGAATAGAAAATAATACCACGGACCATGAATTCTGAGATGCTACAAAAATTCCCCTGGAAAGTTGTAACAAGGGAGCCACCATCTTGTTGGAACATTAACATTGTCATTAAAATGATCGCACGACACTAACTTGTAATAATATTAACTACTCGACAATGGCAGTAATAATCGAAAAGATTGGCTGCCAAAAATAAAGTTAAAAAAAAAACAAACGAATGAATGAATGAATGAAATAAACAATGAATTAGTGAATGAATGAAAGCATTAATAAATTATCTAGAATCTATATCACTACAAGTTATAGCTATATCCATATATATCTAATGAAAACGCTGGTAGCATATTAACATGCCCAATTTTGTGTGTTACATAATTCAGTATACGTTATCATTATGTAGTATTGTAAAGAACATCCTTCGTCTTTAGTTTATTAAATAAGTAGATTAGTTTAGTGTTCAATTTTATAAAAACTGTCCTCACAATTTAATCATATTTTGATAATCCTCAGTCATTCTCCTAAGTAAAGTGTTTGCGAGTCGTGTCGCAGCGGTTCGCAGGGAATTGATCAAATCTGCCCTCTGCATCCGGAACATGCCAATCGTAACGGTTCCCTCCAGCTTAGAGGGAATTTCCTTAGCTAATTCAACGTATTTAATAGACTCCTCGCAATACTCTTCGAACGTCTTTTCCGGTTGACTATTTATAAAGGCTTCTACTTTAGACAAAGCCTGTAATTTATTCAGTTTTATTTATTTATTAAAATTATAGATACTGTTTTGGCACGTTCTGAGAAATCGTCAAAGTAAGATTTCATTTGAAACAGAAGACACACGCCGTGATGTAACATACCATTAAGTTAGTTTTAGCTTTAAACGGAAATTCTAAGCGTTAATGTAACACACCATGAAGTTAGTTGAAAGTAAAAGTATGTTTTTATACATGTATTTTTTTTAATAATCATATAAATAATTTCTTTGAAATATAACTTTTATGTAATATAATTTGTGTATGATATTTATTCATATTTTAGGAATATATATTATATATATTTTTTCATTGTTATAAAATATAACTCGGTTTAAAATGTATAAAATGATAATTCTTTATATTCACGCGGATAAATAAATACTCTCTCAAGTGCTTCTTTCTCACTTTCATACAAGGAGATACATTATTTTTATTGTATATATTTTAGTTTTTATAACAAGGTGCAATATAACACTTTAAATATTAGCACGTCAGATAAAAAGTAAATGGTTGTTCCATAGAATCTTATTTTTAAATTTATAACTCACGTCCCCATCCAACAAACAAACATAGTCGTCAAAATCTTGCACTCTAAGCTCTGGTCCAATTCTTTGTTCATTTATCAGATCGGCGACATTTGCTTTGTAATCCTCCACAAGATCATTGTCTATAAGAGGCTGGTGAGAGATGAATAAATAAGGAATCAAAATAGCATTTGAATAGGGTTATAATTAAAGATTTCAAATCGCTAATACCTGTTAAAAATAATTTAATGTAAATTTACAGATATTTTTATTTGACGCGAATTTAAATACTTACACCGTTCTTCAAAATCCTAAACGATTCTTATTAATTGCATAAATTAATTAATAACTTCTTATAAAGTTATTAGAGTTTAAATAAACACAATTTAGAACAAAACAATTTAAAGTAAAAAAAAACAGGTTACGTCGTAAAGACACACGATAAAAATGTAACTTTTCTATTACAGGGAAACACTTTAATTAAAAAAATACAACAGAAAGCCAACGTCATGCGTGGGTTCCAGGCGGTCACCCATCCAAGTACTGACCGCGCCCAATGTTGTTTAACTTGCGTGTTCCAACGAGAACCGGTGTTTTTAAGACTATACCCGACAGTGCTTATGCCCACCACTTTACGTCACACAAAGAGATTGCGGATCAGAATTTCAAAGCCATGCATAAAAAAATTCACTTCAAAAAGCACAATTTCAAATTAAAATAAAGTATTACCTTCAGTGTTGTTCTGCCAGTTACAACAAAATCCTGGTATAATATGGTCTCGAGGCGCGGGGACTGACGACAAGCGTCAATCAAGAAGTCATACAACAAACACAATTGATCTCTAAACTGTTTGAACGAAGGTTCAAATTCTATCGCATCGTTTTGAAATGTTAGATTTATTATGAAACCTTGGTTCGATCCCTGAAAATAATTATACATAAGCCCATTTTATTTATATGTAATAATCCATACACATAAATAAAATTTAAAATTCTGTTTGTAATTACAGAATTGTACTTGAATTGAATTGATTTAGATGGTTCTTTCACTGGCAAATAGCTGTTGATGAGATGAGATGTTTTAAGAAGTCACGTAAACTTTTAATTTAGAAGAAAATAGAGATCTGTCCAAAAATAATAAACTAAAAAACCAGTGTCCAGAACCGAATGCGCCTCACGCGCAAATTTATACAGAAGATTTATTTTTTAATTCTATGTACCGAATTAGCGAAAAATAACACTCGTTATATAATAAAACGGAATGAACAAAAGGGTTTTTTATTGTTCAACGTTGCATATAGTTAAATAAATGAAAGACTTAATGCTAATACGTCTATTACTTTACTGGATTTTCAAAGGTGCACAAGAAAGGTATATGGAAGGTATGAATTTATTTATTTTTTGTTGAATAATATATTTAGAATATTGAAATGTGGCAAGACAATTCCCAAAAAAGCTTTTAAACTTACGCTAACTAAAAAAAAGGGTGTGTTTACTTATGTACACGCGTTAGAAGTTATACTTCTTTGGCGTAACAAGATAAAAACCTTTTCAAAATTTTTTATCTTTCGCCTTATTCTACGTTTGTAGAAAAAAACGACACTAACAATAGAAGAAAGGTATTTCATACATTGAAAGTTTTAATACAAAGAAATACAAACAACAAATACAAAGAAACAAAATGTTGACTATAGCTAACTTAAGGGTGTCGGTTTTTCGTGACGGTGTGCGCGCGCATCGTAAAAATTTACTCTCATCATTTTTCCCTAACGCGCCAAAAGAAGTATAACTTCAAGACAATTGCGCAATCATAACGAAAAATAATCGCTCGTGATAATTAGTAGAATAAGTTGGCATATTGAAAGGTAATGGATCGGATCTTAATTATAAATCGTGCGTACCCACAAGAAATTGAAATAGTGAACTTTATCTTAATGAATTACAAGAATAAACATGCATTAATTACAATCCCGGCCAAACTTTTCGGTCGTTCTGAATATAGATAAGATTTAGACATAAATACGTAGTGTGTATGTATGTACTTAGTAGGTGGTAGATCCACGCTGAATCTATTATTGGTTTCAGCATGAATGGGTCGGCTCGTTCGGAGTACTACCATCTGACCCACAGAAACACCCACGTGAAGTAACAGTGCTTGCATTGTTGCGTTTCGTTCGGTCAGTGAGAGCGCCGGAGGCCCACCTCCCCTTCTCTCTCTTCTCCCCTCCTCTTCCCACTCCCCCTACCCCATCCCCCTCTCTTTCTCCCAAACACAGGCTGGCAACGTGTTTGCGACTCCCTTGGTGTTGCTAGTGTCTATGGACGGCGGTGATTACTTACCGTCAGGTGACCCGCCTGTTCGTTAGCCTTCTATGATATAAAAAAAAATCGTATTATATTACACGTATATAACACCGCGACAACTTAAAGATAAGTAAACGCAAATTTTAGATTCCGTATAATAATATTTTAACTTAGTTTTGTATTGAGCACTTAACTATTTTATGCTCAAGCCCGAACTTACGGCTATATTCAGAGCGACGAAAGAGACGGACGTGGACTATACGTATATATTCTATAAAAAGTTAAGGATTTATCAAACTCACCCCTACGTCCAATAAGTAATCTGTAAATTCTTTCATAGACTTCAAACATAATGTTTGCAGATTGAAACACATTATACATGCTAAACAATTATAGAAACGCTTTATTCTTGATACTTGTTTCGGGTCTGGTATTTGCTTTTTCTTTGTGCCCTGAAATAGTACATGCAGTTATAATAATAATAATTTTATTACATAGTATAAAACAAAGTCCCCTGCCGCGTCTGTCTGTCTGTCTGTTCGCGATAAACTCAAAAACTACTGAACGGATCTTTATGCGCTTTTCACCAGTGCGTAAAGTGATACATGAGGTACATTTTGGTATATAATTTGTCAAGGATTGTTTTATAATCAGGGCGGAACAACGTCTGCCGGGCCCGCTAGTTACTTATAAGAGCAAAAACACTTTAAAAAAAGGTCTCAGAAAAATGGTATTTAGTAAAACAATAAAATGAACCAGTCAGTTTGAGTAGAAACACGTCAGGAACATGTCTTCAGTCTACGAAGTTTTGCGTAAGCTTGAGTTCAAAAAGCTTGGACTTTCGGTGAAGAAATACATATGGACAAATTCTTCAATTTTATCTCTTGTTACATTTGTAACACAAAATATGAGTAAAATTAAAAATCAGTGAGTTTCTAGCACAATTTGAGTAATCTACCAAAACATGTGTGGAAACTTACTAAGATGACTTGTAATTTCATGAATTAAATTTAGTAATTTACTACAGTTTTTTGTAAGGTTATATAAGATTGTTAGAAAAGAAATTTCTTTAAATTATTATTAAAAACTCGTGGGGATCTAGTGGTTTGACCGTTCGAATATCATTTCGATGTCCGCAGGTTCGAACCCCGACATGTACCAAGGAGTTTTTCGGAATTCGCGCACATCTACTAATTTCAATTGGTAACACTATCGGCTGACGTTGGAGGAAAACATCGTGAGGAAATCTGAACCTGAGAAATGTTCATTTTGTACTACTATATATGTGAGTATAGTCTGAATCAAATGTTATGGCAGCTCTGAATAAAGCTAAATATAGCTTTGAATTCGGTTTTGCGCATAGTACAGTCAAGAAGTGAATACAAAACAAATTCAAAATATTAATATAGGAATTTAACATTGACATTTGTTAGTCTTTGTTTCGATATTATACATTTAGAATATTTGCAAAAGATTATGGATAAAACGAACAAGATAATAAAAATTGAATCATTACTAAGATAATAAAACAACTTTAAAAATTAGAAATGGACAGTAGTAGCCGAACTATAGAATAATAGACAAAGCTAGAATATTAACAGTTCGCCACATCATGTAACTGTCAGTTATAATGAAATCCAAATAACATTTATTAGTGAGTTTTGAGCGATAAATAATTTGTAATAAACAACGCCTTTCATAGAAACATCATTTATTAAAGTGGATGGGTCTTCTAATAATAACAAATATATATACTATAAAAAGTAAAGAATGAAAATAACAATGACAGGTAATTAACAACAACAAAACTATTCTGATTGCGACTGTACTGCAACTAGTAATGACAGGAGATATGTGTCAACGTGGGTGCAATAGGGGCGACTTCTGCGTCCCTTTGATACCTAAATTTGTGTTCTGCGCATCTACTTCAGAGCGGTTAAAAAGTTTGACGCGGACTATAAACACAGAACTGTGAATTTCTCAGTATCTGAAATTGCCAATACGTCGTGGGACGGCTTGGTGATTATGCCCCATACAATCCTTCGGGAAGAGGCCTATGGTCCTGCAGTGAGTCTCTTACGGGCTGATAATGGTGATTATTGTCTTCATTAGATAGCGCTGCTTATAAAGATAACATGCCAACATTTAGTTTTCGCGCAATGGTATAGACGTTTCAGATTTTTATAAAATTTATATCCTACTGCACACTTGGGTATTGTTATTTCAATCCCGGTTAAGTGTCATCGACATCCTCGTTTAAGATTTTTACAGGCATCAGTCTAAGTGTTAAAGGCACAAAAAATAATTACTTAAGAAATTGTACATTGAAACTAAACATTTAATTAAATAAGAATGTTTGTATAAGCCCATGTAACAATTATTATAAACCAATAGATGAAGAAATTTTATATAGAGACTTGCTCTTGCAATGTTATTAATAGGTTGGAGTATACAAACAAACAAACACAGATAACTGCGAAATATGTGTACCATTTCGAAATATCGAATAAATAAATTATATATGAAATCATAACTTTTTTCATAGGTCTGTAAGGTAAGAAGCGTTGTACATTTGATGATCGCAGTTAGATAAACTTATCTCCATTATTAGCTCCATTCACGCACATTACATTGATTATTTAAAAAGCTTACATAAAGATGTATGAGACGTACCTGAGTGAAGATGCTCTGTAAAGTCGGTATCCATTGATGAGCTAGAACACTTCCAGCTGCCTCGATATGTCTTTTGGAGACAAAGCAGAAGTCTTGGAGTTCGTACGCCTCCTTTGTTGTCATTATATCTTTCATGCTAACAAGTCTCAAGTCACTAAAAATAAAACTCAATTCTAAATCTTGTATGTGGTAGAGCCACGCTGAAGCCATTACTAGTTTCAGCATGAATGGGTCTTCTCGCCCGGGGTACTACCACCCGACCCACAGAAACACCGACGTGAAGTAACAGTGCTTGCATTGTTGCGTTTCGTTCGGTCAGTGAGAGCGCCGGAAGCCCACCTCCCCTTCCCCTTCCCCGTCTCCTCTCCCTCCTCCCCCCAAACGCAGGCTAGCAACTCCTCAGGTGTTGCTAGTGTCTATTGACGGCGGTGATCACTTAACATCAGGTGACCCACCTGTTCGTTTGCCTCTTATGACATAAGCTATCAATATATTGAAGCATATATATATAAGCATATATGGAATATAGCAAGCTATATTCAAGACAAATTGCAATTACGATCTTTGTAGGCTTTTGCATAGGGTTTTACTAAGCCTGCTTGGCTAAATTGAAAATCTGTCGCGAAGCACCTGTTACTGTGTTCCGGCGAATGTACTCGAGAGTCATTCCCTATAGATTTAGTATGTTTAAAATCTTAGATCAAGTCGTAATTTACCATCAGGTGAGATTGTAGTCACAACGCTAAATCCTATCATTGCATGTTATAAAACTAAGTGCCCTGCGACGTCTGTCTGTCTGTCTGTTCGCGATAAACACAAAAACTACTCAACGGATTTTCATACGCTTTTTACCAGTAGATAGAGGATTCACGAGGAAGGTTTAGGCATATAATTTGTCTACGTTTTTTTATTATCAGGGCGGGGCAGTCTCCGCCGGGCTCGCTAATATAGTATAAAAAAAGTATTAATTTATACCAACATTACAGTTTCCTTTCATATATTTATCTACATAATACTAGTTTTTAGTTTAGTTTTAGTTTAGTTACGCCATGTTTGCATTTGGCACGCGATTTAGATACATATCGAAGGACAATAAATTAAGAAATGAATAATATTATTGTCGTGATAACGTCTTATAAACCGATGAACGCCGGCTGAACGCTCGAAGAAGCATCTTCGTCACGTTCCGCCCGAGCGCTCCGTGCAAGCGAGAGCGCGGAACAAGCGATAGAGAGGCGCGATCGGCCTAAGTGTTCGGCTTGTATAGCATATATATAGAAAAAAATACGTGCGTGTATCAGTGTACACACGTAAGAAGTGAAACTTCTTTATGACATCATTTTCCGAAAAATGATCTACTATATTTACAACTTTACAGAAAAAAACAAAAAAAAACGGAATCTGATCATTGTGAGCGCACCTTTAGAAAAAAAAAACGAAATCTGATCATTGTGAGCGCACCTTTAGAAATAAACATGGCGTGTAACGGAAAAATATACAGAAATTAAGATGAGCGTAACCGAAAAACGTTTTTACATGCTCTAAAATTCCTCCCTACATCGATAAAGAAGTTTCACTTCAATAAGTCAATTCATGAAAGTACGCAATTTTCCATCAATGTTTTCTTATGACGTTATCGCGTAAAATTATCGTCCATAAACCGACTTTACAGACGACCAATTATTTTTTTTATGTCACAAGATTTAGATGTATTACTTACTTGAACTGTTTCCACCATATCTGCAAGACTTGTGCAATACAAGGGTTAACGCTGTGCAAATTTCTCGTCAAATACTTTTTAGCAACGACGTATCGGTTCCTCCACGCGTCGTCCTTCTTCGCTAATTCCTGTTTTAGAGGCGTGTCTTCTTCTTCCATAGATTCTTCCTGAGTAACAAATAAAATCTAAATATATAAAAATTCAGTGTCATTATAATTTTAAGGTTATACTATTTCTGGCCAAGTCGTATAAATATATGTGAAAATATTGCTTCGGAGAATTTTGTGTGGTTTGAAAAATCATAAACAATAAAATTTTACATCAATATATTAAAACGAATGTTTAGATTAACATATAAATACATAATACAATTATTCAGTATCGATAATAAATACTACCAACTTATACCCGCGAATCCTTTCTCCTGAAAATAGTTTTATTGTCTTATAGAACGTATTTGTTTTATCCGTATTCATTACTAGCTGACCCGTGCAACTTCGTCTACATCAAATCTGTTATCACTGTGTCAATTGTATTGCTAAACGCGAAATTTTTTATTAAAACTAAAACCCGATTGCAGCCACACCTATAGATTCCAATTGTGAATCCAAACTATCAAGGGACTCTCTCAAACATATAGCCAGTTAGTATGTGAGAAATCTTTTAAAATAAGCCTAGAACCTTAGTAATGATTTCATGAACTAAAAATTTTTGACTTTCGTCCGTTATTCTGGAGAATCCCTTGAGTTTTATGGGATAAACAGTATCCCAGATATAACTTTATAATAATAGTTATCACTGTGTCAAGTTTCATTAAAATTGGTTCAGTACTTTCGATGTGATACGTGTTCACAGGGACAGACAGACAAAAATTTTAAAAGGGTTATTTTTGACTTCTATATCGATAACAAATTCTACCCCGATTATAATTTTCAAAAAATATTTAATATACAGATTTGACTTTGTTACAGTTTTATTATAGTATAGATAATAATATATAGATATAGATAGATAGGCTATTTTTTACTTTTTCTCTTTGAATAATAATTTTCTCCTTGCTTTGATAGAAATTGTGATAAGAAAATCTAGAAATATTTTCACGGTATATCCATATACCTAAAATAAATATAATATTTTTTCGGTGTATGAAATTACCCAATAATTTGTTAATAATATAATAACCAATATCTTATTTCAGAATATATTAAAGACCAATAGTGAAAATTTACACAAAATTATGATGTTACCAACCGTATTAGGATCCTTGAGTACAAAATCAACTATGGCCTTCTTCATGCTCATCATAAAATCCTCTCGCATTTCATCTGTACACTCGAACAGGGTGTCTTTCCATTTCTTAAGCTTAGACGATATCAAATTATGGACACTGTAAAATACCAACCGACCATAAACATTTCCTAGAGTCATTTTCCCGAATCAATTTAATTCATCAATAACTTAGATTACAAATTGAAAAAAGATTATTAACACGTTCCGTGCCACCTGTACCACCGGTGGTACAAGTTAAACTTGATCTTTGGACCACGTGTACCACCGGTGGTACACGATTCGATAACATCAGAAAACTAAAGAATTACTTATGTCATGTTATATATGATGTTGTAACGTAATATTGTATGATAATACATCTATTTTTTGTGAAAATATCAAATGACAAAGGCATGTAAGGCAAAAATGGCTTGAAATTAAGAAGAAGCTAGGTGATAACTGCAACTTCGTCTGCGTTGTTTATGTTAATCATATATTCTATGTATAGAAGAAAAATATAAGCGTCATACCGCTTGCCCCACTTCTCTAAAGTAGGTTGTAGAACATGTAGTGCGTATAAACATCGTAGCCTCTTAAAATTCTAATAACTTTAGTGAAGCTATCGTAGTAATCATTGTTAGATAAAAACGAAGCGTCAAAGAAGTACAAAAAAATTAAATAATATCAATCCAGTACTTTTTCAGTGATGCACGTACAACGGCAAACTTCCTTTTATTTACATACATAAAATAAATTACTTTTAAGTTCTAAACTCCGGCCTTACAAGTAATGATCTCTCTTTGCGACTCTTTCTAAGACACTCAAAGCGAACCGGGAATATTCACGATAGTAAATAAATTATCTCCCGTGTTATTCATAAAATATAATTTTAAACGACATCCACAGAGACTAGACGTTTGCTCTCAGCCGCTAATGAGATTTACACATTTTAACGATGTCAACGTAACATGTACATTAATGTTAACGAGTTTCTTTCATAAATAATCTTTATACATTTTTTTTTGTACCAGAATACCAAACTGTATGTAGATACTAATGCTATAAAGAGGTAAGGTTTCATATATTTACCTATATTTTATATATGTATGTTTTATATTTATGTAGATTACCTCTGGAACTTCTGATCATATACTAAAGATTATTTTGTTAATAGGAACCCATGTTCTCTCGAAGTGAGATAGGCTGTTTTATTATTAATTTATATGGGTACTTACTTACTGCGGCCGGCTCTCGCGGTCTTTGTTACGCAAGTCTAATCTAACCTAACCGATTATGTTTCTCAATTTTCCCGTCTCGGTTCGGTTAGGTTAAGTCAGACTTTAGGAAAGAAGATATTACGTTGGCGTTAATACGTAGGTACCTTTATATGCATTCACTTATCACATGGACTTCATTTAAAAAAATCATGAATTACTGTCAACACAGTTAATTATACAGTTCGTATAAACCAGGACTGTAACGTAGAGAGTCGACCACAAGGCTGAGCTGAATAATATGGTACGTCGTTCACATAGGCATTCACGTTACGACTTTTATAGATACTTAATGCTCGCTTCTCGAATGGCGGCTAACCCGCCCTCGACCCCCGGCACCCCGCTCCGCCCCGCTCCGCCCCACTCAACACCGCGCTATCACTATTACATCATTCTAACCAAGTTTCTGAATTGCATTTTATATCGTAACTAGCGGGCTCAGCAGGCGCTGTCCCGCCCTGACTATAAAAAAATCCTTGACAAATTGTACACTAAAACCTTCCCCAAGAATCACTGTATCCACTGGTGAAAACCGCATGAAAATCCGTTCAGTAGTTTTTGAGTTTATCGCGAACAGACAGACAGACAGACGCGGTGGGGGACTTTGTTTTATACTTGTAATGATTGTACCGTTCTTAACAATGGTAGCTACATTAAATAGGCTATAAAATGTTAATATATTGTTTATTCAAATTTAAATGATAATTGCAGAGATTAAAAAAAAACAAAAATCCATGTCTTGAGCTTTATAATTGAGTCGTATAGAATCATAAGCGGCTATCTACATTTTGTGGGAATAATAAGTTTGTTGTGTGGTGGGCCAGCAAATTTTGAATAAAAAACGATCTATAATCTTTTATTTATTTTAATCTATAGATTAAAATACAGTTTATAATCATCGCTATACTTTAGAAAAGAAACATTTTTTTCACTTTGCCAAAAATGAGTTAATGTGGAGATGGCCACTTTTGATTATATAGGACTCAATTAGCATAGAGGCACGAGTATCTACTAGTATTACGTATAGTAGGGTGTCCATTATTTACCAAATTGGCTTTTTTGATATGGGTACCATTCAAATCGTTAGTTTATAGCCTAAAAATTATCAAGAAGAAAAAAATCCGATGCCGGTTAACCGTGTCTCAATGATGATACATTTGCACGGGGTTTTTCACTTTTTATAAAAAAAAATATCTTTAAAATATAATACCCAAGTCAAAGACGTTAACTTGGTAAATAATGAACACCCTAATATCTGGTTATTAATTTTACGTACCGTAATATGATCTTATTATCCAAAGGAGCTACATGAATAGTATCGATTCCATAACGAATATAATAATAATAACGGAGCAAGTTTTTCTCTTCGGCGGAGGGTATGGCGTCGGCATCACCATCCTCACCGGGAGTTGACTGGCATATTAAATTCATCAATTTTGCCCTAAATTCCTCGCGTGCCTTTCTCATAGCCGTAAAGCTTTGCATCACTGAAATTTTGTATGAATTTCTTAATATGTAATCATGTGACAAAATTAATTATTTGTATTCTCAAATTCATTACTAGATCATTATTTTATCAAATGAACAAGTATGTATAATGGTACAATTTTAATAATTGTTTTCGAATTCTTTATTTTTACGTGGCATTTATAGTACAGAAAATAAATCAGTCATTTCAATTTTTAAGAAATTTTTTTTTTAATTTAAACTTTAAATCACTTTGAAAAAATAAAAAATGCACATAAAATATATTTATGATTTTTGAAAAGTTTGAATTTCTTCGGTATTATAAAAATGATGTATTTTTTTCTATAAAGACCATGTAAAACAAAGAGTTAAAAAAATACAAATTTGAACCCTACTTAAAAAAGTTATGTCCACAAAACTAAAACAAAACGATCTTTTGAACGAGTAATAAAAAAATGACAAATTTACCACGAGGGTTATTTTGAGAGATACCAAAACATATCACAAAATTGAGGACATGAAAAGATTTTTTTTAAACCCTCCGGTTTGGCGTAGAATGACCATATATTATACTAAATGATGCAAATGACAATGAGCCATAAACAATTGTTAAGTTTATAATATACTACTCATACCACTAGACTTTTTCTTCGGTCTAGATTTTGCGGCCTGTATTTTCGAAGCTTTCGTTGTAGGTGGCGGTAATTTTAGAACTTCCTCTGGTAGAGAGAATAAAGGCCGTGTTCGAATTTTAAAATCATCGGGCATTTTTATTTTAGGTATTTTCGGTAATTTCACTTCTGAAGTTGAAGGCGAAGGTAAGCTTTTCTTTCGTTTCGGCTTTTGGTTCTGCATAATTTCTGTATGTCTAAAAGCATCAAATATAAATATTAATATATCTTTAGTCACTACTACTATTTTATGAGATAATATTTTAAAGAAAAATGAATCAATAAAAAAAATATTTTACTTATTTTCGATGCATAACTATATTTAAGGTTTATGTCGCAATATTTTTATTACCGATTTATTTCAGCTAACGGTCATCACGTTGTAAATCAGAGAAATTTTATTTGCGAAAGTTTAAATTGTCAAGTGGTAATTAGTTTCATTATTAAACTTACGTTATTTGATTCTTTATTATGTAATATCTGTGCAATTTTACATGGATATCATTTAATTATTGTAAACAAGTCAAATGGATTATAAAAAATAAATGATTATATGCGTTTTCAATTCTAACAAAGAGTAACCATATTATCAGGGTGATATTTAGAAAAATAATACGAAGTTAATTTAAACCATGGTAGCGGTTGTCTTAAGAAGTTAAAAAAATATATATGCAATGAGATTCTACACCATAGTCTATTTAAGAGTAGAACTGGATCTTCGATCAAACCAGATTAGGCCCCCCTCGGCAGCGGCTCAAGCCTAGGTCCGTTCCCTCGGCGTGGAGCCCTTGAGTGCGCTGCTCGCGCGATACAGTGACACAAAATCTTACATCACTGCGACAACATTACACATATCACCTCCACACACGTGCACGCATACACGCTTACACATGTAAGTGGAAGGGTTTTATTTTTTCCCTTATCAAACTGAAATAGTTTAGAAAATTATCGGATACGAAGTATATATAAGAGTTGTTGAGGTATGTATGCCTGGTCCACATATATGTTTCAACAACTATATGAATGTGAATGAATATGAGTATGAATAGTTAGCTTAGCTTAGGTTAGCTCAAATAGGTCGCGAATTGCATGTATCAGACGACAGCCCATGCCGAGGTGTGCCGTGTACTCTTGAGCTAGTTTTCAAACAAAATCGACTGAGTGAATTAAGCGGTTGCCTTAGTAGTCCGGTGAAGCTGTTAAGACCTTGCTAGGTAAATAGCGTAGTCAGTTGGAAAAAAAAAGATCTTCGATCCACTAGTTGTTATAGTTAATCGAAGAAGTGAATAGTAAAAAATAGACACATAACCATTTAAATTATCAATGGTTATGTTTAATTTCTCGAACCATATTTTTTTCTTTTTATCAATTAGCGCCATAGAAGTATTAGAATGGCATACAGGATCAGTAATTATAATCCCTTTTTTTATTGGAAAATCATTTTAATTAATATTAAAACTGTTTTGTGAGCGTTAGGGATATAGGGAGATTTTGTGGCAGCCAGGAACATACATTTTGCAATTGCAAATACGGTTGGCACAACTACAACCATAAAAGTTACATAATATAAGATAACGTAATTCAGTTAATAATGAAAATTACAATTCCCCGAACAGTAACTACTTAAATTCCCGCCAGAAAATGATTACGCCGGTGGACGTTCCTTTGACGTTTTGATTTTGCTTTCACTGTACATATTCCTTTTATGAGTAATTATTATTATGAAATACGCAATATATATTATTTTTTATAATAATTCAATTTTAGATCACTTATGATGATATCGTTATATGTGATGGTACAATAGTAACATCATCGCACTCTAATGCAAATGAAATGTTAAAACGTTTTTGACAACCGTCCATCAGCACAGAGTCCATCAGCTCGAAACAGAATTTATACCAAAGTGTACTATCCGTAAAAAGGAAAATTTATACTTAGAAACTAATTTTCTTTTCAGGATTTATGAACCATTAAAATAATACTAAATTATAATACCAATACCATCAACATTATTTTAAAACTGAGTTTTGGATAAACTTACACACCGCAGTCACGAAGGTAAGTTGATAAATAATTAAAGTATTTGGTTATATTGTACAATTTAAATCCTAAGTACACTAATTTAAGTCCATCGAATTAAATAATAATAAATAAAACTAGCGGTCTCCTATCACAACGCCCCGAAAAGTGACTTTGTCTAATTGATATATTCTCCATGACAACTAAACTGAAATTTTTTTTTCCGGTTCGATATATTTATAATTGGCCATTATGTATTTTACATGCTCGTCAGATATCACAAAGGTTTTATTCATTTTTATAAATTGAAAATACTATTTTGCTTTTATAGGTTATGTTTAATACATGAATGATGAAACTAAAAGCGAAATTTTATTCAAAGGTAACTAATTTGGCTGCTGTATCATATAGTTCTATCGAACGCTAATCTGTTCCGTGCATTATAATTTATTATATACCATTGGCTGTGACCTCGATAGAACAATTCTGAGTTCTCTCTTTTATACATGATGTCATAACTATAGTACTCAACATCAACTTTGATATACTTGTGGATATTAATTATGAATTAAACTGCCTCTATGAGATTTGCTTTTGGTGTGTTGTAACTTCAAATATAATCTTTGAAAAGTGTATCTAATACTAAATACATATAGCATTACATTAAACAACTATTATAAATCAGCTTCACTCTTAATTGGCTTTTTAATAATATTATTCTCTTTGGTTTTGTGTACTAATTTCTCTAAAAATCATTCTTTATTTCTGTTAACATAATCACTCTGAGTGGTTTTTAAAAATCAGCAGTTTATTTTTTACTTTGAACTATGATAATTAAAGTGTATATATGGAGTGATTAAAATGATTTAATGTTCATAATTCTTTGCATAATAAATTTTCTCAAGTGAACTTATTTTAGAATTTATGCAGTACAGGTTTGTATATTAACATATTTTCAGATGATATTCCAGTTGGTGCGAAAACTTCACACAAGCCCAGTTTGCAGGGCTGCAGAGTCTTCATTGCTTGCAAAACTTCGAAAGAAGACAGGTTATACAATTGCAAATTGTAAGAAAGCTTTAGAAATGCATAATAATGATACTGACAAGGTATGTCCATGAGAATGACAATTTTTTATTAGTATATATATTTTATTGATGCACACCATAGTGACAGCTCTATATGTGATAGAAAAAATAGCGTTCGGCAACCATCTGACTTGAATTGTGACAAACCTAAAGAGAGGATAGTATAATAACTATGACTAGTTTATCACCATGTGTGTGGTTGTTGCCACTCAGTCAAATACAGACACAGTAGTATCCTGCACATTCTCTACAACATAAGTAATTTTTTTAGGATCATTTCAATTTGGAAAACAATAAGACTTATGTCTCTACCAAGAGTTAATACATACTAATTTGTAATACCAATTCAGGCTATATAGATAGGTGTTGAGACAAATTTAAATCTACTTTGCAATTTCTTCACATATCTAATACAGAACATTTATTAAATATTACATCATTACAGATTTGATTCTAACAGACATTTCTAATTCCATATATTACAGCTAAACATTATGTGATTCTACAAATTAAAACATTTTATATCTTTCATTAGATTTTTAAATATTGAGATTCAAATCAAAAACACTTTATTCAATTTAGGCCCTAAGAAGGCACTTATGTATGTCAAAACTACCGCCGGTTCAGAAAACAACCTAGTTATCGAGAATAACTGGCAAGAAACTCAATCCGGTTTATCTTTTTAACAAACATATATAATATTTAGAATATATTAGGTACATGTCACAAACGTTTTTAATGGATGCACTGAGATGAGGCGATTCCAGACATCACCATCGTTCACATATTGATCCACTCTACAATGACACCAAAGCCCGCTTGACATGGAGCTTAAATTCGTAATCCGGCAAATCGGTAATATCCTTTGGGACTTTGTTGTAAAATCTAACACTATTTCCCAAAAACCTGTTACTGGTTTTACTAAGTCTAAAAGTCTAATTATTTTACACACAATCCTTACTACTTAACACAATCCAAGTAGAATATTGATTACTTTAAATAGATGAAAGTTAAGAATCTATGATCAAACACTGTAAAATATGTTTTAAGTATTAGAACCTCCTTCGCGAATCTTAGAGTGTTACCATAGATTTAATGTTTGGTAAGATGGGTCCTCCAATTCACCTCCCTGTTGCACAGGTTCCGGTGGTATGTCTCCCTATTCCTATTGTTTCGGCGTATGACCCCAAGCAGCATCACTAATGTCGTGGACTGTATAAAAAAAGGCGGGTGGTCATGTGCTAAATCTTTAAGAGCAATAAGTAACGACAGTATATTCATTCCCATATATATTCCCATGATAGGTATAACATATCACAAAGAGAAGTATGAATTACTAACTTCTGTTTAACACAGTATTTTTACTAACAACTCTTTAGCTTATGTGACCCTATACCACGGGAACAAATAAAAATAATACATATTTTAACATATTACATAAATAGTAACTACAATGTGGTCCAAACTCTTTTATAATTTTTATTTATAGTTACTCTACTAAAAGTAGTAAACAAATATGGAAATCTACTATTATTAAGTGGCTACTGGAACTTTGTTATTTATATTTAAACACAGTTTTAATATAGTGATGCTATAAACATTTGTGTATCAATACATATTTCCTTTCATATACTCCATGTGAACCTCAGAGCGAACACCTGATTTATGTGAGAAATAGGTGTTGTGATGATACACAAATGGTACCTTGTATGGATTCTACCAATTCTATGTATAAATAAATAAATAAGAGTAATAATACAGTGTAGATAGTTTTAGACAAAACTACAGTAAAACCTAAAAATTAAAATAAAAAAAAAAAAACCAAGGGAAACACAAAATATATTAAGTTATAGAGTTTTAACTTATCAAGGGTTTACACTCGCACTTTCGCCGCACACTTTCTTAAAGGACAAATCATGCCGTTTCTAACCATTCAACATTCTAACAATTCGAAGTTTTGTAAACAGTCATTGCTAGCTTTAAAATAATGGATTTTAAGCGAATTGGCGAACTCTTCAGCTTTTTCTTTCACTATGGGTCTGTAACACTGATGTTTTGGTTTGGACATTGTTTGAACCACGTAAATAAAGAATGCTCCAAAATAGGGAATTCAGCAATTTTTCGTCTTTTACATAAAATACTTTCTCCAGATTCTCGTTTCTTCAAGAGCTCAGCTTCTTTTTTAATTATAAGTGATAATGTCCTTTCCTGTATTTCAAACTGAGCTGCAACATCTTTTCTTTTTAATCCACTTTTTACCGCTTTTAATTTATCAGCATATGTTAGTGTTATTAATTTTCGTTTTGAAATCATTTTACTTAGGTATCTTTTATCACACAGTATAGTTTCCTGAACAGTGATCAACAACTAATCATCCAAGTAAGCCGCTGTCGCTAACTACCGCTAATAAAGCTTTTAGGGATTTCAAAGAAACAATAGGTGATTGTATACTTATTCTTTGTGTTAACAATTTAACTTGTAAACACATGCAACCAATAAATTTCGAGAATCTTTTTGTTTTGTACATTCATTCGAAATGACTCATGGGCAGACAGTTTAAGTTGCAACATTTCTTTAAGTAACTGAGGGCTAATACTGAAATTATTAGTTTAACTTTCGTAAGAGGTTTCGTATTTTAAGTAATAGAGGTTTTGGGCTCTGAGGGGAACGGACCGGATTAATTTTTGAAGTTATAGAGGTTTTTAACTTATCGCGGTTTGACTTATCGAGGTTCTACTGTATTTGAATTAATTGTAAATAATAATAATATTTAATTTTACAGGCAGAGGCTTGGTTGAATGAACAAGCCCAAGCCATGGGTTGGGCCAAAGCCACTAAATTGGCTGGTAGAAGCGCGGTTCAAGGCCTTATTGCTGTCAAGTTTGACAAAGGTCATGGAGCTCTTGTTGAGCTAAATTGTGAGACAGACTTTGTGGCGAAGAATGATAAGTTCCAGAAAATGATTGAGGATGCTACAATTGCATGTTACAAGTTTGCCCATACTCATTTGCAATCAAAGGGACCTATTACAAAGGTATGAATAGGGGTTCAATGTTTTGTAATTATTGCCTTACCTTTTTTGTATTTGTTATTTGTTTATAAATGAAACTTTGCCAAGACCTAGCCAAAGCCATGTGCCTAAGCAGAAGATTTCACTATAAACTATTTATTTAAAATAAGCAATAATTAATTGAGTAACCATAAAATATTTATAATTAAATAATGTGAATTTGCTTAAAATAGCAAAATGTACAATAAAATGAGCATAAGATCATTTATTTATTTATCAAAGAGTTTAAATATTTTTTTTATAGTCAAATTTAATGTCAGTAAAATATTATGTTACCAAAAATCACATACAAATTTGTAATACCAATTCAACTGATGTAGTAATAGTGATGAATGTTATTTTAATGTTTAGCTTAAAAACCAAAATAATACAAAATCCCTAACTTTATATGTGAAAACCCTTAAAATCCGTTCAGTAGCTTTTGAGTTTATCGCGAACAGACAGACAGATAGACGCGGTAGGGGACTTTGTTTTATACTATGTAATGATACTTCAATTTAGTTATTTATAAGGTTAGAAAGCAATAAGAGATTATATCTTTTTTTTTTTTTGTTTTTTTTTTTTTTTTTTTTTTTTTTTTTTGATCTTTTTTTTTTTCTTTAATTTTTTTTTTTTAATATATTTGTTTTATTTTTTGTTTTTTTTTTTTTTTAATTTTTATAATTTATAAATTATATTTTTAAATAAAAAATATTAATATTTTTATTTCCCCTATATACAATATATATTTTATAATCTCCTATTAATATTATTATATCCTAAGCTAACTAAATAAATATGGATAACTCTATAAAACAGTATATACAATGTACTCATGTATATACCTACGATTTGTGATTTCCTTAAAATCACCTCATTCTATAGTACACTCATTCAGTATACATAACTTTAGGCATCAAAAATATCGATCACACTTTAACAATTTTTGTTGAAGTATAACATTACATAACCTCACTTTTACAAAAAATCTTAAAACTCACCTTAGATTCGTATAATCAATACATTTTTCACCATTGGTTTGATAATGTACTATTTATTATAAGGTTATAAAAAAGTACAGGTGGCTTCTATATCAGACGCTCAATTTTAATCGACTTCAAAACATTGCAATAATAGATTGTTTTATTTTTTAATTCTATAGATGGAGTTAGACAGTGAACAACTTGGAAACTTAACCGCCGATGGTGGTAAAAAATTATCAGAAATGTTGGCTTTGTTCATTGGGACTGTCGGTGAAAACGCAGTACTCAGGCGCGCCGAGTGCTGGAAGGCTAACAATAAAGATGTCAAAATTACTGCATACACTCATCCAGCACCTACAACTCTTGGTGACTACTCAGCTGGAAAGTATGGTGCTCTGCTCGCATATAAACAATCAGATGAAATACAAGATATTGGCAGACAGATTTGTCAGCACATCGTTGGCTGTGCCCCGAATAAAATTGGTAACAAAGAAACTGACAAACCAGCTAAAAACTCCGACGACGAAACTTGTCTCATCTTCCAGGAATATTTGTTAGACCCTTCATATACAGTAGAAGAAGTGTTACAGGAGAATAAAGTAGAGATCATCGATTATATAAGATTTTCATGTGGAGAAACGGTCGAATCGAATTTGCCCGGCGTTGAAAAGCAGCCATTGGACACAGTTCAGACATTGCAATAAACAAAAATGTTCAAAATTTATCAAATAGTGATACATTTAATCATATAACAGATAACAATAGATCTTAAATAACATTGTCGTTGATATTTATTTTGTATTTAAGGAATAAACCTATCCAAAAACTTTTTCTTTTTATAAAAATATACATACCCTTTAAAATATTTAATCGAATCAATAGAGTCTATAGAGTTAGTTTTTGTATGAATCAGCGTGAATTACGTTTTTCTTTCTGGATTTTCCTTTCCATAGAAACATCCTACAGTCTTTCTTCCAAAACATAGCTATATCATTGGGTTCGTGTTGGTAACCGTGGTGTGTTAGGGCATCTGGTGAGACGACGTGAAGAGCTAACGTATTCTGCTCTCTTGTTCTGAAAGGTCCAGTAATCGCAGGTCGTAGGAGACACCCGCACGGACAAACTGTTGCTATTTTTGGTACAGGCTTATCATTCGTTCTATTACAAAGGTTGATGCTCTGCAAATTACCACACAGTTTGAGCTCGTCGACTGCTGCGGTGAAGGACTGCGTCGCTCGTAATGCCAGCGGCCTCGCATTTTGATTTTCCGTATAGCTCCTAAACCCAACTGTAGATAAGGATTTTTTAGTTAAGTTTGGACTATTGTCAGGAGTTTTTTGTTCACAGTCGCTATCTTTATCTGAATTTTCATCTGTATACATGATATTTAATTGTTGTTTTTCATATAAAAATCCAAGTGACAATGATTATTTGTATTCGTTTATTTTTGCTGTAGTAGATATGTTGACTTTGTCTTGTTGACAAACAATTTCCCAAAAAGGTTTTTCGTTAAAATATCTGTGTATCGTACCATTTTATCCCGATTATTATAATACGTAAACCTTTATAAATTACTAGCCTATGCCCGCAACTTCGTTCGCGTGGAATTTTAGAGTGAATATTTTAAAGTTACTTTGGGCTAACGCTATTAAGCAACGCAAGTTCTCAAGAGGAAAATAAAACCGATTTTGAAACATTCTTCACTGGTGCTCCGCTCCTACTGGTCTTAGCATGATAATATATGGCCTCATAACCTTCCTCGATAAATGAGCTATATAACACTGAAAGAATTTTTCAAATCGGACCAGTAGTTCCTAAGATTACCCCCTACAACGTCACAAATTCACAAACTTTACCTCTTTATAATATTAGTATAGATAATTACGTAGCAGCGTAGAAACATTTCACATCCTAACTAATGTCATAGATGTGAATCTGAGTTTGTTTGTTACACTGTCTATCCTTAATACTTTTCACCATTAAGTTTTGCATACATCTTGGAAGGGTACAGAAAAGGACAGGATACCTATCATCTAGAAAAAAAGTACCTACTATTATCAAGGGACGGAGCAAATCGACAGTAACGCGACTTGCAGCCAAAAGCTATAGTTATAAACAGGTCTATTTTTGTCACTATCTCTAAAAGTGCAAAAATGTACACCCTGTTATTTTGGTTACTTGTGGCATATAAATAGTAAGATACTGTTCTAAAATTTTTAGAAGGAAACCAACTTATGGCAATTTTTCAGTATTTTAGAATTTCTCTTTGAGGGCACTGCCTGCTTCCGCACGACACCACAAAAAAGCCCTGGTTATAAATACACATAGCTTTATGAATGTTATCGTTAATAATAAAGTATGGATATTTATCTGGATTTTATGCAGTTCGAACACGCCAACGCCATTGTACCCTTATCGTAGTACGTACAAATTAATGTTTACTCATTCAATAATAAGGTGCAATTCATTGCAACACTCACTGCCTCACTAGTAAAAATATTGTCTAGAATAACTTTGTCTGCGTGGAACCTGATGTACAAAACAGCTTGACAAAAAAATCATCTGAATATATTATGGCTAATTACTATCTACTCTTCTCTCGTACTTAAATCGCGTCGTCATTAAAGTTACAATAACTTTTGATAGACCGAACCTATTTTAATGAAACTAAGACTAAATGTTACTCGAAGATATGGTTTAAGGTGTATCTTGAAAAGGTTTTATCAAGAACATAGCTAGTACTTTAGCAGTGATGCGTGTTCAAACAAGCAGACAGACAAACATTTCTAAAAATGTTTAAAATGTATTTTATTACTATTTTTAGCCCCGCGAATTTTTTTTTTTCAAAAATCTTAAAATTACAAACATTTTTAAATTAACATTCTTATTATTTGTTTAGATTTTATTTAACATATCAGCGTGTACTTGTTCAAACCTGAGTGTTTATGGAGTTTTGTTTGGCATAATAAACTGACCCGTATCTAAACCTGAATCTTACTAAGATTCGAGTTTAAGAAATAAGAACTCGGCCTTGTTACCAATTTTGCAAATGCTCTTTTTTTGGTGTCGCTGAGAAAGATAATTAGATAGATAGATTCTCAAGTTGACAATTGTTATTGCCTTTATGACGATCGATCCGTTTCTGCAAAAAACACCTGTATTCCCCTTCTTTATTTCTTTGCCTAGTAAATCTCCCTAAACATTTCGTTCCCTTAAAATTTGCCCCTAGAGCCTTAGAAACATCCTTTGTATAGGTGAGGTCCCTGATCTAGTAAGTATGGATTTATTTAAACCGGACACACTTCAAAACGTCTTTAATCTTTGGCATATGTCATAAACAGGCGCAGATTATATTTACAAAGAAACGCGATTGTCACATATTAATGAATATTAATAGTAGTGAGAAGAGTAGAAGAATTCTCAGATAGTGTTCTGAAGGCAAGGTTTTTCTGTTTTACAGCTTCCGATGTATTATTATAGGCTTCGGTTTTATTGTTAATACTCACGGCTTTATATTGCAAATGTAAATGGAATTGTTGCTTCAAGGCTGCCATGTATCATATATATATGAATTATAATCTGCATTCTATTTTTTTATTTAATTTTATCATTAAGAACTATTCAAACACTACAACTCCTTCACCGCTTTCAGTAACTTGAAAGTTTAACTCTGTTAAATGTTATCATTACTGTTTAATCTCTATTCGTAGCTTAGATAATACTTTAACTATTCATCTATCCTCCAGCAAAAGTCGTAACAAAAGCGGTTCAGACGTTTTAGAGATTAGCCGGAGAAACAAGAGTTACTCCAGATTTAATTATATGTATAGTTGTGTACTTACGTATTAAATGCACCGCGCTCCCCGACCGATACCGAGACGAAACAGTTTTGTTTTAATTTAAAAATCATCAAGTTGCTAATATACAAAAAGCAGTGCGCTCGCCGACCGCTTTTCTCGTTTTAGTTCGGTTAGTTGAGGTTAGCACAGAGTACATTTGTATATAGGAGAAGAAACGTTAGACTCGTGAAACAAGACAGCGCGAGCCGGCCGCGGCGCCGGTTGGCGAGCGCACTGCGTTGCCGTTAATACGTAAGTACCATTTGGTATATTACCAACTTGATGATTTTTAAGTAAAACCAAACAATTTCGTCTCGGTTTGGTTGGATTAGGTTATTATAGACTTACGAAAAACGAAAACGCGAGCCGCCCGCGTGGCTTGACTGTAGAACACGGTGGTTTGGTCAGTAATTGTAGTTGAAAATGTGTCACCAATTGTGGCAGCTAAATTTGATTGGTAAAAGTCATATGCTTACATTATTATTTTATTTGCTTGTTAGTATCTTATATTGTCAGACTGCCTATAGTTTTTGATAGTTTCCGGTCCCTATTTCTAGTTTGAGAAATTTTGTAATAACATATTTTGCAAATTTACGATATATAAGCAACTTCTTCTTTTAGTATATTGTTTATTACTTGTAAATTGTAATAAGTTATAAATACTTGTAATAATATAACCTGTTTGTAATATAAATATTGTGTTCTATCGCATACTTTTAAAATGTAAAATTTTAAGAATAAACAAATAAATAAGTTATAATTAAATCCAAAACTTGGTCAACCTGTGAGTATAGAGGGCATTAGTGAACCAAAGAGCATAGTAGAACTATTTACAAATCATTTTATGATAGAACCACCGTCAAAAATAAAACCTCAATTTAATAATATTGTTGTTTGTCAAGGCGAGAAACCTGTGCGATTCTCAGCGAAACAAGTAGGTCAAATAATTAAAAATATGATCAAGGGCAAATCTCCTGGCCATGATAATCTTAGCGTCAAACACTTGCAGTATGCAGGAGTTCACTTGCCAAGAGTGTTAGGTATGTTTTTCTCTTTGTGTATAGGACATTGTTATCTTCCTGAAGATCTGATGAAGACTATTGTTGTATCAATCGTCAAAAATAAGACTGGTGACGTATCTTTACTGAGTAATTATAGGCCTATATCACTGGCAACAATAATGGCTAAGATAGTAGATAGTTTACTTAAGTCACAATTAAATAATTACATCAATCTTCATGATACTCAGTTTGGGTTTCGAACTGGTCTATCTACTGAAACCGCTATTTTGACTTTGAAGCAAGTTGTGAGATATTACACAGATAGACGTACGCCAGTGTATGCATGTTTCTTGGACCTATCAAAGGCTTTTGATATGGTAAACTATCAAGCATTATGGCAAAAGTTGCGAAACACTGGAATACCAAATGAAATATCTTTCGTTTTTGAATATTGGTACAGCAATCAAATTAATGATATTCGATGGGATGGAACTCTTTCTGAAGCATATAAACTTAAATGCGGGGTAAGACAGGGTGATCTGACGTCACCAAATTTATTTAATTTGTACATAGATTCTGAAACTGAACAGCATGCATGTCGGGTGCTATATTGATGGTATAAATGTTAATAATATAAATTATGCCGATGACATGGTGCTGTTGAGCTCTTCGATTGGTGGTCTCAGGAAATTGTTACGAGTGTGTGAAACTTATGTTAATTTATATGGTCTTAAATACAATTGTAATAAAAGCCATTATATGTTATTTAATCCTCGCGAGAAAGCTATTACTTGCAATCTACCTGTGAGTCTTAGTGGCAATGCTTTAGAAAGGGTTTCACAAGTTAAATATCTTGGACATTACATCACGGATAACATGAAAGATGACAAGGACATAGAAAGGCATTGTCGGTGAGAGGAAATATGCTGGTACGGAGGTTTACACGTTGCACACCAAGTGTAAAAATAACATTATTTAAAGCCTATTGCCAGAGCTTCTATACCAGCAATCTCTGGACCTCATATACACTGCTTGCATACAATGCATTGCGTATACAGTACAACAATGTCTTCAGGGCATTGTTGGGGTTGCCTCGATATTGTAGTGCATCGGGCATGTTTGCTGAAGCTCGTGTGGATGATTTTTACGCAATCATTAGAAAAAAAGCAAACTCCCTAATGGATCGAATGTGTGGCAGCTCAAATAGTGTCTTGAAGATGTTATCAAGTAGATCTGATTGTTTGTTTGTTCACAAATGGACAAAGTTGTTAAAAAGTGTGTGCACCTATACAAATTAATATATTTTGATTGTGGGTGTGTATGTGTGAAGAAATTTGTAAATAGTATTAAAACATGCTGTATTATTACCTTTAACATAGGCTAAGTTTTACTAACAAAAATGGATGTAATATCTGAATCGAATAAATTATTATTATTATTATAACACAATAAAGTAGGTAAGTACCGTTTGCTGCCCCAGGACTTACTGCTTTCATTAGGTATAAATATAGTCTTGGACGAGAAATTCACCAGTAAGTGTTAAATGAAATATTCTTGTGAATGAGAGCGAATTCTTTCATAGCAAAGAGTAACAATAAATGCGTCTTCACTTAACCGGCACTATCACTGCAGCTAATCGACTCGTATTGTTTTCGGTGTATTATGCAATAATATCGATGTAGCAACAATGAGTATAACAAAATTGAATAATTTAATTACCGACCAATTGGTTTCATATGAATGATTATTGTGAATGGTGGTAGAATATAGGTCATTTTGTAAGCGCTGGACCGGAACGAATCGATCTGTGTTCGCGTCATGTACCGGTGGCAGAACACTAGTAAGTATAGGTATAGATAGGTATGTATTATTATGCACAAAGTCATAACGGTGAACTGAACGGGGGCAATTATGTCCAATGTTGCGAAAAATATATTTTCAACTTACCTACTAGGTATATTAGGCCAGCCATGATAAAATTATTTTAACAGATTTATATTGTACAAATGTTTTAATATTAACTTTGTCAGATTTATTATTATTACATTACTAATACACTAAATAAACTCGTAATCAAAAAAAAAGTTGTAATTAGAGCCGAATTAATATATGTATTATGTAGCGTGTATTAAAATGGGTTTTATAAGATGCTACAAGGTTAATAAGTCATTAAATAAATACCAGTTCATGGTAGATATATAGATACTTAATTATGGAGCTAATGTTTACAACTACATAAAACAAACCGTAACTAAATGTAAAGGAAAGTAAATGCTAAAATCATGCAAATGTAAATTTGAACAAAGCGCGCGTCGAGCCGTACATCCTGTGATGGCAATATTCATCCTAGTGGCTCGGTAGGTAATGTAGCCAGTTTGTCCAAACATCACTGACGGATACTGTGGTCTCTTCAACGTGCAATAACAAACCCTTATATAAAAGAATCTCAAAAACTTTATACTTTTTACTTTATACTTTACATTCAAAATTATTTGATGGACGACTACGAGGTAAGACATTTTAGTTAATTTTAGATGACATTGTTTTTATGAAAAAAAAAGCTACATTAGATGAAGAGATATATGTGATATAACAAATTTCCGTGTTGTGGTGGCATACCCTCATTATATTTCTAAAGTACTATACATTTATCATTACATAGTATAAAACATAGTCCCCAACCGCGTCTGTCTGTCTGTCTGTTAGCGATAAACGCTAAAACTACCGAACGCATTTTTGGTTGATGCGGTTTTCACCAGTGGATAAAGTGATTCATGGGGAAGGTTTTGGTATATAATTTGTCAAGGATTTCTTTTATAATCAGGGCGGGACGACGTCTGCCGCGCCCGCTAGTTCTTATATAAATAAAGTAGGTAGATACACTGTACACATAAAATAGCATATGAAAAGAAACTCTTGATTTAGTTTAAATATAACATTCTGAAATGCAGTATAGAAAGAAAGTATTAATTAAGTTTAGGTCGTGGTACGAGTTTTCACAAATATTTTTGACTAGCTGTGTCCCTGATTCCATCCGCGTGGAACCTAGTGTAAAAAAACAGTGACTAATAAAATCATCTAAATATATTAAGTCCGTTTCCTTATCTACTTTTCTCTCGTACTTAAGTTGCGTCGTCATTAAAATTACAATAACTTTTGAGAGTGGACCGATTTTAATGATACCAAGACTAAATGTTACTTGAGGATATGCTTTATGATTTTCTTGGTGAGCTTTTATCATGAACGCAGTACTTTAGCAGTGATACGTGTTTAAACAAACATTAAAAAAAAAAATTGAACTGTATTTTATAACTTATTCCAAGACACCTGCAACTATTTTTTCAGAAAAATCTAAAAAGTACAAACATGTTAGATTTACATTCTTAGTATATGTGTATAGATAGCCGATTATAACCATCAAACAAATTAGATACCTATATACCAAAAACATACGCTACACCTACTCACTCTTACTTAATAATGAAGTCAACAACGCCTGCTTATTATTTGAAACAGTCACTCAGCTATAAATCACTCCGAATGACATGAACACACATATTCGACTTCAAGTTAGCGTTCATAATTGAGATATACAATACCAGCTACTAAGTAAAGATGAAAACGCGATAGCACTGCCATGCCACAGATCAATCGACGCATTGCGAACCAGACTTTCGCGAGAATTAATTTATTCCTCTCCAAGTTTGATTAAAATATATCTGTGCATGAAGCGTGAAAGAATTTTCTTTTTTCTACACCGTTCACCGCCGGACGCCGGTTAGTCTGTAAGGAGTGCATGGACGTTACAGTCGTCTTATAGTTTGATTTGTTGTCATACGGCGAAACGCGGGTGAAGTGTATCGTACGAGTATCTACGCGTGGTGATGTGAACAGTTTAAACTTAACAATCGGAACGAAAATGCATATCTTAGAGATCGGAGCTGAACAAGTAATTATTTGTTGCATTACTCTTCATTCCCAAAATAGCTAAAGAAATTGAAAGTATTGCGAGCACGTTACTGCCCGTTTAAGAGTATAAATGTATTTTAATTTATACTGTACTGTACTTTTATTACAATGTCGCAAATGCATATATAATATTACAATATTTTTGATGGTGCAATCTGTAATGCCTGCCGTTACGAGGTCCTGGGTTTTGACCACATCTCAAAGATGTATTTTGTAAAGAAGCTTTAATTTTTGGAATCCGAATTATTGTATATAAACTTTGGACATATTTTTTAAGTACACAGAAACAACTATATCGTAATTTTACGGTAACAATGTAAAAATATAATCTAATAAACCCTTCTAAATAAGTAATAATTATATAAATTGAAATCAATTAATTACCTACAATATTCAAATAATATTGTTTTCAACAAATACATTGGCATACAAAAATTTATTTACTACGTAGTAAAAAGGTACTTAACTCTAATGTATTAACCCATGACATTCCCCATTTATGTGATACGCCTCGTGCTTTATTGTATAGATGACCTACAAAGTGATTGACAGGCCGATTTATTTCCATTTGTTGTGGGAACACCTTCGACCTTGTTCTGACTACGTCATGCAGTCGATCTACAAAATAGTTGTCATCAGACTCAGTTGATCGTGTTTTTCACAGGACACTAAATAAATACCTCATTCTTGTATTATATATACACACTTGTAAGTTTAAATTTAAATAACATTTGTCATATCATAAATACATCTGATAAACGAAAAAAAATAGATTTTAAAGTATTTTACACTTACCGAGTTATAAGAGTTTAAAATATAGTTTATCAATATAACCTAATTATTTACACATCGTATATACATACATTTTACAATTACAATAAAAATATATGTGACATATTTACATACTACCTACTTTTAACGCAATATATTGGAAGCTATACATACACATTTTTAACATTATACTATTTTGATCACTGTTGGAAGATTAACTTAGATAAAAAATGTTTTTGGAATTAGATATGTAAATTATATTTAATGCATAATAGTATTGACGAGTTGTATAGTTAGTATTGATAGAAAGTAAAGTTACGACAACTTCATAGAATTATTTGCATACTTATTCATATTATCATACAGGAGGACGATGCGGGGAGTGTACGATCAGCGGAGGCTGCGTTTCGAACTGTGCCGCGCGATCACACCACCTTTCTTATATGGAGAGTCACGGTAAATATATATCAAGTTTCAGCTAGTTAACAAAGGTAGTAGAACCTTCCTCGTTGAATTTTGCAGACCTAAATTCCAACCGAATACAAAAGGTACTTGTTCACATTTAGATCTTATAGTTTTGTGTACGAACTCGTCTTCTGTGACGCTTAGGATATTTTTATAATTAAGATATATTTTTTTGTGTTTTGTATAACATGAATCTTCTGAGTTATTTATAATTAATCAATCAATTCTTTAAAGACCTGTACAATGCATTAGTATATACACTAATAGCAATTTCTCATCTTCGCTCAACATTTTGAGGGTAGTACGAACACATGCATTATATATATATATTTTAAAAGTGTAGTATTATTTTATAAGTTCGTATTACTCAAGAGTTTAATACAAAACAAAATTAATATAATAGATCATACGAATTTAAATTTGGCATTTATTTATCCTTAAATTGTCTCGATATTATACATATGATATGATATATGTTTGTGCACAAATTTGTGTATTTAGAGCAGTCTAAAAGCAAGGACTATATATATAACCGTACGTAAAATACAAGAGAATTAAAAAATGAAAAAAAATTAAAGCTTTGGTGAAAACTGGGGAAAAAATATCGGTATTTCCAATTTCAATTACAATTTTTGAACTTATTTAGTAATTTAATTTAATTTAATCACGTTAGTAAAATAATCAAAACTAGCATGCTAGTATTAGGTTCATAATCTAATCATGAACTCCGAATTACTCACAGAGAAATTCAATCAGATAGTGATCCCCATACCAAAGATTCAATAGCACACATCTAACATCATTCTAATACCGTCGACTTTATAATGATATACACGTACACGCTCATTACCTTTTCCATACATCCTTCTTTTTACATACACACACACTCACACCAAAAACATCCAATCAAAGCATATGAAAACATGTATATCAGTACTCAATTTGCTGTATATACAGTGTTAATATATATAATTGTTTATGGTCACTTATATGCTATGGTATGTAAATTGTAACATGTTCATAATATTTGTAACTGTCTCCTACAACACAGTATACACTAACGTAGGAGGCAGGGACCCCTTTATTGATAGAAATGTAACAAACTACCTAATAAAGATTATTATTATTATTATTAATTTACTTAAATAACGTCATAATTAATAATTAATTCCGCTGAAATTACCAAATATTTTATAGACAAAATATACCGATATTGTTGTGGAACGCCATAGAAACGATCACGAAGGTGACAACGATGTCCTATCACGATTTCTTCCGTTCAATAATGAACTCAAATTGACCTAACACGAAAGTCGTGAACACTGTAATATTTAGATACAATGTTTAGTATTTAATAATTGGATGAGATAATAAGAAAACGTATGAGATAATAGCGTTAATCGTCAAGATTATTGATTTTACTTGTTCTACTTCAATGCTCATTACTAAAGACTATTAAATTACTGTCAGTATCAAACTGTTTGTTTTTTTTATTTTGAGGTTAGCTTCTGTCCCGTTTTAGAGTTGTTAGAACATATCAGATTTCATGTCCTTAAGCTCTTTCTAATTCACTCGTGGACAGTAATAAAATTATATTGTAACAATGCTAATTTATAAATAATTAATAAAACACTAGATCGCAAACTAATATTCCACTGAAAACAATTACATGAGTAATTTACTAGTTTTTGCCTACGGCTTACGGTTTCGTTCACTCGCGTTCAAAATGAAACGACTTGCGCGTCATCTATTGTATAAAAATGGTACTAATAACTCACAAAAATTCACGGCCGTGAGCACATGAACTCACCAAAGCGTCATCGCAATCAAATGAATGGTATAGAAACGTTTACGGAACATATAAAGAAATATTCATTTTTACTTGTGTATAGATAGATTTGTTAAAACAATTTTCAAGAAGATAAGTAGTGAGTAACTTTGAAATTATGTAGACATACTCCGTTTGTCTTAAATATTTATTATTCACAAATTCAACCATAATTTACCAACTTTCAATATATCCAAAATTTTATGGTTACATTAAATAAAGTACGTCTATACCTACTAAACAAAATAAGAAACAGAAAATCGGCTGAGAAACAGAAGAGGAAGATGTACTTAATTGTTTTGTTTCTGCCTATGTATACCTACATATATATAGATCAAGTGGTGAATAAGTAATAATAAGTAGGTAATCTCTGCAACAACTGATCCGTTCTCAAAATTCTTTCACTAATAGAGAGCCTTGTTCCTTCTAAGTCACGTTTTTATTATTAACCTAATAGTAAGGAAGCCTTGAATTTTGTCAAATTGTTGAGTTGCTATCAGTGACGTTCCCTTTTTCTATTTTTAATATCGTTTGGCAGCAATTACTTTTGTTGTTTGCTGCCGGCTTACTTTCTTAAATTTTTTCAATGTGTTAATTAAGTTAGGGGTTTTATGAGCCACATATATCATGCCTAATATAACAAAAACAACTAATTAAAAACATTTATTTAGATAGTTTTAAGATTAAAATGTACTTATTTGAATTAAGGATATTGGCAACATATACTGTGTTTTTTCATAGCAGCATTAACCTGGATAAAAACATCCAAAGAAGACGTGGTACCCTAAAATCTTTATAATGTGATCAAAGTCGCGTACATCACCTAGTACTATATTATGTTATTTAATTACTTCTAATATTTTCGCACCAATAAAAAAAAAATGTAGTTGTTACTTCAAAAATTCATAGTGTAGGAGGCGTGACAAATTATAAATACTTTCTAATTTGGACGAAGACGTTGATTTAAAAATATGTAGAACAATTACAAGACAGTTAGTATTCTTAAAAGAAATTGAATTAATAAAATGCATATAACGGTTTAATTTTTTTATTACTATTGTGTAGATGCTTAGAAAATATTGTTAATTTGCGTTTTAATTTCTATGCTTTTGTATTTTTTTATTTATAATGTATATACGTGTATTGTAAACAATCTAGAGAACAATTTCATGCTTTGTAATAAAGGCTCGCTAGTCACAGTTCCCAATAATTTGTGCTGATAAAAAAAAGGTAACATCGTTTCGTCTAGACGTTGCGATTGACCAGTTGATCAGTCTACCGTATCACTGAAATGGGAATCCAAAAGGAATTATATAAGTAGGTTAAAAATTGTAATATGGGATGGGAGTTTTTTTAAAGATAAATTAGCTGCTTTTTCTTATTGTTATATCTTCATTCATTTTTAGATATAACTAAAAGTATAATATTTATTGTGGGTTCGTACTAATCTCCGAAACATGGGTACCTACTGATATAAATGCTACTCATATTCGCATATAAAGAACTTTTCAGAATATCATCTAACCTATCATTACATAGTATAAAACAAAGTCCCCAACCGCGTCTGTCTGTCTGTCTGTTCGCGATAAACTCAAAAAGTACTGAATGGATTTTCATACGGTTCTGACCAGTGGATAAAGTGATTATTGAGGAATGTTTTACTATATAATTTGTCAAGGTTTCTTTTGTAATCAAAGCGGGACAACGTCTGCCGTGCCCGCTAGTATACTTATAATTACGATTTTCAATGGGGGCTAATAAGTAAAGATAAAATTTAACAAAGATAGGTAACTTAAAGTCCATAAGAATGGTATCAGGGTAAAATAGTCAATAAATGGCAAAACGACAAAAATAAAGGACTGCTCAATTCAGATAAATCACGTATTTCATATGCAACAGAGTAAGGTATTAGTACTGATAAAATTATAACTGAAAAAACAAAAGTACCCCTAAATTAATACTCATAAAACAGATGATTCCCATGAAGCAGCAATATCAAATTCATTAGAACGGATACTAAGTACTAATTACACTTAAATGAAATTAATAACAAAAGTGTGAAAGCACTTCACTTTTAGTAATAACAATGTTTTTCAATTGCAAGCGAGAAGTAAAAACAAAAGACGCCACAAAGCTATCATTAACTCGCTCATCATTATCACCATATAACTTTCATCCAAATTACGGTCAAATTGCATTTGTTGCCCGAATCTCTATAAAATAAATTTTTCTCGGCAGTAGTGAGTGGTGTGAAAGGTCAGCAAACAACACTATATTTTCCCATAAAATTATTTCAAACTGTATTTCTATAAAATTTGATTTTGCGAGATCAATGCTGTTAGTTTAATGTCTGCGCTACATCGGAATATATCTGGGCGGATTTCATAAAAATAAAATATATTGTTTTTGCTTATCTCTATTGAATTGTCTCTATTCGGAAAACTAGGGATATATTACGTAACTCACACATACTCATGTTAGTCATTAAAATATATTAGCTAATTGTACCCCCTTAAATTGCCTTGCTACATAAAGCCATCTTCAAAGGATAAAACAGGCATGAGACAAAAGTTTGTGATGTTACTAATATTAAATGTACGTAGTATATTTTTATTTTACAAATACTACGTTTAACATTCACTTATACATTCGCAATGATTGTTCATAGGATACATACAAAAATATATAGGTACCTATTAATAATTCAGAGGAAAGCATGTTAGTTTTTATTTGAAATTGTTAAATTAAGTTCATTTTAATAAACATATTTTTTGTTTATATTGATATATATCCAATGTAAAAATGAAGTGTATAAATCTTTCACACACACACACACACACACACACACACACACACACACACATAACGCATAAAAAATATTGGAAAAATCTTTAAGCTCCATTTCCTGGAAAACGCTTTTTCTAATGTACTCGCATCATCATTACCACTACAGTATATTTATGGTTTTTACCTGTATTTAAACTAAAGCACTAAACGTTATTTCAGTTAATTATATTGTGTGAACAATAAAGTAAATAAGAATGGTTTTTCAAATATATTTTGGCTTTTTAGCATCAATTTTACGTAAATCTTTAAAATACACAAACAGTTAATGGTAATCTAACACAAGTATATATATATTGTATGTTTTTCCTACCTCTACCAAACAATATACTTTATTTGCAACTTTAACCATAGTCGCCAGTCTATGAAATACCTAATTATATATTTTGAATATTATCTATCTTATTTACGTATTCTGCCAATTCTAACTCAATATTAAATGTTGATAATGAAATATGTGCATTAAATAACTATAAAGATAAACAAACCGAACAGTCCATGAAAAGACATAACCACCTAAGACGAATGTAAGTTGGAAAGAGATAAAAAATGTAATATATCTTCTATATGATAAACTAAATAAGGGCCCGGGCGTAAGAAAATAAGACCAAATCTTTGGAGTACAATCTTTGTAATGAAACGACAACTAAACAATTGAATTTTATTCTGTCAATATTTTTAAAGATCTTCTGTCTCACTCACTCCTTCCTTTTTTTATGAAGATTTTTTAACCCAGATTTTTCACTTTTCCTTATAATTGAATTATGAATATATACATTTAATTATTACTAGCTACCTGCCGGGCTTCGCACGGGTGTACTAACAAAAAGTACTTAAATAAAATCTCAATAGAACAACTGAACGTTAATCTGTGAATTCTGTCAATATTTTGAAGACCTCCGTACTTACTGCCTATCTCATTCGCACACGTTTAATATAACCAATTTTTTTATTTTTCCATATTATTTTTCAAAGATTTTCTTTTGTATAAACCTTGTCCTGACAGTTATAAATACAACAAAAAAATAATTAGTCAAATAAGTGCAGGCGTTCTGAAATAATACGCTTACATACATTTGGCAATTGATTATTATTTATATAGATTTTGACAACAACTATCAACACGTAGAAAAACATGCAGCCGAGCTCTGTAAGAATATTCTACTTACCTACTTTCGACAGCACAAATCATTACCTATTTGTGTGGCAGAAACAATGTGACAAGAGAAAGTTCAGCGTGCATTAAGTTACGCGTTAAGCTATAAATTGCAGCAAGATGCATGTTAAGCATAATAGCCAACTTCAACAACTATCTTCCAGTGTAATAAAATTTACATAAATATCCTTTTTCCTTCAGATGTTGCATGTTTTCTTTTTTTTCTTTGTTTAATAAGACCACTTTAGACTGGAGATTAATAAGCCAACATAGAATAGTTCGTCACAATTACTTTCAGATAAATTTACACCTAATTCAAATGTATTTAACCAATAATATTATACTTAAATGTAACCTAGTATATAATAGTAGCATAAAAACTATTCGATTCTTTTCGAATTGATTTCTTCTAGTGAATATTATGTCGTTTGTTGTGGCTATTTTTAAAATGTTCAAATAATACTCAATAAATAATGAAACAAATTAACATGTATTCTGTTCTCTGTCCTCTGTTCTAAATATAGTTGTTCACTTATAAATCAAATCAATGTTTACTAATAAATTTTGATCAATTATTTAATATTTTTTTATCATTCTGTTACGAAAACAGATGAAAAGAAAAAAATAATCGTTTACTATAAACGAAATCAATGTGCTTATCAATCAAAGTGATTAATTGAACATTAGCTGATCAAGATTGTTTTATCTATTTTGGGCATTGGCATAACATTACAAAAAGTATGTAAAAACAAATACAATTTATAAATATATAATACTGACCGATAAGGAACAGAAAAAATGAAACTAGATATTATGAAAAAATCGAGAGATAACAATAGAAACCAAATTATTTATTATGTTAAGAAATCGCACGCCTAAAACATCACTATAAAAGTAAATAGTCCGACGGCTTAATAATATTGAAGCGAAGATAACTACCGGTGAATGAGTCACAAGATCATACCGTTATCTGGTGTATTCAGACGCAACAGTGAATGCGGCTCGTTGTAGCGTCGCGTCACGGAGCTAGTAGACCGAGACTAAACAATTTTTAGCTTTTGTCTTGATTGAATAAATACTAGTAAGTAATAATAATATATAACTTACATCTGCATTGCTGTTGTTTAGATTTTCATGCTGACATGATTGTTTATATCCGAAATGAATATTTACGAAGTGGCTACAAACATATTTATCGATTGCTTTTGTTGTTCGACTGCTTGACTTGATGCTTAAACGTCCCAAATTTCTATTTACCATTATTGTATGTTATTATTATAGGAGAGATGCGAACTGCTATACAGTAATTTAATAAATAATACTAAAATATTGGAACGTGAGTGAGGCTACACTGTGGAAACACTACCAACACGCCTATTCCTACCACAAAGAAGCAGTCATCAGTTTGGGTTCGTGGTGTGCGGATGGCAACACACAGCCCCTTCTACGTTCCAAATCGGTCTTCAAGAGTAGCAACTTATTATAATTGGCCTCATGTCTTGTGTCTGTATGATTAATTATAATTAATCGAAGCTGCAACGTACGCTCGTACGTACGTGACGCTCGATGGCGCGGTATTCTGACAGCGCCTGGTGCTCGGCGCGCTGTGATAAATAAATTCATATTGTTTAAACTAATCGCGAGCAGTGAATTTGTTTTCTGAAATCTTAAATTTTAATAAATAACGCATCTAACCGATAAAAAAAAACTTCATTTTTTCACCGAGAAGTCATTGAAATTTTCATTTGTTAACTTAAAAGTTAATTAACAATATGATAATAAACAAATAATTTTATATTTTAATATTTTATCAAAATATAAACATTTTAAAAATAAGTCCTTCAAGTCCCATTAATTTAACTTTAACGGTTGATTTACAATCCATTTTTTAATTAAAAGTACCTAAAATTTTCATTGTAAAAAAAATTATTGTTAAAATCGAAATTTTTTAAAATCGTTTTGGGGGATCATTTTATCATGGTATGAACTCATAAAAAAATACATGGGATTAATTTTTATGATCAAGTGGAAAATGGGGGGTCCAGTTGACGTGATCTTGCTCATTGTTAAACTAGCTGTGCCCGCGACTTCATCCAAGTGGAACCTGATATACAAAACAATGACTAATAAAGTTATCTGAACGTATTTAGTCCATTTTCTTATCTACTTTTCTCTCATACTTAAATCGCGACGCCATTAAAATTACAATAACTTTTGATAGAGTGGACCGATTTTAATGAAACAAAGACTAAGTTACTCCCGAATGCATGCGAAACATATGCTTTATGATTTTCTTATATGAGGTGTTATTGTGAACCCAGTACTTTAGCAGTGATGCGTGTTCATACAAACAGACAGACAGACATTTCTAAAAATGATTGAAATGTATTCTATTACTTATTCTTAGATACCTGCAACAATATTTTTCACGAAAATTGAAAAAGTACAGACACGTCAGATTTACATTCTTATTATATGTTATACTAGCCGGCCCGCCCTGATTATAAAAAAATCCTTGACAAATTATATACCAAAACGTTCCTCATGAATCACTTTATCCACTGGTGAAAACCGCTTGAAAATCTGTTCAGTAGTTTTTGAGTATATCGCGAACAGACAGACAGACAGACGCGGTAGGGGACTTCGTTTTATATTATGTAACTAGCTGACCCGTGCAACTTCGTCTGCACCAAATCGGTTATCACTGATGTCAATTGTATTTTTAAACGCGAAAACTTTTAATAAATATAAAACCTTATTGCAGCCACACCTACGGTTTCCAATTGTGAATCCAAACTATCAAGGGACTCACTCAAACATATACCCAGATGGTATGTGGTATGGTTTTAAAATAAGCCTACAACCCGTTCGTAGCATCATCTACCGGGTTCCATTAAAATAAAAACTAACCTACATATATTGGCGGTAATGTGAAAAAAAGCTTTAGAGGTCTATGGATCCTCAGGTCCTAACGAAGTTCCTTTCCCTTTTTTGTAGACGTTTACTATACAGTCAGTAGAGTTTACATTATAAAATACCAAGTTGATAGAGTTAAATTGTAAATTAAACGATAAAATATATTCGTAAAATAAATAATGATAAATGAACCATGAATGATATCATAACTATTTTCAACTTGTATTAAAACTTTTTCACACTCCATTGTATTGAAGAAAAAAATAAATATTAAAAAGATATGAACACGACGCGTCAACTGTCACTTGCCTGTAACTATTTATCTAAGAGCTAGGAACGGTTTTGACAAAGAATTTCAATAAGCCAGTTCTTTATATATCATTATGTTCTTCCGAACAGTGTGCGGGCTACCTGGCTGCCGGTAAACGTTGCGTTTATTAGTGCATATCGCACCTTTACATGCAAAAATATTGATTTTTATATAATTGTTTAATGTTTTGTTTTTTACTAACTTTAAAACGCCACTAAAACATTAAATTATTATTGCCAGACATTTTTGTTATTAGCAATAATGTGCCCGATGCTATTTTTAGTAAATAATATAAAGCATGTTCAAACCTTGTTAAGATAGCTGCAATTTTAATATTATTATTATTATTTTTTTAATGAAGGCTTAGTCGCCTGCGCAACTATGTCGCCTAAGTGACATACAACTATATAACGATAAGAATGACAATAAACTTAACAATAGCTTACATTAATTTTCTACAATTCTTTAGCATCTTTCGAAGTGGGGTCAGACAATAACGAATTGTACAAACCAGTGTGGAACGAACCAGAGGCATTAAGCCGAGATCTAATATCTTCGTTTCGAACACATTCCGCCAGGATGTGGTGCACATCATCAATGAACTCACAACTCTGGCAGAGGGGTGATCGTACTTTACGCATCAGGTAGGCGAACTGTTTACACGGGATGTGTTTTGAGCGTAATCTTATTCCTGTGATTGCTTCCCGACGGCCAATCGTACTGTTATCAATCCATGGTGACCTTAAGGGGCGTGGCTGAATCGTTCTGTACCATATTCGTATTGTTTTAGAACGCTTATCAAAGTATTCCTTCCAATGTGAGTAACAGCTATTTTTAAATACTGAGCATACATCCACGAAAGTTGGTAAAATATTAATAGGAGCACCCTCGGAGGATCCTTCTCTATCTAAAAGATCAGCGCTTTCATTCCCAGTTATACCTGTATGAGAAGGGATCCATTGTAAAACAATTACTTTGTTCTTTGCTTTGAAATTTAGTAATTGCTTCAAAATAGTATAGGATATCAGTATTCCTCGAAAAGTCGAGGTATATTGAGCTACGTGTTGAAGAGCACAGTTGAATTGGAGTATTTTTATATTGAGAAAAAATAGAAACTAATAATGGTTTTTTTCTGTTACGCCAATAAAGTGATTGGAAAGAGATGGACAGTTCTTCTAATACATTAGTTAGTTATAGATGCAGGTATTCAAGATGTCTTCAGTCCCAAGTCATATGTCTACGTTTATCGTTGTTTTTCAGTGTTTACGGTGAAATCTCAACATCGTAATGGTATATAAAATGAAATATGTTCTTTGCAATGGAAAAAATAAAATGGTTTGAAATGAATTATTTTATTTATAAAGAATATCATCGGGCACATTATTGTCAATAACAAAATTGTCTGGCAGTGATAGACTCATGTTTTAATAGGGTTAAAAAGTAACCAAACATTTTTTTCCTAAAATTATTTATAAATAAAAATTTTGACCTGTAAAGGTGTGATGCGCATTAAAAAACACAACGTTAACCGGCTACCAGGTATCCTGAATCGTGTTTGGAAGGGCATAATATATCTATTCTTCCAACGTTGCTGGCTCTTGTACTAAGGTGTCGCAAAAAAGCCTAGTTACATTAACTACAATTTTTTGTCTTTCGTTATCCTGGAGAACCCCTTGCGTTTTATGGGACAAAAAGTATCCTAAATGTAACCTTGTAATATTAGTTAAACCATGTGTCAAGTCGTCCAAATTGGTCCAGTACTTTCAGAGTGATGCGTGCTCACAGGGACAGACCGACAGACAGACAAAAATTGTAAAAGGATAATCTTTGGCTTCTATATCGATAACAAAGTCTACCCCGACTATAATTTTCAAAAGATATTTAATGTACAGATTTGGTCTTGTTACAGTAAGCTGCAAAGTTTGTTTTCTTGAACGCTCTTATCTCAGGGATTACTGCTCCGATTTGAAGAGTGTTAGATAGCTCATTTATCGAGGTAGGCTATATACTATATAGCATCAAGCTAAGACCAATGGGGGTGGAGCATCAATGAAGAATGTTCCAAAACAGAGGTTTTTCTCGGGTTCGGGGGCCAAAAGTACCTATTACACGCGGACGAAGTCGAGGGCAGAAGCTAGTATGTTATATCGATGTATAAACTACTACCTTACAAAATTTCGTGAAAATCTGTTTAGTTATTTTTGTGTAAATTTCTTCTCTTTTATGTTTTCTTAAAAGTAAAATAAACAGACATACAAATGTGATATATATGTAAAACATTGCCTAAACGTTATACCGGTGTATAAGCTACCACCATACCAAATTTAGTCAAAATCCGTCCAGTAGTTTTTGCGTGAATCCTGTACAAACGACAGACAGACAGACAGACAGACAAAAATTTTAAAAACTATAGCATTGTGTTTTGTCATTGATTGTAAGCCCTCCCAGAGTATTTTTTCTTTAAAATATTTAATGTACAGATTTCGTCCCGTTAGCCTTTTATTATATGTATAGATGATAATGATGATGTATAACATTTATATATCTTATTATATGTATAACGGATATTTGATTACTTGTAATTGTGAATTGAAATACTTGAACAACGTATAACTATTGTGGGGCATGGACTGGTAAAAGTAAAACATACTATATACTTCGTGAGAAATGAATATTATAACATTTTTATTCTTAGAAGCGAAGACGTACGTAAAAATTTATATCAACTGCAATTAAAACGTGACATTGATAGTGAAATTCCAATTAGTACTTGCGAACCAACCAAAATGTTATTGATTTGTAAGTTTTCATTATACAAACTAAGGACATTAATCACTCATAATTACAAAAAATGGATTCATAGAGAAAAATAACTAGTATAAGTCTGAGACGTGGTTGTTCGCTGCGTTTCTAATGTATGTTTATATATATTTTATAGAATAAGAAACAACAATCTAATCTGAGGTTAAATATGGAAGCTTGCTAAGCTTAAAGACACCGGCTCCCCAACGCGGCAGCGTAACTACAGGAATACTCTTATAAATCCTTGCCGACAGATTTTCGACTTAAAGATTTTAGATAGCTTAAAGGGTGTTAAAAAGCCCTACCATAACCATATGATTTCATTGTAATGTTTTTTTTCCACCGAAACCAAATTTAACCTAAGTCGATCCACTATGTTACCATAGAGCCGTCATCGCTTCAAGCTTCATTATCCACGGAAATGTTAAGAGTGGCAATTTTTATCAGTCTGAATCAAAGTATTTCTACACAGACTCGGTTGTTAATGCATGCATTGTTCCTGAAGTTGCGGAACATTACTATTGTTTTGTCTTGATTGTTATCTGCAGTGAGATTCAATTGTGTGTTGAGATTAAGTCTTCTTGGAGGGAATAAAATGCTGACCAGCATACTTCTAATTGTTTCCTTAAGTTCACTATCGTCACAAAATATACCAGGAGGCAGCTTTCTATAACATTACATCAACGTTTACAAAATATGACTCAAAATGAAACAAACTTAATTAAATTATCAATACCTAAATATATATTCTGATATGATATCAATATTATGGTTATGGTTAGTATTTAAGGTTTTTCGTTGAAGAATAGTGTAACAGACAAATGAGGGATTCGGTAGCATTAACTAGGATCGAATTCTATAAGTTTTCTGTGTAAAGAATCTTCTTCTACATAAAATAGGCAGATACAGAGTAGTTAACTATATCTGCATTCACTGTTTCTTAACCAATTTTCTTAAAGTAATGGAAAAAGCCTTTTTTTCCTTAACTTCTTTTTTCAATTAGACAATCATTAGAAAACATTAAAAGATATATTTAGCTATGAGACTTTTTCGAATGCCGTTGGAACAGAATGCACAGTAAACAAAAGAAGCATTACGACAGATTAATAAATTGTGGATTGTACAAGTAATAGGAATACAGTTTCATCATGATATATCCTTTACTAAAGTAATAAACTTTCTGAAAATTGGATGTGGGAAATTGTAGATGGCGGGGGAGAGGGACGACTGAAGTTTTGTCGGTCTGAAATTGGTTTTCTAGAAAATGCAAGTCACTGAAGTTATTTGTTTTGGAAATCGTATTTTTCGCTAAGCTGACATTTTTTAACGACTTCAGGGGCTTTGTTTAAAATGTTTAGAAGTTTTGAACCCATAAACGCGTAGAAATGCTGCTCTGTGTGTACATATATGTGTGAAAGATAGTGATGTCTGCAATTGACTCTTCTCTGTGCATCCACTAAACCTGATCGAGTTTCTTGCCGGTTATTCTCGATGACTGGGTTGTTTTTCGAACCGGTGGAAGTTTTAACGTTCATTAGCGCCTTATTAAGGCCTAAATTGAATAACGTATTTTTAATTTGATTTGATTTGAAAATTTCCACACGGGACGCTTCCAACGTTTTACGGGACTATTCTACTATTTATTGCAAAGCGAGGTTACACCTAGCATTACGTGAAGCTCCTGCATAATAGTTTTATACTATTGGTCGTTTTATCCTTCATCAAAGATACAGTCGTAATGAGTGTTTTTTGCACATACGTTAATATGGTGTCTTTTTGGTAGCACTAGTCAACATTTCACTTTGTTCTCAATTTAAGGTTTTTCCCGTGAATTGAGGTGCATGTTTTTCAGTATATTCAGGATGAAAAGTAGCCAATACCTTTCCTGTTTATAGTTTTAGTCGTAATGAAAATAACAAACAAACAGTGTTTCATTCGCATTTACAATATTAGTGTTGAATGTTATTGACAATATATTTCGTTTTTTATCAATGTCTATTTTGATATTCTGATTTATTATGAGAAAGTTCTTTATGCCGACATTATAAATATATAATTAACGTTTAATCACTGTGTAACAGTAACATTAAAACAACTACCTAGTGGTTACTAATTGAAAAAACTAGATCGCTAAAATTATTTTGTTTGTGTAATTGCTAGAAAGCTCTGTACGAATTATGTTTAGTACTACAAATTAACGTGTTAATTAATGTAGGAAAGAAATCCTTGTGCATCACGTTAATTCGCTAGTAACGGTGGATGCGCTCGCGCAGATATCTAGATGCTCTAAAATATACATTCAGTAGTCTGTTGATAGAGATTTCTATTTATTTTGCAAGCGATTGTTGTGAATCAGAGATCTCTGACCATTTTAACGCCAACTGGTATCTGATCTCAATTTAGTAGTACAATGTAATTACGCATACAACACTTTGAGTATTATAATTAATAGATAGTAAAGTGTCAATTAATATTTATAGCTCAAGAACGCGTATTATCTATTAAATTTCTTAAAGCGTGAATGTTATTTATAGATTTTAAATGAAGTAAGGTATTTGATATCGTTAATGTCCGTAAATGATCGGTTATGGCATATTCACGATCCGTACAACCCCTTTCAACGAGTATTCACTGAGAACGGATATTATAGCCCGAGTTACTAAGATTGAAGACATTGAAGTTGAGTTTGATACCAGACCTACTGTTGACGATTACATTAAAACCCTTGCAGTGAGTCGCAAGCTTGGGTTCGTACTTCATAGAGCAAAGGATTTTCATGAATGAAAACTTTGCAGTTATTCATTCGTAGTAAATTAGAATCATTGTCACTCGTTTGGAATACTAATGTGAATATTCACTGCCTTCTATTGGCTAAAATACAAAAGGCATTATTGTGGTTTCACAAAATAAGCAAAATAACTGAAAAGAAAACAGTTGGCAATCTGTTACAGGCGAGTTACTAAAATGATATAAAACTACTTACGATGAATTACTGCGATGTAACAACTACTTTATCAATCACATTAAAGTAAAATGTAGCAAAATTGCAATCAACTAACCAAATATTTCCGATATCAGATAGTGTGATGAGAATATCCACATTTCCAGTTAAAAACGAAGATAATACGCCACTAGGGACTGATAAAGATTTAGTCGATATTAAAATTTATATGTTAAACTTTCAGGAATCAAACACCGAACTATTGCCACGCACTCAGTACGGCACGTTCTACGATGCCGAAGCTTACCTGATTTATTCTGCATCATTGCCGGGACAACCGGCAGGACCGGATGTAATCGTTAGTATAAAGTATAAATGGACATTTGGCGATAAGCTTTTTATCAACTTGTAGCTAACCATCTAAGTAAAAACTTCTACTATTCTATAGTTTCATCAAAATATTTTTCCGAAAGTTCAAATTCACTCTTTACATAACACTCTGTGATCTAAAATCGAATGTCCTACTGATTCACAGAGTGAATAAAAAACAAACAAAGTAAACAAAAAGTCCTAATTAACTACATAATCAGCTATTGATTGGCCGGACGGTTTTTAATTAAATTTGATATAGGAGTCGATGAATAAAGGTTCATTTACTAGCTAGTGATGAAAAAAAATAATAGTCTTGTATTTAATATATTCATCAGCGTCGTGAGATAAAAGAAAATGGTAACGGAGAGTACGCTGAACGGCACATACACGCTTGGGCTGGACAGCGTAGCGGCAATTTGGCGGCGATCACTTTGCGTCGCGGAACCCAATTAGCGACACTACTCGGCTCGCCTCTAGTTATCCACCGCGAAGCCGCTGCAAATGAAACACCTAGACTACTTTCCTACTTCAGAGACGGAATCAGGTAGATCATGTAGTTTAGATATTAAAGATTTCATAACAAACACAAAACTATTTTTTTTTCTAAATAAATAAATGTGTTCAATCGAACTATAGGATCAACCACTGCTTTAATTATATTTGCTATATATATATATATATATATATAGCTAGGTATATAGCCGCATGGATTTGGAAAAAGCCCTACCACCGTGATTAATTACGATGGTTTCCTTCACCAATAGCTCCGACTGAGTTGCAAGACTGAGTTGACTAATTTTAGAATGAAGTCAATGTAGAGACCTCTTTATCTCTAATACCAGTTATGCGTCCAAGTATGGAACTTGTACTCAACTCTCAAGAGCCGTAATAATTAACGTCACTCAATACCAGCCACATTTTGACAAATAAAGAAGTTATTACCTTTATCTTTCTATATCACAGAAACGTCCCTTGCGATTTAGCGTCTGGAGCGCTAGCTTCGTTCGCGCTACAATAAGGCCGGATCTGCCTGAACTGTATCGTTTTATTAGAGCATGCCCATTAATTCGCTTCGATTTTTATACAACCATATATAATATTTAGAATAATTAATCTTCAAGATTTTTTTTTGTTTTCTAGGATTTTCCGTAGTGGTTCAAACACACTGAATGGCGGGGCACGTCTATACCGTGTGCGTGGTCGCCGACCAATTCTCATTCAACTGGAACCTGTAAGCTGGTCTCAACTAGCGGCTGACGGTGTATTCCTACTCGATACGAACTCCCTACTCGTATTATGGCTGGGTCGTGCTGCTAATCTCTTAGAGAAAATGTTTGGAGCCAAGGTGACATTAAATATGATTACGTAATTATGTCGTCATGCTCAAACGCTGTTGAACGCCGTGAAATTGAACGATTTAGTTATTTGGTTACAAAATACTTAACACGAAACCGCAGTTCATAAGAAATATGCTCATTTATATTTATTGCAAAAACAATTTCATTTCGAGCATGAAAATTTGTCATATTTTATAAGTAGTTCAAAATAATAAGTATTATTTCTTGTAAATTCAAGGGACAAATATTCATGATTATGTGTTATATTTAAACTGGTTAAATAAAATTGTAATATAAACTTAGTATTTTCTAACCCAATATCGGGAATACTATTGTCAAAGTCAAACTATGCTTATAAATAAAAAAATACAATGATCACCACTGTCCATAGACACAATACCAGGGGAGTCACAAGTGCGTTGCCAGCCTGCTTTTGAGGGGGGGGGGGGAGTGGGGGAGTGCGGGGGGGAAGGCGGTCGTCCGGCGCTCTCACTGACCGAACGAAACGCAACAATGCAAGGATTATTACTTCACGTCGGTGTTTCTGTGGGTCGGGTAGTAGTACCCCGGGCGAGCCGACCCATTCATGCTGAAACCAGTAATAGATTCAGCGTGGCTCTACTACCTACGGAATAGTTATAAAACGTTATCACGTTAAAAATATATTGTCAACAGATATGAAAAAATAATTTTTTTTCTGACTCAGATCGCTTACCGCATGGCCCGCGGAGCCGACAAAGGAATGACGGCGCGGCGAATCGCTATCGCTCACGACGGCTATGAACAAACACTGCCGCCTAACGACCGCGCCTTACTCGATGCACTACTTGAACTACGGGCGCGATCCGTTCGTCCTGCCGCCTCACCAGCCGAGCCACCACGACTCGCACGCCTTTATAAATCCACTCAACCTGTGAGGGTGCTTCCTCTCACGGTACCTTCGCAGAGACCGACTGCGAGACTCGAGGAGGTCAAACGTGCTCCTCTATATAGAGAAGATTTGGCTGACGATGTAATTATTCCACTTTTATTTAATTATTTCTATGTTAACTACCATGCTTTAAGAAAGTACAATTTTGTTGATTTTAGTTCGGTAATCTATACATATAATAAGAATTTAAATCTAACAAGACTGTACTGTAGATTTTTGTAAAAAAAAAAATATTGTTTTTTTTTCGAAATAGCTGCTTATCTGTCCTTTTGTTTGTTAGGACACGCATCACTGCTAAAATACTGCGTTAATAATAATACCTTTTTAAGACAATCATAAAGTATATCTCCAAGTAATATTTAGTCTTTGTTTCATTAAAATCGGTTCGGTCTATCAAAAGTTTTTGTACTTTTAATGACGGCGCGACTTAATTACGAGAGAAAAGTAGATAAGTAAATTAACTTAATACATTCAGATGGCTTTATTAATCATTGTTTTTACATAAGGTTCCACGCGGACGAAGTCGCAGGCGCAGCTGGTTATAAATATAATTCAATTCTTTAAGATAGTGATTACATTACAAATGTATATTCCATGATTACTAAAAGATCAGTCAAAGGTCACATTACAAAATAGGCTTACTCAAAGACTAAATTAATTATATTTTTCCAGAGCTGAGAATTAACCTCTGTGAACCTGAGCTTCGACGATTGGATTATATATTACGTTTTCACTATATTTTCTTACCTTCGACTCAGAACAATAAAGGGAAACAAACATAACTTTATGATATTTGATATGATACGATCTTTAGAATGATAACATAGAATTCATGTGCATACAGGGTGTATACATAGTGGACAGCGGTAGTCGCGGGGTTTGGGCGTGGGTTGGCCCGCAAGCGACCGGTCCTTGCAAGCGTGGGGCTCTCGCCGCAGCGCGTGGGCTCGCGCGTGCCAAGCGTCACACGGGCGCTGTGTGCGTCACAGCCGCCGGCAGAGAGCCCCTCGAGTTCGCAGCCCTATTTCGTAACTGGCGATGGTGTGACGCTCGCCGTGACGTCAGACTGCGCGCAGCTCGTTCCGCTACAACGAAACTAGATGCCGTCAGCCTCGCTACCAATGCCTGGCTCGCTGCTGAGGTATATTTATCTATACTAATATTATAAAGAGGTAAAGTTTGTGAGGTTGTAGGGGGTAATCTCAGGAACTACTAAACCGATTTTGAAAATTCTTTTCAGTAAACCTACGTGAATTCCGAAAATTTCCAACCAGCGGGCATCGGATTGATATTCCATCGGTCAAACCATTCTATTATACCACGACTATTTATATAAATATCTATACTTGTAACTCTGTAATTTGTAAAATTGTTGCAAGTGTCTAGGAATAAGTAATAAAATACACTTCAATCATTTTTAGACATGTCTGCCTGTATGTTTGAACATGCATCACTGCTAAAGTACTGCGTTCACGATAAAACCTCATAAAGAAAATTATAAAGCATATCCTCGAGTAACATTTAGTTTTCGTTTCATTGAAATCGGTTCACTCTATTAAAATTTTAATGACGACGCGACTTAAGTACGAGAGAAAGGTAGATAAGTAAATGGACTTTTATTACACTGTTTTTTTTTATTTTACATTAGGTTCCACGGGAACGGAGATGTGAAGACAGCTAGAGTATTTAAAATAAATCTTCATAAGATAGCAGTGCACTCATGATGAAAAAACGTGCATTTTCCAGGCACAACTTCCCGATGACGGGTCGGGTTCGCTAAGGATGTGGCGCGTGCGCCGTTGTGGGTTGGAAGAAGACGGCGAGAATGAGAGTGAAGGTGCTCTGATGGAGATCGAGCGACCCCAAGCCGCCGTGTTCTACGACCGCGACTGCTACATAGCGCTATACACATACCACGCGCCTACCGGAGACCAAACTATACTTTATTATTGGATGGTAAATATATCGAGTGATCCAAACGTACATATACCAGGTGAATGTTTAGACAGTAGCAATATTTATGGAGGACACTCTGTACTTGATTCTCGTTCTAAATCAATTAAAAAAATAGATGCTTAATATTTGACCTAATTATTTAGAAACACAAAAAAAAATGTATACTCGATCCTCTAAGCGTCTATGCTAATTCACAGTGTCAATGAACGTTGGGTGAAGTGAAAGTGAAGTCAACCAACAAAGGATAATTTTTCGAAGTTTGAACAAACAAAAGGGTTTTTTGTCCGTTTTATTATCGAAAGTTATTAAGTCCTGGTCGCCACTCGCAGGTTTTATCACCGGTCGTTCAACCTAGGTTTATTTAAATTATTATCCATACTTTTGAAATTCTCAGAACAAATTTTACCTAAGGTTATTTTTGTTGTCTCTTAGTATATGCTTTGATATTATTATTTTATATGTTAAATGTGACCATGAATATCCCAGAATACTGCCAGTGTCTAACCACCTTTCACCTGGTATAAATAAAAATCAATTGCCGAATGTAGTAAGGGCATCACTTCAGTACAGCTGCACCGATTTGGGTAATTTTTTTGTATGTTTGTGGACCTGTTAAAATTAAGTATGTGAGAAAGAAAACGTTTGGAAAATCGTACGCAAAAGTGAAAAATGTGGGTTACAAAACACTATATAAAAAGTGAATTAAACTGAAGTTAGTTCAATTGTCAAAAATATGGTCAGAACTAACAGATTGACGTTCATTCCTCATTATTGCCATTTTATGTCATACATGACCGTAGTGTAAAGGAAAGATTTGTTCTCATTTTCTTCGTTAGTACACTTGTACGTAACTGGAACTAGCAGATAATGTTATATTTCTCGGGTTATCACAATTTACCATGTGTTAGAACACGTTATTCGTAACCGGCTGGATCATGACCCCCTAAAACAGACGTAACACTCCCAATATTGGTACAATTATAGCAGAATAGTAGGTTATTTGTCCTCCATGGATAGTGATTTTTCTTTAATTTGTCATATTTATGCGCGTCGGGGTGTATATACAGCTGCCAGAGAAACTTGCAGTCTGACATGATAACAATGGTTGCCTATGTATTGTAAATTTCTCGGTACCATCAGTTCAGTCATCATAAAAATATTTATTATTTTATTTACAAAAAATATTATCAATTGTGTTTCCAGAAGTAACAATATTAAAACGAATAAAAATATGTTCATTATTTATTACAAAAGTATAAAAAATGATAATACATAATTGTATTTGTCCAGGGTGGCTCTTCGCCAAATGAACTGAGGAATTTGGGTGCAAAAGAAGCCAAAGACCTCTACACTAAGCTAGGGCGTCTTCCCGTCCAGGTATGAGTAAAACGAAATATATATGTTAAATTTATACTTACGTTGCTTAATTGACCTTTTATTATATAGGCGTGGGTGTACCAAGGGAAAGAACCAGCACATTTCCTACAAATATTCAAAGGTCGGATGACAACTTACGTGGGCAGTGCTACTGATTATGATCGTATGTAGATGATTGTTACATTTTTAATTAGTACCTAAACCTACAAAACAATATGCCAGCATACTCACGGGTGACCCTATAGTTGATAATTCGTTGTTGGATAATGGGTTACAATCATGTTTTAGAGGCAATTATGGCGTCCGGGGCAATCATAATGCTCACATTACTCTACAATCTGAGCATATTTTCTATTATATAAATAGTTATACACATGACAGCGTCGGTAATGGTTACACAGTTGTAAAAGGTAATTAAAACCAAGTCACATATGTAACGAACTTACGGTGAAGGTTGAAACTCTATTTCCACTGACTGGCTGACTTTACGACATTTGTATTTGTATATGTAATAAAATCACAAATTTTACGATACATATCACTCGTAAACTGATTTGAATTAAATTTTTATGATAATAGCCGGCGGCGTGCCCCTTGATAATAAAAAAAATCCTAAAAGTCAACTCCAGCGCCCCCTCCCAGTCCAATTGTCAATCTAAACCATTCTCGAATCTCCACGAACACACACAAAAAATTTCATCAAAATCGGTCCAGTCGTTTAGGAGGAGTTCAGTCACATACACACGCACACAAGAAATATATATATTAAGATAGGACAGAATGTTATAAGCGTTGTAAGTACCAAGTCGTAATGATAGCTTTACAATTTATAAAAAATATAAGGTCAGCCCACTTTGTAAATACGAGTAGATAACTCAATTGTCGTAATTTCCGCCAAAAACATTCTCATACGAACGCAGATGCGTTCACCAACTAGACATTGATAATAGACAATTTAAGCCAATTTGGTTGTTGGCCCATACCATTAAAGTTCGTATTAGGCGTTTAGGCTATAAATTGAATAATTTCCCCCAAATCTTATCTGATAAACCTTTTTTTAACTGACCACGTTATTGGCCTGACAGGCCTTTACTGCTACACCGGACTACTCGATAAACCTAATTACAGAACGACTTATGATAATAATTTACAGCCACCGGCCGCCGCGTGATACCACCATCGCGTGTCTTAATACGAGTATCGGGGCAGTACGCGCGGGAGGCCCGCGGCGTCGAAGTGCGAGGAGAAGGTACCGCTGAGGAAAACCGCGGGGCATGCTATGTCTACCGAGACGGTGCTCGAGTGTGGGTGTGGTGCGCCGCCACCGCTACAGGCGATGAACGAGAGGTTGCTAAAAACATGGCTGCAGCCGAACACACGCTTGTCATGCAAGGTATAGTTTTATTGCAATAAGTCTATGCAGTCTGTCTTTCAAATTTTCCGGTGTAGAAATACCTAATATTTTTAATTGATTCCTCTTCCCGACAATATGTGAGATTCTTTGCTAGGGTAATTAAACGGGAATTCCTCTGACATAGACAAACCAGGAACGCTGTCAAGGACAAATTAAAGATACGTTCCATTATCAAATGAATAGTCGATAGTACGACATGCCCTAGATAGTAGATAGTTTAGGGAAGTGAGTTTATTTTATACATTAACTAGCGGGCCCGGCAGACGTTGTCCCGCCCTGATTATAAAACAGTCCTTGACAAATTACACACCAAAACGTTCTTCATGAATCACTTTATCCAGTGGTGAAAACCGCATAAATATCCGTTCAGTAGTTTTTGAGTTTATCGCGAACAGACAGACAAGACAGACGCGACTGGGGACTTTGTTTTATACTATGTAATGATTAATTAAGTGAGCTCCTTAGAATACTACCCAGCTCATCCCAAGATACATGAGTTGAGTCGATGTTTACACACTGTTAATAGTAGATGTCTTTTAAACAACTCTATATAGTAATAACCGCTTTTCAGATGTCTTCGGTAGTTACTACACACAGCTCAAAGATAAACTAAAGATTGCTTATAGCGGTATTGTTGATTAATCTTAACTGACATGAGTCTAATCAACGAAAAAACGATGACTAAATTCGTCACAGTGCTTTTTCATATAACGTTTTTAAAATGACGAATAATACATTCAATTATTTAGAATTTTGTTTTATTCTTAGTATGTTAATGTTTAATCTCAACCTCTGCTCATTGTAATTGACAAACTCACAAAGTCATTAATACGCTAAAGATAGATTAGACCAGGGCGTACAATGGTCAGAGTATGCCTATAGGGTGACATGATAAAATATCTGGAGGATGGTAGCAACTTAAAAATAAAATATCTTATTATTACTACTTATCCATACACCACCGCCATGCTGTAAGTAAAACCTCTTATCTTACAAATTTTATATTGTCTCATAAAATTGCAAAATTTTGTTTGAAATCAATCTAATAAGAACGTACGCAAACATGGAAATAACTAAGTTGAGTTTTAAATTAATTGTCAAGACTTAAATTTAATAAATACAATAATATTTCAGGAAAAGAGAAGCCCGAATTCTGGACGTCGTTGGGCGACAGACGCAATTTGCTGGTGGCGTCTCCATTGAAAGAAGTTGAACGTCCTCTGCCGCCACGTTTGTTCTACGTTTCCGTCGGTGTACCAGGACAATATTCATGTAAATCTTAATTGATGCGATTAAATTTAATTATGTATTCTTAAGGTTTGAACACATTTTAGAATTCATAGGGTACTTCACAAACGGATGAGGGGATAGTTCTCACCTACTTGCTAGTTCGCTGTGAACAACCCACAAACTTAAACTACAACCGTGTTATTACAAAAAAGTTAAATACGTATTAAACACTTGGTTTAAAAAAGTTTCCTAATAAATGCACCGCGCTCGCCCGTGGCAAGTTCGTGTTATCTTTTTTCACAAGTCTAAACTAACGTAACCAAAGCGAGCCAAAAAAACAAGATGGCGACCGCGGTGCATTTAATATGAGACCTTTTTAAAGCCAGGGTTCAATACGTATTTAAGTTTTTTGTAATAACACCGCAATTGTTTATAAGTACTAAGACTTCAGCGATGTGTATTTTCTTGCCGTCGGGAAGGAGCGTAAACGGTCTTGTGCGCATGCGCAGGACGATAATACATGAAGTCGAGGGTATCAGCTAATACGTTATAAAAGGGCTACTTTATAATTGAATACAAAAATGTACAAAAGATTTTTTTATTCTTCATACGTTTTTTTTAAAGTGACTGTACTATACCTGATGGTAAGCACAGTACAATCCTAAGACAACGGCGTCCACTGAGAGAGAAACTATCCAACGCCGATCACTGCTGTCATGCCGGCCTGCGTAAATGTTCTCTTCACGTTACGTTCGAAGGATCCCATGTCATGGAGGGAACACACTGACCAGGAGATTAAATTATAATATTAATAAATAATGTATAAATATTTGACCACAATCTCACCCGATGATTACGGTACGGTACGGTACCCGATAACGGTTTAGTGCAACTGTAGCTGTCGGACACTTATACCAGGTGAATGTTTAGACAGTGGCAATATTTATGAAGGTCACACTGCACTCGATTCTCGTTCTAAATCAATTATAAAAATAGGTGATTAATATTTGATCTAATTATCTAAAAGCATACAAAAATTATACTCAGTCCTCTAAATCTAAATAAATCGTCAATGTTAAAACATAGTGTCAATGACCGTCGGGTGAAGTGAAAGTGAAGCCAACCAACTAACCAAGGACAATTTTTCAAAGTTTGAACAAACAAAAGGGTTTATTGTCCGTTTTAATATCGAAAGTTATAAACTCGCAGGTTTTGTCACCGGTCATTCAACCTAAGTTTATTTAAGTTATCATCCATACTTTTGAAATTCTTAGAACAAACTTTACCTAAGGTTCTCTTTGTTGTCTATTAGGATTTGTTTTGATATTATTATTTTATGTGTTAAATGTGACCATGAAGTGTCATATCCTAGAATACTGCGTGTACCTATTACCTGGTATATTCTCGACGACCGAAAAACTAAGAAAAATGAATGAAACCGTTTATATCTTTGTACAGTTGAGGAAATAGTATCGTTCAGCCAGTACGACCTGACACCTGAGATGCTGGCAATCCTGGACGTGCACGGGTCGGTGTTTGTGTGGCTCGGGACACACTGCTGCCTCCGCGGCAAAGATGACGCGCGTAATGTCGCGTTATCTTATCTTGCCCAAGGTTCATTTTTATTTATTTATATGTAAAATTACATTTTTCAAATTTTATACAACCAGCATCGTTATGCCAATATCTAAACAATTTAAAAATCTCAATCAATATATCAAATAAAAATAAATCTAATACAGAGGTAGACATCTGAATATCTGAAAAAGACACAGGTGTTGTGGTAGAAAAAGCTAGTATTTTCATAAATACTTTATGTGCAAAAGGTAATCTTCGAACTACTGGCACTGAAAAAAGATTTAAGCGTACGTCTGAGTGTACAGGCATGCTTCTTGTGTCATATTCATTTTTTTAATATTAGACCTATTTTTCTTATATTTCGATTTCCTGAAGACAAAATTTAGCTTCTTACATCTAAAATTTAAATCACTGAAATTTATCCTGTATTCACACGTAAGAGATGTTTTACTTACCTTAGATGACGTCATTGTTGTAGTATTGCTATTATTATTTCATAACAGATCCGGCAGCCCGTGACCTGGAGTCTCCAATATTCACATTGAGCCAGGGTCGTGAACCGCCTCACTTTACCGGATTCTTCCCTCATTGGAAGCAAACCATGTGGAAGGTAAATCTTGCGTGATTCACTACATGAATTCCTTCATTTTATTGCTGTCATTGTCGAATATTACAAGTGTCTTGTGACAATTTCAATGTTCTAACAAGATGGTGGTCAACTTGTTAAAATTTTCCAGGGACTTTTTGTTGCATCTCAGAATTCATGCTCCGTGGTATTCTTTTCCATCCATCTTACTTATGCACAATAACCGTACTATATTATGTAAAATGCCACGGATATTACGAAATATGGAGTTAAATAACACAAAATTATGAATAAAATATACACGACAACCTAAATCCCGCCAAAGCTCCCACTACATTAATTGTGCTCGGCTATTTGTGCTAAATTAACAAAAATCTATACATATAATAGGAATGTAAGTCTAACGTGTCTGTACTTTTTCGATTTTCGTAAAAAAGATTGTAGCAGGTGTCTAGGAGTAAGTAACAGAATACATTTTAATGATTTTCTGTCTGTCTATATATCTGTTTGTATGAAAACGCATCACTGCTAAAGTACTGGGTTCATAATAAAACCTCATATAAGAAAATCATAAAGCATATCTTCGGGAGTAACTTAGTCTTTGTTTCATTAAAATCGGTCCACTCTATCAAAAGTTGTTGTAATTTAAATGGCGCCGCGACTTAAGTATGAGAGAAAATTAGATAAGCAAATGGACTAAATACGTTCAGATGACTTTATTAGCCATTGTTTTGTATATCAGGTTCCACGTGGATGAAGTCGCAGGCACAGCTAGTACTTAATAAAGTTGCATTTACATTTATATCGACGAAGTTTCCTATATTATTAAGTAATTATGAACTTCTATACTCCTGTAAATAGGGTCACAAGTCATTCGGCGCTATCATAAGCGCGCTTGAAGGCAAGGCAATAGTCCAAGGCGGTAATAGTGCTCTTCAGAACGGCAACACCGCAAATCAGTTTGACCAGTATGAGAAATACCCACTCGAATTATTGCGAGGACCGAAAGAACACCAGCCCCAAGATGTAGATCCACTTGTTAAAGAGGTATATGATAATAATCCTTTTAATCTTATAGGTTATATATACATTTGACAATCTTATGTGCTGTTAAATGACGAAATGGTCGAAGATGGTACACACGCTAAACCTAGAAGGGGATTGGCTCTCAAGTGTAGGTGACCAACCAACAGGTGCTTGGCGATAGATTTTCAAGCTAAGGGTGGTAACTAGTGTACTGGGACTGATAAAAACCCCTTCCACCGTAATCAAGATGTTTTTCATCACTGATAGCTCCGGCTCAGTTGCTAGGATTCCTATGTGCATCAACGCTGTGTCCGAACACGCTATCAAAGCTGTCATCATCGCTACGTTAGTACTTTCAATAACAATAAAGGCTTTTTGGGAGCAATTTTCTCTATCTTACGTTTTATCTCCAGTGAAAAACCATTTTTTTTTATATCATAAGAGGCAAACGAACTTTTGGGTCACCTAATGTTAAGTGATCACCGCCGTCCATAGACACTAGCAACATCAGAGGAGTCGCAAGAGCGTTACCAGCCTGTGTTTGGGGGGAAGGAGGGAATGAGGGAGGGATAGGAGGGAGGGGAGAGGAGGTGGGCCTCCGGCGCTCCCACTGGCCGAACGAAACGCAACAATGCGAGCACTGTTACTTCACGTCACGTCGGTTTTAAGAGGGTGATACTACCCCGGACGAGCCGACCCATTCATGCTGAAACCGGTAATAGCTTCAGCGTGGCTCTACGGCCTACAATTTTTTTTTTTACTTTTAAAAATTCGATCACTCGGTATATTATAATTTAAATTAATATATAATTTTTTTTTATTTCAGTTATATTTGACTCACGACGATTTCGTATCAACATTCGGCATGCCTTATAACGAGTTCCGAGTTTTGCCTGGATGGAAGCAGAAAGATCTCAAGAAAGCCGTTGGGTTATTCTAAAATATTGTGTACACCAAAAAAAAACTTTCTAATAATTTTTAATATTTGTTAATAGAATATATAACTCGATGCCTTATAAAAAATGAAATATATAAAAAAATAAAAGTAGGTTATGTCTATTTTTATATATAATTATAATTTCAGAGCGTGCAACATTAAAAAGTTAATATTACCGGTTTTTTTTCATACGATCTATTACATGAAATGTATACTTTAGACACCACATTACTTTGTTGTATTTTTTCTGTATATTTATTTGTCTCTATTTATTATGTTTATTTATACATCTATAATTGGAAATCAAACTAGAAATGAATTTCCTTTGGAAACTCAACTTCTGTGTTACTACATTATATATTGTAGGTACTATTAATTTATGATCAGTCCTATAAAGAAACGTAAGAAAACAATAATATCTTTTAAAGAGAACTATCATGTGGTATGCATGTTCGCCGCCAATCCGGAATCTAAATTTGAGGACAATCAAACTTTGTTTTTCGGTGTCTGGCTGTCTGTGTTTATTACCTACACGTCTTCAATATTTATAAAATAAAAATCTATTTTAAAAATTGCCGGTGTTTCTAAACATAGCACATAGAGTATTGCACATATTACGAGTAAGTTGTATTGGTTAGTTGAACACTCCTATTAAAAGCATATCCGTTATGCTAGTCCCAGACCTGCGTGACGAAGCCTCGGCTACTTGTCGCGCTAAAACCTAACCTCAAAATTAAGTCCGATAGAGACACGGAATAACTTTCGCACACCTTCGTCATTTCAATAACTTACCGTTTCAGTCCGATAGTTTGTAAGGTATGACGATAATGTCTTCTCACACATAATTTTGATTACCGCAAGCTTATTACGACCATAGACAAAACATCGAGGCGATACACGCAGGAATGGGAGTAGCATTAGAATAATCACGTTTTAAGATCATGATTTTAAACTTTGGAAATACACTACCACGGGTAACGCGACCTATTGGAAAATGGGATAGGGGGGACAATATTTTTTTTTTAATTTCAAATTAATATTCACATCGTAACAGTACAGAGAATGAATTGTTTTTTACTATTTAACGCTCATCTGTATAATTAAATAGAAAAATGCGATACATGAACAGTATTTACGGAAACATAAAGTTTGGAGACTGCTGTTTTAGATATGAAAGGTTTCGTCTGTAAAGCTAGAAAGGTCAAGTCGGCAGAATCACTCGTATTATATATCAAAATTTAGTGCTAATTTAGTGCTGGTAACAGATATTTGATGCTGTGATCTGTGGACTAAAAATGAGAACACTGCTAACTTTTAATTAAGCTAGCAGTGTACTATTCGTGACCGCGCTATGATACAGTTGGAGCGAGAGGCACATCAGCTAATAATTTAGTGCTCAATTAGTGCTGCCCGTACAAGCAAACAGATTCATCGAAAAAATTTTTTTTCAATTTTTAAGTATAGATTACTGCTGACATAACGACACGAGCCAACATAGAGCTAAAAGATGACTTTAAAATCGGTATTGGTGAAATTGAAAAGAGTTACTAATTAGTGCTCAATTAATGCTGCCAGTACAGCAGAAGATTTTTGAAAAATATTTTTTTTTTTTCAAATCAACTACTGCTAGTATAATGACTCCAGCTTTTTTTTCAAATCATCTACTGGGCGTCGTTATACTAGCAGTAGTAGATTTGAAAATAAATAAAAAAAATATTTTTCAAAAACGTTTTGCTGTGCTGGCAGCACTAATTGAGCACTAAATGGTGACGTCTTTTAAATCCATTAGTTTCCGTTTTAGAGTCTTCTCCTCGCTTTTGAGACTGCTGGAGTCGTTAAACTAGCAGTAGTTGATTTGAAAAAAAGAAAAAAAAATATTCTTCAAAAATCCTTTGCTACAACGACAGCACTAATTCAGCACTTAATAGTGACGTCTTTCAATTCCATTAGTTACCGTTTCAGAGTCTCTTCCTAGCTCTTAAGACTGCTGGCGTCGTTATATTAGCAGTAGTTTATTTGAAAAAAAAATAAAAAAATATTGTTCAAAACTCCTTCGCTACATCGACAGCACTAATTGAGCACTAAATGGTGACGTCTTTTAAATCCATTAGTTTCCGTTTTAGAGTCTTCTCCTCGCTCTTGAGACTGCTGGAGACGTTATACTAGCAGTAGTTGATTTGAAAAAAAAATTAAAAAAAAATATTTTTCAAAAATCTTCTGCTGTACTGGCAGCATTAATTGAGCACTAATTAGTCACTCTTTTCAATTTCACCAATACCGATTTTAAAGTCATCTTTTAGCTCTATGATTGCTCGTGTCGTTATGTCAGCAGTAATAGATACTTAAAAATTGAAAAAAAAATCTTTCGATGAATCTGTTTGCTTGTACGGGCAGCACTAATTGAGCACTAAATTATTAGCTGATGTGCCTCTCGCTCCAACTGTATCATAGCGCGGTCACGAATAGTACACTGCTAGCTTAATTAAAAGATAGCAGTGTTCTCATTTTTAGTCCACCTATCACAGCACCAAATATCTGTTAAAAGCTCTAAATTAGCACTAAATGAGCACTAAATTTTGATATATAACGAGTGATTCTGCCGACTTGACCTTGTAGTACACTGCTAGCTTAATTAAAAGTTAGCAGTGTTCTCATTTTTAGTCCACCTATCACAGCACCAAATATCTGTTATCAGCACTAAATTGATTTAAACAGTGATTCTCCGACTTCCCTTGTCCGAATAGTCCTCTAGCTTAATTAAAAGTTAGCAGTGTTCTTATTTTTAGTCCACCTATCACACACCAAATATCTTTATAGCACTAAATGAGCACTAAATTTTGATATATAAAACGATTGATTCTGCCGACTTGACCTTTCTAGCTTTACAGACGTTGAAAGGTTCGATTTTGATGCCACGAATCTTAACGTTTTTATAATGATTTTTATTTAATCATGTGAATTCGCTTTCATACTGATTAATGTCGTAGTTAGTCATTTTGTTTTGTGTCTTTACATAAATATAGTGACTTGTGCACTCTACATGATACGATGAGACCGCTTTGGGATGCGACTCCATGTTATATTGAAAAATGTATAATTATGAAAATTGTTTTATTTATTTATATTGTCACAATCATCATCTTAATGTAAGTAACATAAAAATAATCGTGTCATCATGAATTCGCTAGTAACAAATTTATGGTCCGATATAATATAATTCTCACACTATTCCCATACCTGCGTTACGAAACTTCGACTATTTCTCACAGTAAAAACTAACCTCAAAAGTAATTTTGATAAAAATGCTTAAACACATTCGCACACCTTTATCATTCCAGTAATAACACAAAATTAGCATTTACGTGTTCCTTTGATGATTTTAAAAACCGCGAACCGAGTTTCCGTGTTGCGTCTAACGTCTTGCGACCATAGACTAAACTTCGTAACGAGACACGCAGGTATGTGAGAAGCATCATACATATACAAATAAATCGAAATATATTATTGTCGTTTAAGATATAACAGATAATTTCCGCTTAAACAAGATGATGACTGTACAATCAATTAATTTCGATCGAATCAAAAATAAAAGAATCCGTTTTTAAAATGTTATTATTTATTTATTTTTCGCAAATGCAGCACTTACGAGTATTAGCTAGGCATTAATTTTTATGAATAAAATTGATAATCTTTACAATATACAAATTTCTTTAAAAAATCCACATAAAATATTGGTTTATTTTTAAAACATTATGTACATTATTAAAATAACTATTATTACATATAACATAGTAGGCCTACGTGATATGGGAATGGGCCGTAGCTAAGGCACGTTGTAATGGATTATTGCATGGCGTGTGTCAATAAACTCCACTGCGAGATACATATATCTCGCTCACACCGCTCAACGAACACAACACAAGCCTGTTACTGGACTCCTAACGCATGTTCCGAACACTAGATTCATCATTAATATTACCAAAGTCTAAAAAATATACTCATTAAATGACAAAAAAAAAAGAATTATACCTCATTAATTATATCAGCGATTAGCTACTTGAGATGTTCTTTACAAATGAGAAGCTAGCTAAGTTAGGAACTTACAACTTTAGGATGATAAATAAAATATTACAATATAAGATACCAGTACACGCACAACCTTAATTTGGCAAAACAAGTGTCATATTTATGTAGATATGACGCGTTATTCTTGTGTGATGCCAAATTAAGGTCACATGTTTACTGTGACGCAATTCGATAATAAATAATTTACATGGTTTTACAAAATCTATTTATGTTATATAAGAGCGACAATTTGGGAGTATTTCTGATTTATATAAAAGACGTTTTATTTTTTCTGTTACGCGTGGATCAAAAGCCCGCGACGCTCCATACAAAAATACTCCCGAAGAATGTCACGTAAACTCAGGTTTATTATAATTATGCATAGTGAATTGTTATTATATTGAATTAATAATAAAAGCGACGAAAATAAATGATGACTGTAATTAAAAAAGACATATCAAAATAAATTGCAATCGTTTCGTTAATTCTGAAATTTAAAATTTCTTTGGCAACAAAAGCGATTTCATAAAATCTGAACGCATGCAAAAACAAACATACGGTTATGTTATGAAATTACGTGAACGACGCCATAGCTGCCACATTAAAAAAAAAAACGTTACGACTAAAAATGCATTTCAAAAAATAAGCGTAAAACTACGATCAATTGCAATTTATTACCAAAAAAAAAAACTTAAGTACGATATTTGAAATTCGAACGACAGTACATCGTAATTAATCAATGAACAGAGATTTCACCGAACTTACCACTAATTAAAAAAAAACACGAAGCGATAACTTTCACAAGAGCGACCAGAGTCTCTCAACTTGAGTTAGTTCAAACTTAAGTTAAAACGAAACTCACACATACGATCTCGTTTGAGGAATGTAAACAGTGTGGAGCAATAATAAACAAGGTATATTATTAAAAATATTATCTTTAACAATAAACACGAACAACAAATGATGCGACGGAGACCTGTTCCTATTTTCCTATTTACCACTGGGGGAATGGGGGGGAGCCATGTTAAACATCGTTAGATCTATCACGGCTACCCTAAACCTTCGCTTTACACCGAATGATCCACCTACTCGAGTCAATTAACTCAATTATTGCGTAACTTATATACCGGTAAATACGAATTAATAACGTGAAAGACATATCACTAGAGTAAGTTCACACGATATCGTTGTCTCTATCACGCCTTTTTCTATCTCTCTTCTTTTTTTACAATATGAACAATTGGTAAAACTCACCCGACACGATTTGTACTTTAAAATCACAACAAACACATTATATTTTATATTCAACAGCGATACAAAAGATCAAATGTTAAAATTAATTTAACTTTCGTCACATATATAAAACGATTGATATTCGAAAGTATTAAAATATAAAACGTGGGCCAGATCGAGGCACTTCAAACGACAAGCTCCCAAAAAAAGAAGCAGACAACAAACAATTTGGCACCCAAAAAAGCAACGAGTATCATAATCGAGGGACATTTAACACGTTCATGATTATTTTAAAATTTGATAGGAGGTCGAAAAGACCCCATGCATATTTTGGTCGGGAGGTCGAAAAGACCTCATAGCTATCTTGGTCCAGAAAACGTTCCGACACGTGATATTATACATTTCAGTGTATTAGGCATTATAGTCACCATAGGTCATATCGACCCCCTACCGCGAGAAATTAATTAAAACAAAACAACGTTACAAAAAAATTGCTTATAACTCATTACTATAAAAGAATTAATGAATCCCGAAAATAACATACAATTTCATTGTCAATATTGTCTCGATTGAATTAAGCAAAGTACACAGCATGTTGAGTTACATTTAGCAATGTTTAGTAATAGAGAAAGATATAAATCCATATATTTATTTCAAGCTACATATGAAAAATAGTGGCTTTACGTTACAAAAAAAAACTTCTTATGGCACCTGTTTACTTGTTTAGTGAAAATGTTCAGCGATTTGAAGCTTACTGTGTACTTAATCTAACATTAAAGATACCTTGAATCGATTTAATATGGTTAACTTTTCCTTTCGGCTTACAATCATACAGACTTTTCTTTAGACTTTATATTTATAAAATCAATTCCTTTATCTAATCTATTATTTATTGAAGTTATTTTATAACGTATATTATATATACGGGAACATCTGCATTAGCCATATGAATCCAGGCGCACTATGACCTAATTTAATTTATTTTGACATACATTTTTACTTTGTTTTTTTTTTCGAAGTGACTACGCTATTGACCTAGCAAGATATTAACAGCTTCACCGGACTAAAACTTTACTTTTTACTTTGACAATCATGATTCTTCACAAGCAAGTTCCTGCGACCATATAATATATATACACTACAATCGATAGCGTAAATAAATATAATATTGTTAATAATTTTCAATTCGAAGTTACTAGAAAAATAACAATTTCCTAATAAGACATAAAACAATATTGCGTTAATATATCAATTCAAGCTTACGGGATACGCCGTCGACGAATAAAAACAAATGGCTTAATGATCGCCCTAACAGATCGTGTACTTTAATAATATTTATTACTAGTCGTTGCCCGCGGCTTCGCTCTCTTAAAAATCATTTTATTTTGTGTTTTATAACTGGATTAATCGTCTCTTTGTCTTGTAACTTTGTCACTAATACTTGTCACTAACCCTATTACCGGTCTTATATATATTATCTATTTCAATTTTTTATCATTACTGCTTAAACCCTACGGAAAAGCGCAATGAACCCAAGTCGTAGCAATAGGCTAAAATAAATCTTTCTTTTGTCTTCTGTTTTTCAACTGATTTTCTAAATTTTTACTTATTAATCCCTATTCATCGTACTTTACCCTCCATACGTCTACAATCTACATCATTTGTATTACACTTAATACAGTTTTTACCATTTAAAAAAATAAATAAAGATAGTAAACTTTAAACTCTGAACCCCTTCAATGAAATCCGCTGTGAAACAGAGGAAAATGAGGTACAAGTCTCGTCAAACTTTTTGGTCGCTCTGAATATAGCCGTAAGTTCCGCTTTTCGTGTAGCATAGTCAAGAGTTTAATATATTCTTATAGGAATCTAAAATTGGCATTTATTTATCCTTGTCTCGATGTTACACATATAATATAATACATACGTAGTTATACCTACATTTGTGTTCTGAGCACCTACATTCCGAACGGTCAAAACGTTTGGCAAAGGACTTGTGCTTCACTGTATTGTTTTCGCCAATCTATATATAGATTATCTGAGAGATTTGTAAATGTATGGGAAGGTTTTAATAGATAACACATTAAACTCCAATTCATCATCAGTCCGTAAGAGGCCCACTGCAGGGCTATAGGCCTCTTACCGAAGGAAGGCATCGCCATAATCACCACTCCAGCCCACGAGATATTGGCGATTTCAAACTCTGAGAAATCCACAGTTCTATATTTTCCCCACATATGTTACAAAAACATTGCTCAAGTTCTGGTTTCCTCGCGATGTTTTCCTTCACCGTCAGCTGATAGTGTTACCAATTTAAATTTACGTGAATTCCGAAAAATTCCAAGGTACATGCCGGGGTTCGAACCTGCGGACATCGGATTGATATTCCGCCGGCCAGATCACTAAACCACCACGACTAAAACTCCCACTGTTATGTAGAAACTTATAGATATAATAATTGACAAATTTCGTAGGTAGTAATAAACCACTTAGCAACATTGAATTAAGCCAAAAGTCAGAATTGTCAGTTCTGCTTGAGCGTCAAATAACTGTATATGTACTTATATCAGTTATTTAGTTACCATGATACACGCTACACGTAAAAATATAACAAAAGGTAGAAGCCTTATATTTTTAAAATACAGCATGTTACAAAAATCGTTACGTTCTACAGCTTTTACCCGCGGTTTCCCTCGCATTAGTGCCGATTTGATCTATTCTTCGGGAACAGTACAATTTCTCTGTATTTAAGGTAACCAATATCCTTTTCTATACCCTTGACAATGCAAAATTTCATTCTAATGGTTGAGTAGCTAAGGTGTGGAAGCGTAACAAGCAAATAAACAGACTTACTTTCCCCTTCAGGACTACAACACACGATTCAATTGACAAATGTAAAATATACTTTATATGCGAGTCGTTTCATTTCAAAATGAGGGAAATCCTATTTTAATTGTTCATTTAACATGTTTAATTTTTTAAGATTTCCAGTTTTTTATACACCGAGAACGAAGCTCAAATTTTGTCGTCCATAAGGTTTTTAGTTTTTTTTTAATGATCTCCATATTTTACACGTCCAAAATCAAAATAATGTAAAAAATTAGGAGCGGCTAAAATTGGATTTAAATTATTTTTAAATGTAACGACTCATTTATAGTATTCTGCAAACAGAGACTTATCTCTGTCACGCTCATAAACTTAAATTTTCTATGTTACGTTTTATTATGGATTTTTTCTCGAATTGATTACGTTATTGACCTAGCAAGGTCTTAACAGCTTCACCGGACGACCGTCTAATTATGGAACTAAGTAATCTCATGTGAAATATGTATTTATTGTCCGTCCTCAGCGAAGTCGGGCTGTTTTTCTTCAATAATAAACTTTTAGTACGATTTCTATAAGAGAGAGAGCGGTTACCTAGTTAATATTCGTCGACGGCAAATCAATTGATAGTGTCGAATTGAAAAAAAAAGTTATCAAACCGATGATAACAAAAGAGTCCTATAGCGATACTTAACGTATACATCGGTACGAGCGAAATACAATTACCACATAATCCGAATAATATTTACAAAACGCAACACAAACGTTAAATAGAGACTTTTATTTTTATTTTTTATATTTTTAATAATAGAGACGCATAACGAAACATTATATTTAAGATAAAGTAACTAACAAATAGCACCACCGCATGTACGCCATGTGGAACTTCGACAATTTATACAGACGACAGATAATGTCTTTACCCGAGTAAAAAATAGGGAAATCGATGTAATTTTTTTATAAGTACGAAATACTCATCACCTTTCGATAACTATCACAGCATGTTAACGCTGATATCTTTAAAATTTGGATTAAAATACTTAAAATTTAATTATATAAGACTAGCTAATTATAAAGTAAGTCCGGGGGTCATTATTCTCCAAGCATTAAACCAATGAAATATGAAATTATTTCAAAACAAATCATTTATATCGATTCCTTTTCGCTTTCTTATTGCACTAATAAGCGCTTGTAGAATAAAGCCCATTTTTTTTTTCAGATTCAAAGCAGAAAAACGTCACGCGAAACAAAACGCCGATGCATCTGATGATAAAAACTGTTTCAGAGCCATTTACTTATCTTGTACATAACACATATAAAATAACGATCGATGAGAATTCAATTAACAATTAAATTCAAATATTACATTGTACAACACTGTACCATCATTTGCATAATATTAAATTGAAAAACGTTATGAATGGAAAATAAATCTAATTTCAAAATATGTACAGTCCCCGACAAGAGTCGTATATGATTGGTGTAGAAGCGGAGGTACGGGCGTGACGTACGTCATGCCTGCACGCGATTGGTGCAAACTAATTGCGACGTCGTCGCTGATTGGTCAATCCAACGCAAGCGCGAGCCTCACTACCACGATAGCATCGTGCTCACAACTCTTCGTGAGAACTGTTAAATCGTTTCTACGAGAGAATTGTTGTCAGATTAGGCGGTTCCACTTAAATTGACGGTCTTTTAATCAATGATTTTAAAACTAAAAAACTGTAGATCTTTTTCACAACCGATATTGAGAATAGGCCATCTTACTTCCACATTTTATCTAAGACAGTGTGGCGTTACATTATTACTTTACATATGAGTGTTTTATCGTGTCATTTGTTTTGTCAAAATATCACGTAGGTAACGTATCAACAGCTTTATAGTTACAATATAATCGATTTTAATTATGAAATTTATAGCAATAAAATATATCGGGATTAGGATTCAGGAGGTTCTTTATATAAACGTTTACGTCTATTTTTGGATTGTACTCAAAAACTCGATTACGTTTGGAAAAGAAATGAAAACACAAGTTTTCCAAAGAAAACCTTTTCGCCTAGTTGTGGGTGTTACATATAAGTATTCTACATTAATATCTATTCGCAACACATGACTTTTTGAAATTAACACTTCACGTGAGGGACTTTCATTCCTAAAATTCAAGTTTTAGTGAGATTATGGGTTAAGTTCAGAGGGCGGACGAGACAGGCACCTGGCAACAGTACACGAGTATAACGTGTGAATTGACGTAGTGATGCAGAGCGATGCATCACGGATACCTTGCTACTGGCGCGGCATTGACGCGTTAGCCGGAAGTGTAGAGCTTCGCATGGACACGTTCATGTGAGCGGCCGACTTCAGATTAGACCTCATCGAATCCCTGTAATTAAATACTCAACATTACCAAATATCCAAAAATTGTAACATGCTAAATCTAGAGAGACAACTTGGTGATACATTTAAGGACGATAACTAACCTGTCAAGCACTGCAAGCAAACGAATCTACTATCACGTTATAATGACCGAAAAATGATCAAGTTAAGAGTAACAAATTTCACAAATCATAGGCTATAACATATTTGGCGTGGTACTTGAGGTATCTGTTTAAAGAGGTATCTTTAAGATTTATTTTGAAGTCGTAATATTTTTTTCATTTTTCGTTTATTTTCCAAGTATAGCCAAATATTTGAAAATATTCTTCCACAAAGTTGTTTGTTTGTAAATAACCGTTTATACTTTGGAGCCATCGAAATGATAACATATTATTGAGAAGAATTACCCCTAAATGTCTTTATTTTTAATATATTCATTTACTTTAAAAATATACTGGGCGAGAGCTTGGTGTGGTCGTGGTTGATGTGGTGGTGCGCGACGCGGTTGGTTGGTTGTGTTGGTTGGTTGGTTGGTCGGTCGGTCGGTATACCTGGGCGAGAGCTTGGTGTGGTCGTGGTTGGTGTGGTGTGGTGGTGGTGCGCGACGCGGTTGGTTGGTTGTGTTGGTTTTGGGGTGTTGTTGTGTGGTGGTGGTGGGGGGTTAATTAGTTGGTTGGTCGGTCGGTATACCTGGGCGAGAGCTTGGTGTGGTGGTGGTGGGCGCGGCGCGGTTGGTTGGTTGGTTGTTCAGTCGGTATACCTGGGCGAGAGCTTGGTGTGGTGGTGGTAGTGGTGCGGGGCGCGGTTGATTGGTTGGTTGGTCGGTCGGTATACCTGGGCGAGAGCTTGGTGTGGTCGTGGTGTGGTGGGGGCGCGGTTGGTGGTGGTGGTCGGTCGGTACACTTGGGCGAGGCTTGGTGGGGGGGAGTGGTGCGGGGCGCGGTTGGTTGGTGGGTTAGTCGGTCGGTATACCTGGGCGAGAGCTTGGGTGGCGTGGGGTGTGGTGGTGGTGCGCGCGCGGGGGGTGGTGGGTTGGTCGGTCGGTATACCTGGGCGAGAGCTTGGTGTGGTCGTGGTTGGTGTGGTGGTGGTGCGGGGCGCTGTTGGTTGGTTGGTGGGTTGGTCGGTCGGTATACCTGGGCGAGAGCTTGGTGTGGTCGTGGTTGGTGTGGTGGTGGTGCGCGGCGCGGTACCCGTGGCGCTGCACGCGGCGCGCGAGCCTCGCGACCCACCGGCGCTGGTCCTGCGCGGCGCCCGCCAGCAGCAGCAGCTCGCGCGCGCGGTCCGCGTGCAGCTTGCACGCCGCCACGCCCTCGCCCTCCGACACGTGCTCCGCGTGGATCTTCATGCGGCACCCTGCACAACACAACCATACGAATATACACTCCCCACTCTTTATTACGTCCTTTCTTATAAACACTTCTCAAATCAAATTCTAAAATAAACTCTCATCTCTCTATACCATCCTTTCTTATAAAGGAAAATTCTCAAATCAAACTGTAAAATGCACTCTCGACTCTTTATAACGTCCTTTGTTAACACTTGTCAAATTAAATTCTGAAATGCACCATCTATTCTTTATAAGATCCTTTGTCATAAAGACTTTCTTTCTTTCTTCAATTTAATTCTAAAATACACTCTCAATTCTATAACGACCCTCAAAATCAAAATCGTATTTTTTTTCAATTGAAACCCTAAAGCAACTCTTAATAATTTAAAAAACTAAAAAAAAACAAATCAGAAACTAAAAAAAAACAAATCAGATCTTTGCATAGCGTCGTGTTCAATCGAGTTAACCATTAAATTTTGTATATCAAAAATTACCTAAAAGTATTAACGTGATGAAAATACGTCACAAGGAGCCTTGAACTCAAGTCTGAACTCCTGAGAAATATTCTTATTGTATCATAATATGTGAGAAAATATACAAGTATAGATGACCGGGAACAAGTAATTACAATGTTGTTGTACTCACTGCGGCATTCATATGCTTGTGGTGGACGGAACATGTGCCACATGGGACGCGAGCACACCTCACACGCGGTCGGTATGTGATACGTGATGCTGACCAGATCATGCCCCTTGTGTTGTACTGTATTGCCTGCACACCGACAGCATAACACATCATACACTCATATTTACTTATTTATTAGTAAGAATCGCCTGCAACGTCCTCCACTTATACCTCAATAACAATAATCACCAAGTTTAATTGTTATAATGAAATGAATAAATAGCATAAAAAACCTCTCCACTAGAAAACAATATGGTAATAAAAAGATTATTTTTCGAGTCTGTCAATTTGCTGCCTTAATTCTTCCTAAACTGTGCAACGAATTTTGGTACAGTTCTCATTATAATTTAGAGTATACCTTCGGTAAGGTTAAATTTAATATAACTACTAAATATTTTACATTTTAAAAATTTGAAATAAACAAGAGATTTGAAAAATGAAGAAGTTCAATTTTTCAGAAATCGAAAATAAATAGTAATTACAGAATTCCCGGGTTTAACAGTTGAGGAATAGATGCTTAAAAAAATATATCGAAAGGTACATTCTTTAAAACTCGATTTAAAGTATAAAATACAAAAATGTTGTAGATAAAATTTCAACTATTTTTGATTTTCTTTTTCTGTAAATATAAAAAACTAAAGATTTTTTTTTTCGAACTGACTATGCCATTGACCTGTTAAGGTCTTTACAACTTCACTGGACTACAAATAAAAAAGACCCAATGTGGAGCATTTTTAAGAAAGTTTTGTAAGAATTTGAAAATCTGTTGTACTAAATTAATTCTGTATTCTAAAATTCCATTAATTTGAGAACTAACTGCACTTCGTTGTTGACAATAAAGTACACTGTAAACAATTTGCTCCTTCACACATAGTTGTCAATTTATACGAAACTTCATGAGGGGACAAACGTCAAAACGGCCATCATAGCGTGCCAATATTATAAGCACTTATGACACTCTACATTAGTATATTGTGGTAAAGCTTAACCGGGATGGGTCTTTAACGACACACGTTTGACAGACGCTACTGTGTGCACAACAACGATTAACGTGAGGAACTAAAAGCGGCACTCTGAAATGGACCAGACGCTTCCGGATTATTGTAATTAAGCACGCATCTGCGACGCGCAAAGAATACCACAAACCCCGGCTCATTATTGTTTCCTAATTTCTTTTACTACTGGTTTTTATTGTAGACCGCTTATCGTTTCTATTATTTTATTAGCCAGATATTGTTATTATACTCGCTTATTTTCTCTCCTTACACGCATACTGTTTTGTCACATTTAAATATACTGGCTCAGCTAAATAATGAGGTATTCGTGAACTTGTTGCCTAAGAGTTTACAAGTTAGCACAAACGGAGTCAGATAATTCATTTATCTCTTTCAACCTTCTGTAAGTAGCACCATGGTGAAAAGTAGTACTGCCACGCCCAGCTAAAGGTTGAACGTTCAGTATAAGTGAAAATACTATAGATTTAGTATAACGTTGGTACCTGCATGATCCGGTCCATCCTGTGGCTGGTCCTGTGCGTCCCCCGGGCGGCGCGCCTCGCCTTCGCCCGCGTACAGCAACTGGAAAATGCGAGGGATGTCCTTCGCGTCTGCGCGGATCACATCACCCTGTGTTACTGACCGCACGTGGAATACTTTACTGCAATCAAACATCATAAAACTTCACACCCTGTGCTAGTGATAATAGTTAATTAGGTACCGTATTCAGACGCACGCAGAGCGTACGTTAAACAAAAACACCGTGATGGAACCACAGCATAGTGATAGGACTTCTTCTAAACCAATCTGACTAGCTACCATCCTCAAGTTGAAAGTCTATAGCCAAGTCCCAATGATATTGTAACTAAAAACCTGTAATTACGTTACCTACATGATATTTTGACAAAACAAATGGCATGATAACGCACACATACGTAAAGTAATACTGTAGTGCCACACTGTCATAGATAAAATGTGGAATTAAGATGACATATTCCCAATATCCATTCCCAATGGTGAAAATTATATGTTTATAGGGGCGGATTGACGGGGCAGCCGTCAAAAATAAGCTGGTAAACCAAGTTTAAACAAAGCGCTGTCGAAGTGCTTATGGCGGATCTATAGCATTTTAGTTATTATTACCAAGTGCACTTATAACTGTGTTCCAGCAGCTGCAGTTGAGAGCCAGTCTTTCTAGATTTTGTTTAGCATCTTCGACCACATCGTCATGTGGCATCAAGTAAGTTTGTGGTCAAACACTGAAACTTGTCTTGTAAAAAAACTTGTCTTCTAAATTTTATTTCCTATCCTTAGAATCGATTTTATTAACTGTAATCAAAATCAACTTTTAATTCTTCCTATAGGAATTTATTTTATTCTCTGCTATTAAAATCCATTGTCTCCTGGTATTGTAGCATATTTTATCCACCGCTGTCAGTCTATTTTCTTCCTTATCTGAATCGAGTCTATTTCTGTTTTGGATTTTATTTTATTTCCTATTAATATCCTATTTATTTTAGGCTATTGGATTTCATCAATCCCATTTATAGCACAACTAGTTCTTGGTCACGGCTTCACTTGCGTTAATGATTTGATGTATCCGTAGGGAATAGTATTCTTTTTCTGCATGAAAAGTACGCATAGCCTTTTCTTTAACCCTGCGTATGCATAATTTCATGTGAATAACAAACTTGCATTCTTATTTATATATTATTTAAGATTAGAGTTTTGTAACAACTATATCTTTTAAGTTCCGTTAAAGTATTATAAATATCGAAACAACAATTAAAATTGATTAGGGCACATGTTTCAACATATTTATATACCTTTCCTTGCATGCACATAATCCAATTATCAGATTGAGAGATTAAGACTCGCTTTATTATTATTGAAGGGTAATTGTGTTAATTCAGCATAACATATCCAATATTCAATTTGGATTTTTTTTACATTTTAAATTTAACAACATAATCCTATATATCCCACTTACAATATGACATACGAATATGAAATGATCTATAATCAAAATATTAATACTTTAAACTTTATATTGAGCCTTTTAATATTCAAAATGCTTTTTAAATTGGTACCATAAGTGCGAACGCACGATATCTACGTAAGTTGGTCATATATTTGCACTACAATTACTACATGATATAATATCGACAAGGCCATACTTTGATAAATGGCATATTTTAAAAAGATAAGTCAATATCATAGGAGGGAAACGAACAGGCTGGTCACCTGATGTTAAGTCATCATCACCGTCCATAGACACTTGCAACACCACGGGAGTCGCTGCCACCTATTAAAAGTTCACCCATTACATTATGGAAGCGGCTTACCTCAAATCCAATATCATGACAGGATCAGTCGTATTTTGTTTGTCCGTCTCAGTATTGTAGAATATAATCTTCTTTGAGGAGACAACTACATACTGCTTCTTCCATCCGTGCCGACGTATGTTCTGCTTGAAGGGTACTGAAAGCCAGCCTTCCAGGGTCTGTTCCATCTCTCCATCCTCAGCGTCAGCACTTGACTGTGATGCAGTCTCACTAGTCAATGCAGCTAGCTTCTCCTTTAACTGCTCTATTTCTGCATCTTTACTATCAACCTGTCAGTTAAATGCTCTGTGTCAAACCTGTACGTAAATTTACTATCGACCTGTCAATTAAATACTCTATGTCGAACCTGTACATAAATCTACTATCGTACTGCGAGTTAAACACTCTGTGTCAAACCTGTACGTAAATTTACTATAGACCTGTCAATTAAATACTCTATGTCAAACCTGTACATAAATTTAATATCGATCTGTCAATTAATTTCTCTATGTGAAAACCTGCATTAAACCACGATACACATTAGTTCACGATTGAAATTCCACAGTGTAAAGTAAGGAATCAGATTAAAAAATTTCATTAAGTATATTAAGGAAAACATTTTTTAACTAAAAATTAGACAAGACAGTGAATTATATACAAATGCTGAATATTATATAATACACGACGACATACAACACACTTTTATACAACAGAACAAGACAGTACGTTGCATGAAGGAGTCATAGCCATAGACTGAACACTGAACTTAGCATATAATTCCTAAAATTATGTATTGATCTAAATAATGACAGTTGTAAAATACTTAAGAATCATCAAATACTTATTCATTTATATAAGCAATGACTACAAAGTTTTTGTAAATGCACACGATAATAAATTTATTTGTCCAATGAATAAATATATATTTTCATAATAATTTGCATCCATCGGACAACCATTAATTAGAGTTAAACTGCATATTTTACAAAGTCTTGTACTTTTGGCATGATTACAATTTTAATTAAATTAACAATTACTTTTGGACAATAGAACCAATTTGTTTAAAGAAAATTTCATACATATGTGTCATAAGCTAAAAAAAAAATTTACCTCCATAGCCAAACGCTGTCTAGTAGATTGTTCATCGAGTAATTGTTGTTGACACTCCTGGAGGTCGCGTTGCAGCTTGGATATATGCTGATCAAACTTTTCCTTCTCCCGGGTCAGTTCTTGCTGCAATTTACGGTAATCCTTGTCCTTACGTACTGACATCTTGCTCTTATTCTTTGTTGATGCTGGATTGACGTCCTTCCTATAAACAAGAACCGATATGAGTAAGCTGTATACATTATTGTATAATGTTCATTAGAAAGAATGCACTCTTTCTAAATACTAAAGAGATATCTGTAAATAAATAAATAATATAGAATGCCCTATAAAAATTGTGAATAAACTCGTAGGAGCAGATACAGCAGTGAGATGGCACAACGATGTGCAGAATATGCATATAATGAACCATAGACTAGTATCAATTCTAGACTAGTACTAGAAGTATTGTATACAAACAAGTTCTAAACACAGCATGGTTCAAATTTTCCCTTAGCTTTAAAGATTATATGTATCATAAATTAGATTTGAATTACATCATTGAAATTTACATCTCCTCCTTTTTAGCAATAACATATAAAATATATAGACATGCCATAACCATTCTATTGTGGATATCACAGTAAACACGAGGAATGACAAAAAAAAATTACAAGAGGACTATTATCACATAGTAATATAAGGTGTAGGTGCTGATTGATTGTTCTCTGTAACAGTTTGTTCTCCTTTTGTCTTGTGTATACATATGTTTTTTTTTTAAATTGAAAACGGTATTTGATTATTCACATTTATAACGGTATTTTAAACACATAGTGTTAAGAAATTCCAATGAGCAATAAACCCGTATGTTTACTCATCAGCGTCAGTAAAAGTGTTAAATGTATAGTTGTCATGATAAGTACAGAACAAATAAACTAATCATTATTTGCTCATTTGTCAGATATGTATTTGCTTAGTTAAACAGAAATGAAAATCTATTTTGCTAAGATTGAAACAATCTGTTTGGCACACCACAGATAATGTCACTCTATCATGTTGATTTACTTTTAATATATCTAGTCAAATAATTATAAGTGTATTCTTTTTTATTAGAAAGTAGCCGGTACCCATGATTTTATTCTCATGTTGTATAATAAATACTTCATGCGAGTAATTGTGGGCTGTCCATTAAATTATTTATTGTAACTTTGCCATTACTATTTTAGCCCCTATATAAAACAGTAATTACATGTGGTCCAAATAATACTAGAAAGTCTTGTATCCAGCTGTAAATGTCTCATAAAAAGTTTCGATTCAGTCTTTTCACAAATTATCCTGGACAAACAACAGATACTTCAATTTTATTCATAAGTGTAGATTCTTAAGGGAAAACACGAAAATATTTGATCCGACACTATACCCGAAGAATGGTTGAACACTCGCAATATTCAAGTAGATGATACTTCATGATCACATTTAACATACAAAATAATAATATCAAAACAAATACTAATAAACAACAAAAAGAACCTTAGTTGAATTTTGTTTTAGGACTTTCAAAAGTATGGATACAAAAGTAATAAACCCAGTTGCAATGACCGTTGCTAAAAGCTGTAAGGGACGAACCGGGGTTAACAACCTTCGATAATAATACAGACAATAAACCCTTTTTTATTTATACTTAGAAAAATTATCTTTTGTTAGTTGGCCGACTAAACATTCACCTGGTATAAACTCGTTTCCTTGTTAGCACTCCTAGTATTTAAATTATATCTACTTATACATCAAAGTCCTAACTCGGCTACGTATGTACAAATCACTCTAATTCAATCATAATCAAACCTTGAACATTTGTTAAGTGCAATTTATACTAGATAATATAGAAAAATATGAAATAGTTTAGTAACCTGTTCATAATTTCAGCGAGCTTGTTAACGGCCTGCTGTTTGAGCATAATCTCAGAGTTGAGCTTTTTGTTCAACCGGTCCACTTCTTCCTGCAACCGTTGCAGAGTGGCGACCCGTTCCGCTAACGCAGTGCCATTACGCCGCAACTCGTCCACTTCCTATGATATATAATAACATTTATATAGATACAGCTATAGAAGTCTGAGATTCTGCGAGCACCAGGCAAATGGCAAATAAAACATGCCATGAAATAAGTCATAGCACATTTTTTTTAAGCCTCATATAAGTAAATATTCATAACATAATATTCATATGCCCTTGTACTTTTTATATTTATTTACTAGATGAAATCAGATACAAAAATAAACGCATAATAAGCATATTAAGCGCATCACATCAAGTTCTAAGTTGTAAGTAATGGACTTCCACTTGTATTATTAGTGTATAAATAAATATACGAGTCCTTACATTTAAAAATAAGCTAAATCCAATTTTACTCGTTCCTAATACTTTACGTTATCTTTCAAGATCTTCAAATTTTGTACATATACCTGAAGATCAGAAAAAAAAAACTAAAAATCTTATGAACGGCAAATTTGAACTTCGTTGTCAGTGAATAAAACCGGGAATCTTAAATAAAGTAAACATGTTCTATGAATGATTAAAATTGGATTTAGCTCCATTTGGAAATGTAAGCTTATATATGTAATGTTGGGATGTATCTGTGTTACCTTCCGCTGCAAATCTATAGTGGCACGGTTCTCATGATCTCTGTCACGCAGACCCTGCACGAGCGCGTCCTTCGCAGACAGTTCACTGCGATGCTGTGCCAAAGCGTCACGCATTTCCAAATCCTTCATCGTTTTCTCTTTCTCCAATTCGCCAACAGTTTCCTCTGCTATTGACCTGCCCAATTAAAAAAAATAGTTGAAAATGAAACAACGACATTAAAAAGAGACAAACATATACATCTATAGGTTTTAACGTGTGAGAGAATGAGATAGAATACATTATACACTGTTTCTTATATTCGAGGTCTCCTTACTGTATATTGCACTAATCAGAGCACATGTGCGTTTGCGTATTACGAAACTTTACAAAAAAACGCCTTAAAAAGTGTGGTGTATTTTACATGCATATAGTTTATATACAATTTTATCATTTTTTTAAAAATTTCCCTTCTAGCGCGTGTGAATTTGCACACAACTGTGTGTGACTATTATAAAAATTTACAATAACCCCTTTTTGTAAGTAACTAAGTAGAGATACTAAGTAATTATTTATTAGCTCATTTAGAAAATGTTCGATCAATCTGTCTTACCTAGCAATGGCCTCTGAGTCAGCTCTAGCGATAGCCAATTGCAATTGATGCAGTAAACTAGATCGTTCCTGTTCGAGATCGCGCGCGACCCGAGAACTCTCTTCCATCTGCGAGCGGATCTCATTCACCTGGCTGCTGTACAAATGGCAGTAATGCTGCTCGTTCTCCAACTGAGAACGTAACTCTTCGCTCTGTAAATAGAATTACACATTTCTTGAAGTAAACCAAAGACTGTTATTTAAAACAAAACGAGTCAAAGAAAAAGAATTCACACCTGTATATAAATTTGAAGTATAGAACGAATTGTCCTTTTTCATGGTTTCACAGAGCCGATAGTTGAGTTTTATTGAAAGGAACTCAGTGCAATCAAATATCAAAATAATTAATACACAGAACATATCATCAAGTTCAAGCCCCAAATCAAGTTACGTTAGCTAATTCACGCTACAGATAAGTGACGGCGTGTACATACAATTTTATAACCACCCGCGCTACTTAATATATCATATTAAAATCATCAATACATAACTATCTATATATAATAAAATTACATAGTATAAAACAAAGTCCCCTACCGCGTCTGTCTGTCTGTCTGTTCGCGATAAACTCAAAAACCACTGAACGGATTTTCAAGCGGTTTTCACCAGTGGATAAAGTGATTCATGAAGAACGTTTTGGTATATAATCTGTCAAGGATTTTTTTTATAATCAGGGCGGGACAACGTCTGCCCAGCCCGCTAGTAAAATATATACAAATTCTTAGCAACAAGGCAAAATAACTATAAATAAGGATTTTGAAATAAGCTTGTACAATCCGTCAAGAGGCAGGCGATCAGAATCTGGCTCATACAAAATGGCACAACCCTGGCTGAACTGGATAAGTTAAAACTATGTGCCCGCCACTCAACGGGCTAGACCGCATTTTCAAACTTTGATTCCCCCGTCTCGAACATAGTTCTGACTACCTACATTATCTCTCTTATGCAACACAACTACAATAGTAATTACAAAGTATAAACATTTAAATAATCACATTTATAATGAAGATGCGCATAAATCGTAAAGACCGAGTAGCAGTTTATTCTACTACAACAACATCAGCGCTAGTTTATGATGACCTGGAGATTAAATTAATATGACACAACATTCCAGTGCATTAACGCATGTCACGATCATAATGGTTTTGTTTTATGAGCCTGTTTTCATTGTCAAGGCTTGCCGTGGACTCTCAAACAATTGAATATTTACGTTAATTTCAAATCATCAAGTTATATTTACTATTGAGACTTTCAAATAATATTGGAACGAATCTTCTATAGATAACAAAATTATTCATAGGAAGCAAAATAGCAACACGGCGTTTGTACATATGGACTTTTATTACTTAAATTATAATTCCCTGTTTTATAAATACCAGAGATTTATTTGGCAATTATGATGATTTATAGTACGTGTCTAACTAACTAGTAATTTCTATATGTATTATAAATAAAAATAAGGTATACGTTTTCCAGCTAAAACCAATACCGCTGCTTTTGCGTCTATATGACTCATATGGTAATACATGGGTATACCCTTAAAAATATTATTGTTACAATATATTTCTGTCACACTAATACTAATGTAAATTATTTAACCTTTGAATTATTCTAGCAACAACCTGTGCCTTCGTTTAATCTCAATCTAAAACTTAATAAAAATAAAATTATACCACCCTGGGATAATTCAACTCCCTATTAGATAAAAAAAATTAATATCGGACCAATAGTACCGGATTAGCTCATACAAACAAACGACCTCTTTATAAGAATAACATTGTATCTCACTGCAAAAATCATTTCTAATCGGCTTGTCCAAAACCAATAACGTCGCGTCCAGAGCTGTCGTGGTGATTAAACAAATGTCTTTATGCAGCAGAATATTTATAAGCTGTGATTATTAGAACGATTATAAATACACATTCATTTTGATTGAAATTAAATAATAACCATGTATAGTTTACATATCACTAAAGATAAAAGTAATATTTTTATTAGGAAACTATTAAAGAGGTAGAGTTTATTTGTTTATAAGAGGTAATCCACCGAACTATTGAACGGATTTTAAAAATTCATTCACTAATCAGAGACGACATTATTTCCGAATGGCATATGTTATGTCTTACTGTTATTTTTATATTGCAATTCGTGTATACAGGATTAGAGGCAAGAAAGGTATGAATAGATTGTGTGAGAAATTATATGTGTATAAAAGGTGTGAATACAGAAGTGACATCTGACAGGAAAGAGTAGAATAGGAAAACATGTTGTGCCGACCCAACTTAGGTGTGGTGAGGGTAAGAAGATAATGATCATTATAATTAACACGTACGAAGTCGCAGACGGTCGCTAGTCGATAACATAGGTATAGTCATAATCTCGGCCGGCTGCTCCCCAACGTAGGGGGGCCGGGTGCCGGGTGCCGCAGACTCTACATGGGAGTCGTGCGGGCGATGGCCGCCTACGGGGCACCGGTGTGGGCCGACGCCCTCGGTGCCGCCAACGTGCGTGCGCTCCGCAATGCGCAGCGCACGGTGGCACTGAGGGCGATCCGGGCGTACCGCACGGTGTCTCGGCGGCGGCCTTTACGCTCGCCGGCTCCCTACCCTGGGAGTTGGAGGCAGGAGTTCTCGCCGCCGTGTACGAATTCACGGCGGCGAGGAGACGAAGGGGGGAGCCTCCGGCTCCCAGGGAGGTAGAGGCGGAGAGACGGCGTCTGAGAGAAGACGCCGTCGAAAGGTGACAGCAGGACCTGGCGGACGAGCGGTTCGGACGATTTACCGTGGATGCCGCCCGCCCGGTCCTGCGGGTGTGGATTGGAAGGAAGTGGGGCTCCCTGACGTTCCGACTGGTGCAGGTACTCACCGGACACGGTTGTTTCGGGTGGTACCTGCACCGGATCGCACGCAGGGAGCCGACCGCCGCCTGCCACGAGTGCGGCGCTGTCGAAGATACCGCGCAGCACACTCTGTCTGAGTGTGCTGCGTGGGGGAGCAGCGCCGCATTCTGGCGGCGGCGGTGGGAACGGACTTATCGCTGCCGAGCGTGGTTTCGGCCATACTCGGCAGCGAACAGGCTTGGCGAGCGATGGCCTCCTTCTGCGAGGAGGTTATCTCGCAGAAGGAGGAGGCGGAGAGGGCCCGCGAGGCAGATCCTCAAAGTGGCCCTCTCCGCCAAAGGAGGACAGGCGGGAGGAGGCGGCGCTTTGCCCAACTCCTCCCGCCACCGTAGCCGGACCTGAGGGGGTGGGCCGGGGGGCCCATCTCCTCATTGAACAAATCCGGCGGACGAGGAGGGGCAGCCGGTGTGTACCCGGTCTGTCCCTCTATAGGTAGGAGCCCGGCGGTCACCTTCCGCCGTGCGGACCGTGGGGACGGCTCTACAAGGTGATTAGCTGGAACGATCCCTTGCCGCCCCCACACAACGGTCTGTCGGTACACCGTGGGGTTTTAGTCCGTGCGAGTCGGACATAACCCACTCTCTCCCCCGAGAGGGTGGGTATCCATAAGGGATTTCCCCACGTTAAAAAAAAAAAAAAAGGTATAGTTATAATACAACATACTGTATTCAAATCTTCATTGAGTCCAAGAACTTTAAACAAAAATGTTACATAAGCATCGTAAACTTTTCTAAATTCTAAGAACCGGCTATGCACAGACAAATATGTTTCGTATGATTTTTTTTATCAAACTCTAAACAACTCCATAACGCATTATCTCAATCTTTACAACGGTAGGATATTGATATTAACTCTCAGAATTACATTAATGCTATATTATCATTGAGGTATGTAAGCAAATTAGCTATGACGTAAACACTAAATAATTTGTCCCCGACGCGACGTCATTTTACAAGCAAAACTAGACTTTAAATAAGATTCCTTGAATATTCATAAAATTACACATTACAATGCTTCACGTGGATAATGTATTAAAATATAAGTACAAAGTTTATGCTTTATAATATATTTTTTTAATATTTATATTAAAGAACCTCACATGAGTCATCGCATTAACATTGTTATATTTTTACTACGTAAATATATATTTTTTAATCTACCACAATTAGAAGCGCTAACTAAATATGAATCTCGGTCTCTCATAAATATCAAGGCCGAGAAAGAACATTTTTCGTAGCTTAACAGATCGTGAGACGACATGTATAAGAACGTAATATAATGTTATGTTTATCATATTCTATCAGGCAACATACTGCAACAGTGACCTATTATAATGTATTAATTTATGTGAGTGTACTTTGAGACAGCCCGTACGGATGATAAAGAATTTATTTTAGTTGTTACTATGGACTATCATTGTTTAATTTATTTTATAATTCAAATTCTAACTGATATTATAAATGCGAATTCAAGTTTGTTTGTTTATCACACTTCCACAACGTATAGAAAAGTGTATAAAGTACCTTTTACCCACAAAAAAGTACTCACTGTTTCCAAATGCAAATCTATATTAACATACGCGAGCAAAAGCCAGTATTTAATAATAAACACCGTGCATGTATATATAAATATCTTAATTAGAATATATTTAAAAAAAACAGGGTGAATTTTTTGTATTACTGGGAAAAAATTTAATTACAAAAATACAATTAGCCAACGTCACACGTTGTTCCCAGGCGGTCACTCATCCAAGTACAGACCGCGCCCGACGTTGCTTAACTTCGGTGATCGAACGAGAACAGGTATTTTCAACGCTCCACCCGACACAGTGTTTACCCCCACCCTTTTTTCGTCAGACAAAAAGATTTCCGATCAAAATTTCAAAGCCGTCCCATGAGAAGTTTAATTCCAAAGTAAGAAAATCATGCTAATTAATTAAAAATATCTTTCGATTTTTGTAAAACAGGATGAATGTATTGCTTATCTTGACCATTTCTTATAATATAAGCGACTCTTTATGCTAGTTTATGTCGTATAGTCGTCGTTTCCTATTTACATTTGTGTATAAACTAATTTGAACAAATGACGTCATTGTGTTTAATTGAAAAATAGTAAAATTTCTAGAATATCCTCCTAAACTTTTGTAATTTACTTGAACTTTACCAATAAACTTTAAAATGAGATCATCGGCTCTCACGTAAGACGCTACCACGTCAAATCATCATAGTAAACATACATTTTATATTGTAATACGTCGAGCCTTAACATACAAGTGAGATAATTGCGTGACTACGTACACACAAACCGTTTACATATTCTATATTAATATATCCTGACAGTAATATTCCTTGAACTATTAATGAAGAAATATTCTGTTAATTGAACGAAATCATAATCAATGAGTAACACACACAACTGTTGAAGAACTGCTGTCTACGTAATCGTGTGTTTATTTATTTATTTGGAGAAGTCGCACGCGCATACACTACATATATGGCAAGTGTGTGCAGGTGTGCCTGTGTGTGCATGTTTGCCATCGACAATGAGTCACTGTGTCGTAATGCCAGAGGACAGTCTATTTCGGCGCGATGAGATTATGATTAATTCGCGTGAAACGGTCAGAGAGCCTCGTTAAGTTACTAGATCGATGCATTTAATTAAATCAATGCTCTTTTATTTACCGCATTAGTAAACACATTACTGATGTCACACAACTTCACTTGAGAGATTTTGTTCTTTGTGATGCAAAGAAATGCAAATTTAATCTATTCACAAGCACTGTGGTCTGTAGATGGAATATTTAGTTTTATCTTCTATACATATAATAAGAATGTAAATCTAACGTGTCTGTGGTTTTTCGATTTTCGTGAAAAAAATTATTGCCGGTATCTAGGAATAAGTAATAGAATCATTTCTAGTAACTCAATCATTTTTAGAAATGTCTGTATGTTTGTATGAACACGCATCACTGCTAAAGTACTGAATTCACAATAAACCCTCAGCAAGAAAATCGTAAAGCATATCCTCGGGAGTAACTTAGTGTTTGTTTCATTAAAATCGGTCCGCTCGTATCAAAAGTCATTGTAATTTGAACGATGGCTCGAGGTAAGTACGGGAAAAGAGTAGTAGTCTATACTAATATTATAAAGCTGGAGGGTTTGTTTGGTTGAACGCGCTAATCTCAGAAACGACTGGTCTGATTTGAAAAATAATTTCAGTGTTAGATAGCTCATTTATCGAGGAAGGCTATAGGTTATATATTATCGCTAAGACCAAGAGGACCAGAGCACCAATGAAGAATGTTTCAAAATCGTTTTTTTTTTTCCTTTTGAGAGCTTCCCGTTGTTAGCGTTAGCCGAAGGTGACTATTCCAGGTGGACGAAGTCGCGGGGAGGAGCTAATAGTTAATAAAAAAGGTAGTACTGACCCTTGCATAGTGCATATCACGTTCGGCGCTAGCTGCAGCGAGCTTCTCGGATGTGTCGTGCAACGCGGCGCGGACGGACTGCAAGTCCCGCGCGCGCGCGTCTCGGTCCGCGTGTGCGGCGCGCGCGGCCGCCTCCGCCGTAGCCACATCGCTACTAGCCGCGAGCCGCGCCGCACGCTCCTGCTCCAATGCCGCTAAAAGACCCCCGACCTACATCGAAAAAAAAATTATACATAATTTATTCATGTGAAACATCTATAGGCGAGGGTAAGCCTGTTGTTGGCGTGGCGAGACGTGGCGACGCAAAACACGAACTTTGCACTATAAACGAAATTCTCAAATACATTTGCAACCCTATCTGTATTAAAATAAAAATCAAATTGTTTTGTCGGCCACTCGTTCTATTAGTGTTACGCGGGACACGCCGACGACCTAGCGCCCTTTGATAACTGCCGCCAAACACTCCGCGTCTGCGCCTAGCGGTGATTTCTTTGTTTCGGCTCAATTTTTTGAGATTCATCATCATCAGAAAAGTTGTTTATCACATTTTATGAATCCGAAACAAATATGGATATACGAGCAATCGCACCTATTTACTTAGTAAGCATTATAATTTTTTAACAATATTAAAGTAGATGCACATCAAACACTCAGCAGTTTCGGTTGTTTCATTTTGCTATTAATTCGTCTATCATTTTAAATGTCATTTTTTATCAATCACCACTATCACTATCAACAACATATTATCAGAATGCTGTAAGACATAGCTACGGTATTTTTTGGTCCTTCGAGCCGGATAGAATAGACGGATTAACGAAATGAAGCAACCGAACCCGTCGAGTACTTGATGTACAATAATTTTTTTTTTAAATGTGTATTACATGTAAAATGATATTGCTTACCAAGTAAATAGGTACCATTGCTCATACAATATATTCGATTACCTCTACTATTGTTCTAATAAAGTATACTAAAATAGCTGTCCAAATGATGAGAACTATACATAAGTGTAAAATATCTATACCTTCTCACTCTCCTGTCGATGTTCCCCCTCGAGCTTCTGTAGCCGTTGTTGCATTTGTCGGTAGTCGACACTTAGCATTGACATTTGTCTATCTTTTTCCTGGCACGCGGATTCAGATCTCTGTCGTGCAGTTTTCTCCTCGTTCAGCTTGGTTTGTAGAGCTATCGTGTTTTATTTACAATTCATATATTAGTCATGTATATACATGTCACGAAATAACATCGACTATATTCACACAGAACGAAATAAAAAAACATATAGTGCTTTCACTAATAAAAACTGTAGAAAACAAAAGATATAGGTGAAGGTGTGTACGAAAAATATTTTGCATTCATATTTCTATGTGATACATTTACACAAGGGTAAGTAGTATATTAGCAAACTGAACAATACCTTTAAATATCTTTTCCAATGTTCCTGAGGCATGCAAAAAGTGAAGGTTTGAAATGTATGTTTATTTCAGGTGGCATAACAAATTAGCTCATTCAACTTTAGAGGATATTAGCATGATGAGATAATGGTCATTAGAAATATTTTCTATAGTAAACTCACCTTTAACTATTTCCAAATTAGCTTCTTGTTTAGAAAGTAGTTGGGATCTTTGCGTGTCCTGATGTGCACGTACTTCCTGTTGATATAGGTGTTGCGCGGCACGCAGCTCATGCGCTAATGATGCACACTCTTTCTCTAAGGATGATACACGTTCTGAAAGCTGGCGATTGTCTGTCATCATTTGAGCCAGTCGTACTGAGGATCGTTCTAACTCTACATGGGCTGCGTTTAGCCGACTGGCAGCCTCTGCGACTGCAGCGTCTGATCGTTGTTTAGCTGCCTTTATTTCACTCAGTTCTTCAGACAAGCTACTTCTTTCCCGCTCCAAAGCGTCTCGCTGAGCACGCAAATTTGCCAATGTGCCATCATTAATAGCGGTAGCGGCGGCTTGTGCAGCAGATAGTTCGGCAGCCTGTTTCCTAGATTTTGCTGCTGCTTCGGATTCTTGTTTTAATTTTTCTAACAACTCTTCCAGTTGCTTTTCGAGAGCATTAATTTTTTCGTTATAAGTATGAAGGTTACTAATTTCTTTTGCTCTTTTACTTTGCTCTTCTTCAAGACGGCGTTTCGCTTCGATCAAATTTGCTTCGGCTTTTCGCCTCATTTCAACTTCAATTTCTGCTTTTCGCTGAATTTCCTTAAGATCATGTCTGAGTAATGCAAGTTCTTTATCAGTTTCAGCAATTATTTTTTTGCTTCGAACTTCCCTTTGAGATAAATCTTCAAGTTGTGCACATAAAGTCACTTGCGTGTCTTCTAGTTTACGTCTGCCATCTCGTTCCCTTTCTAATAACTTTTCTAGCTGCAATATAGCTTCAGATCCAACATTATTAACGTGATTATTAGATATTGTATCTACGACATCAGCCGGTTTCATCCGGCGACTACACAGTTGATAATCAACATTGTATGTGAAGCCAACAAACGGCAAGTGATTACCGACAAACGCTTTAGGCACAGGAAAAGATTCGTCTAAGGCATCAGACTTTTCTATATCATCAAAGTTTCTTGTGTCATCGTCACTAGACAATTCAGGTACAACAGGAGGTACAGAGTCCCGAAGATTCTCAAAACTCCATTGATCATTAATAAAAAAAGGATGTTGTTTGATTTCAATAACACTGTTCCTACCAAGCCTTTTAGTTCTGTCTGTTAATAAGCCCCGAATAAGAGACTTGGCTTCTTTAGAAATTTCTACATCATCAGGGAATTGTAAAGAGTTCCTGTGATCCATTATTTTACCATATGTACCCACTAAACTGTCTGCATAAAATGGGGGATCACCAATAAGCATTTCATATAAAAATATTCCTACAGCCCACCAATCACATTCACGACCATAGACACCTTCACCATTTTGCGATTGTAATACTTCAGGTGATATATAGTCTGGAGTACCTACAGCATTGCTGGCACGAACAAGGCCATCATGACCCATTCTCATACATGTACCAAAATCAGCTAATTTAAGATGACCATATTTATCAATTAACATATTGTCTGGTTTTACATCTCTATGAACAAAACCCATACCATGAATAACATCTAAGGCAAGGACTATTTCCATTGTGTAGAATTTAGCCCATTTTTCAGGTATATCATAATTTGACATAAGACTAACAAGATCACCACCAGGCATATAGTCCATCACCATATATAAATATTTATGATCTTGAAAAGCAAAGTGAAGTTTCAATATCCACTCTGAATTAGCATGTGCCATAATGTGTCGTTCCTCCCAAAAAAATGTAGAATCTGATCTTTTTATCATTTCCACTTTGCTGAGCAGTTTCATTGCATAAACGTGATTTGTGGATTTTTGTCTGACTAGTTGTACTTCACCAAATGCTCCACGGCCAATTACTTTTATTAAATCAAAATCAGCTGCCTTCATGCGCAAATTAATAATTTCTGAAGCAAATTGTTCATCTATAACAAAATAGAAATAAATTAGGTAAATTTTAATTAATTCAATCAGTAAGTAAATAGTTTCATTTGTTTACTGAATGTTATTTAAAGTAAGTCCGGTGCCTGCAACTTCATTTTCATGAAAATGATTTTGTTCCTTCATCTGTGTGCATGTCTGGATTGATTGGGAGCCGCATCTTATTTTATTAATTACAATTTGAGCATTACTTCTTAACTCCAATAATCTTTTACTTATTTAAAATTGCCTCTGTTAAATTTTATCATCACTATTTAATCTCTATTAAAAAGTAAAATCATGTAACCTAGCTAATATTCTGAAAAATCTGCTTCTAATAAGGCTTCTTAAAATTGATTCAGCCATTTCAGAGAATAGCCCGGACAAAACAACAGTCACTTTAGTTTTACTTATTGTATTAGTTAATTTTATGAATTACTAGCGAGCCCGGCAGACGTTGTCCCGCCCTAATAAACATCATTATAAAAAATATCCGCTGACAAACTAAAACCCTTCTTATTTTTTTCGTTTTTCCAAACAGACAGACAGACCGTAGGGGACTTTGTTTTATTCTATGTAATATATGAGAGTTACACTAATATACCAAAAAACATTAAATACTACTACGCTTGATGCATAAACAATAATAATGGCCGAAAACTGTGGAGGAAGTGAGAGCAGGCTTATTGTGTGAAAGAAACAGGAGACCGGCTTTGGTCACATTGCTACTCCGTGCTGTTTATACTGGGACGTGACACCGGTATATTCTGGCAAATGAGTGTTGATCTAGAAAAAGCGCGGAAAATTTAAAAAATCTAGCACTAAGTATAGCAGGAACAAACTGCTTTGATACTTTAATAAAAATGATTATTTTTTTTGTACAAAAATTTTAGCTTTGCCATAAGCTCAGGGAAATTTTAATCGAAATAGAGTGAAAAACATTCACAAAAGAGACGACGATTTGGTTTTAATTAGCTCTTTCTCTGGGATAACTTACCAAGTGATAATTGATCAGTTATCGAGTGAGATAAAAAATGATTAATTACTAAAATGACTATTAAAAAATAGGGGTTGGTGTTAGAAGGGTGAAAATTTAGGGTTGAATGTATTTTTTTACAAAATAAAATAAAAAAAAATGTCCAAAAAATAAAAAATAAATGTTAGGGGTGGACAACCCTTATCACTTAGGGGTATGAAAAATAGATAGTAGCCAATTCTCAGACCTACTGAATATGCCTATAAAATTTCATAAAAATCAGTCAAACTGTTTCAGAGGAGTATGGTAACTAACATTGTGACACAAAAATTTTATATATAAGATTCAAGTCAAAAAATTTTATTGCATTTCATTAAGGCTTTTTTTATTAAATATTTCATATTACATGTGTTAGTAGATATTATTTTAAAATATTTTAACTTTATATTAATGCAAATTGTTACTGAATGTTTTTAGGGTTCTTTATACAATTCACAGTCATCTATTTGTTACTCATACTTGAAATACTGCAAATGCTCTTGAAAATCACCTTTTCCTTGTATTATTAACCTAAATACAAAAATATGAGTATATACTCATTAATGGAACTCATTACACATCTAACAAATACCAGTATTATAAAATCTGGATCTACACTGGCATTCATCTTGTAAAATGCTTAACATTTATTTTTTTGTTAAATAATCTCATCATTAAATTTATATGTTAACATAACATCTATATTTTTTTAAGATTTTTAGTTTTTATACACAGTGAACAAAGTTCAAACTTTGCTGTTCATAAAATTCTTACCTTTTTCTTTTATGACCTACAAATTCCACATGTATAAAATATGAAGATTAAAAGACTCAAAACCATATGGATGACAATTATCTATACTAATATAAAGCTGGAGTGATTATTTGTTTGTTTGGTTGAACAAGCTAATCCCAGAAACTATTGATTTGAAAAATTCTTTCAGCGTTAGATAGCTCAATGATCAAGCACGGCTATGAGCTATGTATCATCACGCTAAGACCAATAGGAACGGAGCATGAATGAAGAATGTTTCAAAATCAGGTTCTTTTCCCTTTTGAGAGCCTCTGCTTCGTGTTAGCATTAGCCCAAAGTGACCATTCCACGATGACGAAGTCGCGAGCAGAAGCTAGTAAATTATAAAATTAAACTTGGCTCATTTTGAAATGTAACAAAACTTATAAACTTATTCTTTTTGCTTAACCTAGACAGTGTTTTCAAGGAAATTTAATATTAAAATTCACAAGAATTGATTATTTATGGTATGTGCCCTAGACTTTTGTAATATGTTTTAAATAGTAACATAAAAAAATCAGAAATGGTTTAAAATCATTGCAAATAATCATGATTCAAAATCGTCACCTGAAAGAAGTTACTGTTACTAATAAGATCATCCTTTGTACCAGTAAAGTAATGTAATCATTTAATAAAGTTTATTAACTAATTTTGAATTTATATTTGTTATTGTTACATATATTTAACTAGCTCTTGCTAGCAGCTTTGCTTGTGTTAGTGTAGATTTGAGCTATTTCAGTGTGCAAAATATCATATGTTGTTTTTTTTTTCTGGAACTGACTATGCTATTGATCTAGCAAGGTCTTAACAGCTTCACCGGACTACTCCCTATGTTGTTTACATACACCTGACAATGTGTTTGTAAAATTCAATGATAATCACTTGTATAGTTAAGATGTGAGAATGTAACAAACTCATATTTAAATTTATAATATTAGTTAGGGCAGTATATGCCTTATGTCACAAAACATCTGTTGTTTCGTGACATAAGGCATATACTGCCCTAACTAATATAGATAAAATTATGGTGAAATTAATGGCAATAATTTTTTTTCAAAACTTAGATATTTTTTCCAATAATCTTTACATTGAAAATATGTAAGAGGATAATATAACATTCATGTTTTTTACATGTAATGTCATTAGAAGTTGAGCTCAGATGAACAGTAAGTTACAAGACTCTAGTTCAAGATTAAAATGTCATCATAACATACTAGGTATTAATTAGTTGATGGACAGTAGGAAAACATACACCTTTGCACATATTTATGTGTTAGTATTTTTAGAGTTCGTTATATTTACAGATTATCACAGTATTCATAGAATCTGTTACTTTCCACAACTTAATATCAGTCTATGCCTATTTTCCATATTCAAAACAAAATCATTAATGTAACATTAAACTTTATTTTTATTTAGTTTATTTTACCTAGTAAACTTTACAAATAAAATAGAAATACGGGTACTTGTGTATTAAAAGTACCGCACTTGCCGACCACCATTATTTTTATCGCAAGTCTAACCTAACCAAACTGAGACGAAATGATTTGTTTCAACTTAAAAATCAAGTTGGTAATATACAAAATTACCAATGATTGTTTGGAAATGACACATAACCTCGAAACTTTGATCATAAATAGCTTAGTAACTATGACTTTCCACGGGGAAGGAAAATCACTTATTATTTCAAGATGTGAATTTCAAATGCAGCCCCTTAAAACACTTTTAGATTCCAAAACACTTTATTTAAAAACAAAGTATTCAATAAGATTTAGATGGAAAATGAGTTAATATAGAGTTTAAGATAGAATTTCCTTTTTTTTTTTTCTCGACCACTAGCTTCTATTTTGGTTTGGTTAGGTTAGACTTGTGACTTGCTAGGTCGGGGAGTGTGGTGAATTTAATACACAGGTACCGAAATATGAAATCCTAAAAGTTATTATGAACTAGCAATATGGTTCTGTATATGATCTTCAGTAGTATAACACAAAATAAAAGTATGAACTCCATTTGCTCCATAAAACACGTTACATAGGCCAATTAATGGAAGATTATATAGTAATCATAAGTAATAAACATAGAATTAGTCCTTCAATACAGAATATTTTAAAATTTCTCTAAAAATATATGATAACTTTTTTTTTCCAACTGATTATGCTTTTGACCTAGCAAGATCTTAACAGCTTCACGAGACTACAGGAATGAAAACATATTCCCAATTTTATAACTTATCATTGGTTAATGTTGAATATATTTTTTTATGTGTAAACAACGATTCTATAGTTCATACTAATTTTTAATTAACAAAAATTTTAATATATATATAGGAAGAATTTAATAAATATCTTTAGGTGTCAGAAAATTTTCAATTATATAGAGAATAATTGAAATTAAAAAAACACATTAATATAAACATAAAATGAATTGCTAACTCTATATATACCTATATTTTAAATAAAGTTATAAAACTTTAACTATAGTATGTGAATTACAGTAACACAAGTCTGTATCTTTTTCAGCAAACACTGTGTAATTCTATAAAACTATATAAATAATACGTCAAGTATATAAGTATCACATATAGTTCAGTGCTCTCAGTAAATTGATAATCAAATCTGTTGTAGATAACATAACAAGTGTATTACCTGACTCAGATAATAAGAATCTGTTAAAAATAAACACAGCTGTACTTACATCTGCTAGTGTAAGCCTCGACGTTTTTCATGCGTCGAATGGCCGGGTGATCACAGTCGGAGACTAGTGCCGTGACAGTGTCCAGGAGACAATCCACGTTGCCGGTGGAACGTGGATCGCACAGCTGCTCCTCCAGAACACGCAGTCGCCGCATGCGCTCCTCATCCTTCACTTGATCCATCCTGAACCCTGACTTTGACATCCACTGCCACTAAGGCTAAACGCCACCGCACATTCTCCCGATTAATGTTCCGTGGGAAAATACTGCTCTCATCACGGCACATCAACTATTATACAATATTTCATTACTTGTTATGCCGTCCATTCTAATAACTACAATTCAACGAATAACTTATGTTTCATTATAGAAAAATTCAGTTGCTTACGACCCAGAATGACAGTAGATAAAGGTGGTTCTCACAACAAAGCATATGCACATTTGCAAACACAACCGATTTGCTGATAACAATTAGAATCGTCTAGTGACTAAAAAACTTACACGGACACTAAATTATATTATATATTGGCACAAAATTAAAAAAATAATGTAGAATTATGAAATAATAACCGCTTGATTGATGTACGATGGATGATCGAACAATAATCTGAAGTCAGTTGCGTTTCTATCCGTATTGGCGCTGGTAGCAAATAGTGTTGAGAAATAAAGTAAGTATAGACCACAGAGTAACTAAATATAGACCAAGACACAATAGTGTCAATTATAAACGTATAATTTATAAGTAAAACCGATTTGTTACAAAATTGGCTTAGCCGTAGCCATGTTCAGATATTAATATTCAATATAATAAATATGTTTATTTTAATAATATGAATAAATTAGTATAATTTTTTTGGGTAAACCATAAGGCAAAAACTGTACTCATAATGTTGACATAAGAAAATTATTAACATATTAATATATATTAAGACATTTTATTTTATTTGCTTTAATATAGTATACCTTTATCAAAAGTTTACATATAATTTAAATTAAAAATATCACCACCGTCAATCTGGATAGCTTTGACAGCCTAGCGCAATATTTTATACAAACAGGCTGTTATATTTATCTATCTGGCTGTAGTTTAAAGCTCGAAGTGGCGTGGTCAGCAACAATTTGACGATCAATAGATCTGTAACACCAAAGGTTCACTTCTATCGTGTGTCTACACGACACATACTGTTTTTTTTTAGTATGACATATAATTAACTATCTTGCCAAAAAACAAAGGCTTACATGTAACAGGAGTAATTATGATAGTACCAATTCACCCAGAATTTTCCCGGAATACGGCAACTACTAAAGTACAACCAAAAAAGGGCGTAAATATATTAATCTTTATATAAAAAAAAAACAATAGTACAGTTATAAATAGCTAAATAAACATTTTACATACTTTGCTAGTAGTCACATTCACAAAAATTCAAACAGTTATTCACTATATCATGAAATTAAATTAGTGCGTCATTTTCGAATTGACTTTTATAATGATGAATATTAATTTATATTAACTTTGTTCGGCAGCCGACTTTTTGTGGTACGATGTGTTTATGAAGTTTGTTATAAATAAAATATACCCATTAATTATACATTCACAAAAACATTTTGTACACGAAAAGAATCTTAATCCTAATGTGAAAATTATCCCAAATTCTATTTCCATATCACAGAATAAAGAATAGAGTTTCTTCCGTGTTCCATATAATGAAATCATATGACGACTTAATTCAAGTCTACTACTCATATGTTACAAAATTCTATGTTACATACAATTAACAACTTTTTTTGTATCAGTGCTGAGATGGCTCATAACAAATGATTTGCCCTATGTCTTATAAATATTTGTTTAGGTTGTCTCAAATTCCTAACATAGACAAATTATAAGTGACCATGTCTTGTAAAAGTTATCATTCATCTTCAATTCGAATACCATTCATTTTGTCATTCATTTCACATTCGTTCGAATTGAATATGGCGGTGCTAGACAGGATGTGCATAAATTCTTGATTTTTGCATTAGGTACTGAATTGCAAATACCAGCTAGATTCGTTTGTGCGGTATTAGTTTAGAGTTGTGATAATTGATATAGTAAAAAAAGAACTGTGTATAAAACAACTTCTGTCTAGACTTTATAGTTTTGCAATGAAAATTATTACTTCGCCCCAAGTGTAAAAATAATTGTGACAAAAATATAACTTTAAAATACAGGTAAATGTTTTTTTTTTATATAACATTATAGATCCCGGAATAAGTTCTTTTTCATCCCAGGGTAGTGTTTCATCTATTCCTTGGTCATCCCTAAAAAGTTATTAGAGCAGTTCTGTGCCCCATTTTATTTCAAGTTCATTGTATGTTGTTTTACTTATATAAATTCCTGATTTGTATTTTTTCAACAGTTAAAGATAATATTACAATTATCTCTGAGATGCAATGTGTTTTTTAATCTTTATTATTTATAGTTCCTCATCCTTTGCTTTATGAACCAAGATCACGTGTGATCCAGGTCGTTATAGGGTCAATAACTGCTGACTGGATTATTTGTTTGATTATATATTTTATCGGATCATTTAAAATTAAATAATGTTTCAAAGTTATGAGTGAATTCGTCGTGACTACAGATGTATAGTTTATTGAGTTTAAGTCACAGAGTTTGCAAAGGGGTTTAAACGAACCTAAGAAGTCACAAGTGCGCAATACAAGTCCGTTGGGTGTACATCTATGTATGTGCATGTGCATCGCGATCTGATCACTGGGCGCAGGATATAGGGTGTATGCTAGGATGGGAGGGGCGGAGAGCGCGCGGGGCGGCGACTCGTCCGGCAGTCAGCTGTGCAAAGTGTCATATTGTCGGTCGCGTCGTGGGAAGTGGCCTAAATTTGTGCTTCTTCATTGAATAACTACAAAAGAGATTCTCACTGAACAGATAAAATATATTCTAAAAATCCCTGGTGGTTCTTCATTAATAATAAACATAACGTTTTTTATGATACTGTAATATATAGTAAGAGTATGGGTTTTCTTTGTCTTAATAACAGGGGTTGTTATTATATTATGAGTTTAATTACATAGTTTTTAATACTTTTCCAATAGAATAGTATAATCTTATCAATGAATCACAAAGAATTGACATTTCATGATCAATGCTTCAGATAAAATATATAAATAAAATTTAGATTTAGTTTTTACAGACAATGTAAAATTGTGGTGATATGGTTTTTATATGAATATAAATCTTTTGCAACCATAATTTAAAATAATATGGTGAGAGTATTTATCTCCTCACTGTAGTCAGCTAACTTATGGTGAAAATGTATTTATTAACACTGTATATTTGTATAACTGAATATGCAAAATGAAAATGTTATTAAAAGAAAAATAAAAGTTTCACTAAAGTGATACTACTAGACCTGTTAACTTTCTAAAATAAAAAGGTTTTGATAATTTTGATAACTATGAATGGAAAGTAGTAATGATATAAATACAAAATGTTGCATAATTGTGGCCGGTGTGTTACAGTGTGTTTTGATTCATTCATGTGTATGCATTACTGACCATTGTTGTGCAATCAACAATTTTTCGATAAAATCCTTTTATGGCTTACTGTATGGTTGAGAAATGTCGATAACAACTACAAACATAGTTGCTTGTTCTCATATGCTACATTATTTAATCAGATCTTTATTTCAATTTTTGATTCATTTCCTGTTGTACATAATGATGTATTATATATTATCATCTCTTTTTGTACAAAATATTATTCCAAGCACCTTCAAGCACACCATATTAATATATTATTAAATTGTATGTTATTTAGATGAGACATCCTATAAATGTAGTTATGACAGAGTTTTGAATGTAATTGAATATTAGTTTGCAATGCAAATGCTCTAATTTGTTTAATTTATATAAAATATTATATAGTCCATATAAATAGTTCATACATTTTGTTAAGCTTTCATGCAAATCTAAGTATGATATAGGATATAAGTAATTTGCCCTTGATGACTTAGGTATGTGACATAACATTATGCTTACATAATGCTTTAATAATCAAAGAGAAAATACTAAACTACTATTATGTAATAGTTATTTAAACAAGAGAAATATTCAAATGGGTATTAAAATATCATAATGTAAAATAGAAAGACAAATTATGAATTAAATATATCTTGCTTTTGTTCCTAAAATATTAATGATGGTTTTATACTAATTTAATTGGAAAACTTATTTTTCTAGTCTTCCTTCTATTTTTTAAAATCCTAAGTTAAAAGATTAGCTTGAAGGCCGAGTATAGAAGTGTAGTGTGGTTAATCAACTATACTTTCTTTTATTATAGTCAAGTTTATCATTGAAACAGTGAACATATATTATTGCAGATGTAGAAATAGTAACAGCATGTTTCTCGTTTTTTTCTCACATGTCAATTTATAATGTCTAATTTTAACTGTTGTAACACGTCTGGGTCATAAGGTCATTCATTTTACATTGCATGTTATACTAGTTTAAAGAATATTATTGAGTATTGCAACTTTTGCATGGAAAGTATAGAATAAAATGGTGATGTGCTTTGGGGAAATCATTGTAGTCAAGAGTTAATATTACCATGGTGACCAAGTTTTGTAGGAAAAACTAATGACTTTTTCTTTGTTTTACCATTCCAGCACGTCGTGGCGGTCATGGCTACGCTCCTCCAAGAGAATGGTATCAAAGAGCTGACCAAAGGCACCCATGGGGTTGTCACAAACCATGCCATATCTGCACATAGCGTTCCCAGTCACATGGTGCCAGACCACGAATATTGCGAGGCCAGTTCAGCACCACCTATGCAGCCTCCCTGCCAAGATGTAAATCAGCTTGTCCCCGCAGAACAACCCCCCGAAGATGAAGAAGAAACACCTGAAATAGATATTATGATAAACAATGTTGTGTGCAGTTTTAGTGTTAAGTGCCACTTGAACCTGAGACAGATAGCTTTGAATGGTGTTAATGTAGAGTTCCGGCGTGAGAATGGAATGGTCACTATGAAGCTGCGTCGCCCTTACACAACCGCTTCAATTTGGTCGTCAGGCCGAGTCACGTGTACTGGCGCAACTAGCGAGGAGCAAGCTAAAATAGCGGCACGGCGATATGCTCGGGCTTTGCAGAAGCTCGGATTCCAAGTCCGCTTCCAAAACTTTCGAGTGGTCAATGTATTAGGAACGTGTAGAATGCCCTTTGGAATCCGTATCATATCATTTTCAAAGAAATACAAAGAAGCAGAGTAAGTAATATTTACATATTTTTCTTTAATTTTCTGCCTTATTGTTAACGAGTAAGTAACTTATGCTATAAACCAAAGCTTGTTTTCACATACATTAGAATAAATACTAGGAATTCTCTAATATAAGTGAAAGAGATTTTACTAACCATGACTATATATGTAATATCTAAATTTACTAGTGTCTCTATCATTAAATAATTTTTTTTCTCGGGTTAGACTGTAATAATAATAGCTCTAATAATGTAATATTTATTATATATAATTTTTTATAATTGTATGATCCATCTTAAATGATTCAATTGGTTTAATAGATAATAATATTTGTGATAAGACCAAAAGTGAGTGGTAAATATACAAATTACAATTTTCACAAAAGATTATTTTAGTATGTTGTAAACAAAATAGATGATTGCACTTTAGTAAAATACAGTCCAAGTACAATTGTGACTGTTCATAGATTATTTATATATACTGCGAAGCTTGGCTATACATATATCCTGGCAATAATTAGTTTGTGTCATTTTAACTTTATTTTTTATAGTAAGTCGGAATATCTTCTACAGTTTTTACTACTTTTTTTTTTGTTAATTCCACACATTTGCATTAATATGCAAAACGTTTACTACTCTATACATGCTTATTGTGTTTTCAAAGGTAATCACATCAACTTTATTCAGCAATATAATTATTCTTAATTAAAATAAGTAAAACCATGGCTGTTTTTGTGGGGGCATGCAGTGCCCTTAAAGGAATTTTGATAACATCGAAAAATTGCCATAAAAACAGAAACAAATTATGAATTTCGAAAGTTAGCGTGCCCCCAAAAAAGTACTGCCTAAAACAATTCTGAATTTATAAACAAAACATTTATCCTAAACTTATGAGGATCAGGGCTCTTTTACATGCAGCTTTAGGTGCTTTTCATAAACCTTGTTTTTTATTGTTTTATTAGTTTGTTCATTACTGTGGACCACTAAACAAAATATCTCTATAGAAAACAAAATAAAAGTATTTCTGATTTGTAGAATGAGTAACACATTGATATTTGACATTTATAATTGGACACAAGATAAACGTTAGTTCATTTACCCCTAATTACAAAATGAAGATAAATGTTAGTTCATTTACCTTGTACATTTAATGTCATATTTTCAGTGTTAGTATTATTTGGTATATTCCATCTTAACTTTTAAACTTTGGCTCTGATCCAAATCATTTCTATAAATAAGCTGCTTAATCTATTTTATTGTCTTTATTCTTGTTATGATAATAGAACTATGATACCCCTAAAAGCTTTTTGGAGCTTTAAATAAGCTAGTTTTCCCAGAATAGAAATATCATTTTTTTTTTTGTTTTGCCAAGTTCATATTTTGGACTTTTACAATCCAATTAAATCTTAAATTTAAATTAGTTTTACAATAATGATTTTGAACAGAGATATGGCAGAGTAATATTATATTATTTTTTAATAAAATTGTGCAAAATGTCACAATTCAATTGGAATTATAAAACAATACAGTTTTACAGAAAGTTATGATCTCTAAAAATCAGGATATCAATACTTAGCAGTGTTACTAGAATAAAAAATCCTCTAAAATATTGATTAATAAAACTATACATGCAAAATTATTTGAAATTGAGGGTTTTGTCTAAATAGAATGGCATAGATTATTCTCATAGTTGCCAAATTGTTAATTAGAATTAGGTAAATGTTTAATATACATATCTTATACTTAGTATAGTTATGTACTGTGCTATATACGAGTTGGTATATTTCAAAATGAGCTAGATGCAATTTGGTTAGGTGGTAGAGCCACGCTGAAGCTATTACTGGTTTCAACATGAATGGGTCGGCTCGCTCGGGATAGTACCACCCTCTCACAGAAAACCGACGTGAAGGAAAAGTTTGCATTGTTGCGTTTCATTTGGTCAGTGAGAGCGCCGAGGCCCAACTCCCTTCCCCTTCCTCCTCTCCTTTCCCCCTTCGCTTAATCCTTCCCCCAACATAGGCTGGCAATGCACTTGCGACTCCCTTGGTGTCCCACCCACCTACCTGTTCGATTGCCTCCTGACACAAAGAAAAAAAGCCATTCCTAATATTTTACGTTATTGTTCAATATCTTCACATTTTGTATGTGTAAAATATGAAGACCATAGAAAAAAACTAAAAATCCTGATGGATGGTAGAATTTGAACTTTGTATATATTGTGTATAAAAACTGGGAATCTTTAAAAAATACAATGAAGGATTAAGGTTGGATTTAGCTAATTTTGAAATGTAACCACATATATAACTGATATCCATAAATAGCACCTTTGCACGAAAATAATTTAGATGTTTCACGTAAAGAAACATGTTTTATCAGAATGAAAAATATGTTGTTTCCACTATTCAAAAAAAATCTATTGAATTATTATTACTGCTTACCACCTATAGGAACCTGTAATGATGTATGCGCCTAGTTAATAGTCTGAGAAATCCTCTATCCGCTAGTTAAAGCATCATCTGAATTGCTTTAGGCATTTTGTAGATTAGCCTAGATGAACTATAGGCAATTTTCTATTTTAATTATGTAGAAGTATCAATTAGATACAGGTTACAAGGTAACTATCATACCTGATCTAATTGACGATTTGACGCTAGAATGGATAGAATGAACGTGCTAGGCTTATAAGTGTAACTGGCACCTTTGTGTGAGTGTAAGTGTACTTGCAACTGACAAAGCAAGTTGATAAAATTAGATAAGTTTTCCTTTTTGACAAAGTGAATTTAGAAATATATACCACTAGTTCCCGCTACTACTACTACTCACTAGCACAGTTCATTATAATATTCAGTGAGATACCATTCCATTATGTACAAATAAAAACTGCTCGTAACCACATTCATTATTGTAAAATACATATAAGTTCTCTAAAATCAACTCAGCTGTGTAAATTGTCATTCATTAAATATAGTCTTAATATAATCTCTATTCAAGGTCTTCTGATATAAACGTGTATTCAAAAGCTTTGCTATTCTTTTAATGTCAAGTGATCATTATTATATCCTATTCTGAACAAAGTTTTCGGTACAATTAAATATGATACTAAGTAAAAATCACTTCATAAATTTCAGCTGTTCAGTGCTGAATAAATCTGGTGGATACCAAATTTACCTGCTCATTGATTAACTTGTTTTACTCTCTGTAATTTATATACAGTAGAACCTTGATAAGTTAAAAACCAAGAGAATCACAAAATATTTTAAGTTATAGAGTTTTTAATTTATCAACGGTTTATGTCAGAGAGTGATTGAGTAGTTAAAATATAGTTGCGCCAGAAGAAATGGTAATATAAAATACTTACACATGGTACATAAAAATAAAAATTTATTTAAAGTTTAGTCTACTGAAAAAAGTCTGTGATTTTTTTTTGTTTTAATCAGTTCGAGACATCTGTTTGATTTTCTACGATAAATTGAGAGGTAATTGTATACTTAATGTTTGTATTAACAATTTAACTTGTAAACACATGCAAACAATAAATTTAGAGAAAATTTTTGTTTTGTACATTCAAAATTACTCATTGGTAGACAGTTTATGTTATAGAACTGGTCGAAACATTTCTTTATATAACTGAAAGCTAATACTGAAATGATCATAAGTTATATAAGGTGCGTATTTTAATTAATAGAGGTTTTTTAGGCTTTGAGGGGAAGGGAGCAGATTATTTTTTGAAATTATAGAGATTTTTACTTTATCAAGGTTCTCCTGTATTACAATTGTAGTATTTCTTTTTATATATTTAATATGTACATTGTTACTCTGTATATAACTAATTTACCAATTTTGACATTTCAGCTATGAACCAGAACTGCACCCCGGAGTCACATATAAGTTATATAATCCTAAAGCAACATTAAAAATATTTTCCACTGGTGGTGTGACAATCACAGGTGTGTATAAATATAACTCTAAATATCTCAGAAGTGTTATTTGGAACCATATGAATACACAATGTTATTCTTTGACCAGTCATAGAATAATAGATGCTAATATAAAATTAACAATATTTTATATTCAGTAATTCCCTGATAATAGTAAAACTTGTAATAACCGATTTAAGTGTTTAGAATAGGCTTATATAGTATGAACAGTAGAAGAGTGGAATGTAGAATGAAGTAGAATAGTATGTAAATAATTTTGTATTGTGTTTCTAAAAATCAATATTTATCTTCCATATTTAAATAGGTACGGAGAAACTAGTTAAGCATATATTCCTCCTTTGTACCACAACTGATTTTCTTTATGTTTAATACATGAGTCCTTACATTTCAAAATCTGCTAATCCTTCATACACGTTAATATTTTTTTAAAGATTTCTTGTATTTATACACTGAGAATTAAGTTCCAATTTTGCCGTTTATATGATTTTTAGTTTTTTTTTTTATGATCTTCATATTTTACATGTACATAATTTGAAGATTTTGAAAAGTAATCTAAATATTAGGAACGATTTAAATTGGATTTAGCTAATTTAGAAATGTAACAATTCAGATATTGGCGAGCTTCAGTGATATAAATAATTTTCACTCGAAATGTTTTTTCATTTGTATTACTAGCAACTCGAGACCACGGTTGTGTGCTGTTGTCGAGAGCATAACAATCGGCGAACCGCGACCCACATTTGTCACCAATATTTTAAATGGCTCTGCTCCGGAGCCCTCGAGTGCATACAGTTAATATTGAAACTAGAAAAGTTAACGAATTGTTGTCGAATTTCGAACACTGGGCGTTAACTAGTTATGTTTAAATTTCAGCCCGAAGCGTGAACGACGTTCAGTCAGCAGTGGAGCGTATATTCCCGCTGGTGTACGAGTTCCGTAAGCCGCGGACCGCGGCGGACGAGGAGGCGTTGCGGCAGAAGCGAGCGGCGCGCGGCGGGTACGTGCAGGCGGAGAGCGCGCGCCCCTGCGAGCGCAGTTTGCCGCGTAACGCGTCCACCCCGGGCGGAGCGGGGGGCGGCGGCGGCGGCGGTGGGGGGGGCGGCACCGAGCTGCACCTCGTCACGATGTCGGACGAGGAGGACGCGGACGCATGGGAATGACGCGCCTCCGCCGCCCAGTGACGCTCCCGATGTGCCGTCCCGTGCGAAAACGAAACGAACTGTTCGTCATCGAAGCGATAACTTTCGTTTGTGTTAGTGCGCGTGAATTGTCGGCGAGCTGTTCGATTCATGCCAAAGATATTTATTAGGGGAGGTGCTTCGCGACGGGCGCGCCGCGGCCGAGCACCACACGCTCCGGCCCGCAGAGAGTCCCGCGGACCGCCTGCGCTTCTTCATCCTTCGTCTCTGTGCGAATGTATCTTTTGTGATGTTCCCTTTACCTCTTTAGCGTTCGTAGGTGAAATCTGATTGTTGACATCGATACCAAAATTATAATGTAAACAAATTAAAAAAAAAAACGTATAATCGCTAAATAAATCTCGATAACGATACTCAGTTCAATTTTTCATTTGTTAATATTGAAATAATGTAGTGATTATCATGTTAAATATTAACATTTGTTCTAATGAGGAGATGACTGAATGATTAGGTGTTAGTTTTGTAAATACGACTAGCTTCGACATTATATGTTTCAGTAAAAATCACATTGGTTTCATTATTACAATAAAGAATTTCATGATTTTAGATTAATGAGAGTTATAAAAATTTGTAGATATGGTTCTGTAGTCTGATGTTAAAAAGGCTTATAGCAAAAATCCTTCGTTTTCAGTTAATTATACTAGAACAATAAACCGGCATTCAAATTACTGATCAACGTGTTTAATGTTTTGTAGAAGTATTATTAATAAAATAAAAAAAAGATTATTTCATGTTAACTACTGCAGCCCTATTAACACAAAACTTCATTTAGCAGTGTGAAAGCGCAAATGTTGTCATCACTTTTTATCACAGCCCTGATGACGTGGAGACTTAAAATTTTGAACATATACCACCATCTGAAGACTATGCAAGAAAATCAAGAAAAAAAAATTGTTTATTTCGCAAATTACCACTTAGGGGTCATACAAGTATTACGTAAGCACTGATGGGGGGAGGGGGTTCTTAATTCGCTTATTTTTGATGACATAGGGATTGGGGGTCAAATGGTAATTACGTCAGCAATATTTATTTACTGAATTAGAACACATTTCAATATACTTTATAAATATTTACATAAATTACGGAAGGGAAGGGGGTTAAGAACATTGCTTACTTTTGCCGACCAGGGGGAAAGGTCAGCCAGAAATTACAAAAAGTCTGCTTACGTAATACTTGAATGTCCCTTTAAAAGGAGACAGAATTTTACTATAAATTTGTTGCGAAATCTCACACATTAATAAGAAAACATTGTTAATAAAAATGTTTCTTATGGCATCATCAAAATTAAAAATCCCGTGAAGATTTCTAAACCCATAATTGTTCTGAAAATTTGTGACTCTATTTTTAACGGACTTCAATAAAAAAGGGTGTTGTTCGGCTGTATGTATTTTCCATATAATAATTATGATAATATTTGTTAGAATTAAAACTTGAGACGCATGTCTTATACGCAAAAAATATTTACACAATATACTTTGAAAAACTGCCATTACACTTAAATTCTTATAGCGCAAATAAATATCATATATTTCCGACAATTTGAGAATAAAATTGCATGTTGTATTACAAAAAAGTATTTTATTACTGATTTATTAGCATCAAGAAATATTTGATGTTAAGAATTTGAATCGTGTGTATCATATTACAAAAATGTACATTGGATCTGTTAGCACCAAAAATATACATTGGATCTATTAGCACCAGGACATATTTGAAGTTAGGAATGGAAATGGTATGTATTGTATTCCAAAAATGTATATTAGATATTTTAACATCAGGTCATATTTGAAGTTAGGGAATCAAAATCGTGTGTATCATATTACAAAAATGTACGTTGGTGGTATTAGCACCAGGACAAATTTGAAGTTAGAATATAAACTATGTGTATCATATTACAAAAATGTAAAGTGGGTGTACGAGTATTATGTAATCTTATTTTCTTTAAAATAATTCTTTGTATAGCCCGGCAAATTTAAAGTTATAATCAATTGTGTTCTATCCAAAATTTATTACCTATATTAACATGGACATATTTGAAGTTAAGAATCTAAATTATGTATATCATATTAAAATAATGTACATTGGATGTATAGGCACCAGGACAAATTTAAAGTTATGAATCGAAATCGTGTGTATCATATTCCAAAAATGTATATTATATATATTAACATCAGGTCATATTTGAAGTTAGGAATCAAAATTGTGTATATCATATTACAATAATGTACATTGGATGTATTGGCACCAGGACAAATTTGAAGTTATGAATCGAAATCGTGTGTATCATATCATATTCCAAAAATGTATATTAGATATATTAACATCAGGTCATATTTGAAGTTAGGAATCAAAATTGTATATATCATATTACAATAATGTACATTGGATGTATTGGCACCAGGTCATATTTGAAGTTAGGAATCGAAATTGTGTGTTTCATGTTAAAATAATGTACAGTAATATATAAAATAATATTAGTAGGTAGTAGAGCCACGCTGAAGCTAGTACTGGTTTCAGCATGAATGGATCGGTTTACCCGGGGTACTACCACACTCTCATAGAAAACCGACGTAAAATAACAGTGCTTGGATTGTTGAGTTTTGTTTGGTCAGTGAGAGCGTCGGACGCCCACTTCCCTCCTCCCCACACCTCTCCCCCTCCTCCAAACACAGGCTGGCAACGCACTTGCGACTCTCCTGATGTTGCACGTGGCTATGGACGATGGTGATCAGTTAACATCAGGTGACCCTCTTGTTCGTTTGCCTCGTATGATATAAAAAAAAGTATATAGCTATTTAAAGTTAAGAATCGGAGTCGTGTGTATCATATTCATCGCTGGTGAATCTTGGGTGTGTTGTCCTTGATGGTCTGCAAACTTTCAGTTGTCCTTTTTCTAAACGGCGATTCGTAAAGCTTGAAGGTGATCTGATGTACGCACTCATGTCAACCACAGCGAGTCGAGCGGTCTTTACTGTTGTACCTAAAAAAGGTAAATTAAGAAATTCGAATAATTGGACAAAAATTACCATGGTATGCTGTAAACAAACGTATAAGAAACCAATATATAATCTTTTGAGCACATTAAATCCTGATTGGGTGGGATTAGTGGTGAAGTGTATAAGAAAGGTAACACATTAAGCCTAGAATAGAGATGATGCGTATTAGACTGCAGATTTCTCAATTAACTATGTAACAAAAGCGAACAAAAAAAAAGTAGAAGTGCCTCGATGTCTATATTACGTAGATATCTACGACAACCGCTGAAACCCTAGCCTCAATAGACTTCAAATCAACGTCTTATATTAAGGAACCCAAACGCGGTACTTCTAAACGATAATTACTTCAAATTATACATTTTAATCTGTTATTATATTTCATTTTCGCGTTCTCTTGTAATTCTTATCCCGTCACGTACTGGTTTACGAACTGCTTTTCTCAAAGATATAAATAATGCATCCCACTGAATCAAATGAAGGGAAGAGTAACGGTATCAGCTTCGAGGTCCTGCAATACGTGGTTTTTAATTGTTTTAAATAAGATAAAATAACACCAGTGCTTAATAAGAAAAGAAGTTTACATTCACAAAGCATTTTGTTTACAACTTCAATTAGAACACGATTTTTAGGGAGTGAAGTATTAAGGCTGGGGGGCTGCCCCTACAAGACCAATAACCAATTATAAACACGATGTTGCCAACCAGATACTATCGTACCGCAGACCTAAAAAAAAAGTGTGTGTGTACTTATGTACACGCGTTAGAAGTTATACTTCTTTGGCGTAACAAGATAACAATCTGTTCAAAAATTTTATCTTTGCTTTTTTTTTTTTTTTTTAAAAAAAAAAAAAAACCGAGGGACCAACATGGCGCCTATTGTTCAATTTCTATTTTTTGGTATTTTTTTCGACAACTTAATGAGCGGTTACGCAATAGGTTATACCGTAATTATTCCATATCGCGCCATCTTAAATTTTCACTCTCATCATTTTTTCATAACCCCCTAAAGAAGTATAACTTCAAAAGGTGTTTAATACATTGAAAGTTTTAATACAAAGAAATACTAATGCCAACCAGATACTATCGTACCGCAGAGGCCGGTTTGCAGACAGCTTCATACTGTTAATTTTGTGTCACAGTATGAAGAATTTCACTCTCATCATTTTTTCTAAGTATAACTTCAATAATAATTCTTTATACGAAATTTGTTTAAGCCTAGCTAAAATATGATCACAAATTCCAAAACACTATACTATATATGCTTCGTTACATTTCAAAATAAGCCAAACCTAATTCTAGCCGTTCCTAATATTTTATATTATATTTGAAGATCTAATTTTGTAGGTGCAAAATATGAAGATAATAGAAAAAACTAAAAACCTTATGAATGGCAAAATTGAAACTTCGTTCTCGGTGTAAGTATAAAAACTGAAAATCTTAAAAAAATAAATAACGTGTTATATGAACAATTAAAATTGGATTTAGCTCATTCATAGCAAATGTAACGACTCGTATTATATACAGGCTCGAATTTTTAATGCCACCTGGAAGGAAAGTACTCTAAATAATAGAGATAGAAAATTTTACTCCAAAGAAACATTTTTTGAGAAATGAGTTAAATGGTTTTCCCGATGAAGAGCGAAACCAAATAATTATACAACAAGATGCTGCTTCAGCCCATTACAGCAGAATCAGTACCTCCTACATTAATAACCATTTTTATACCTGGATTGGTACAAACGGCACAATCAAATGGCCTGCGAGATCACCAGATCTCACCCCTTTAGATTTGTAATAGTGTAAACGAGTTGAGAGACGAAGTTCAGAATACGATTTATAATATTCACCACAACACGTTATTAATGGTTACTAGAAATGAATTTGTTAAAAGAATAAATTTGTGTATCCAAGAGAATGGAGCTCATTTCCAGCAAATAATTAGTTAGATTACCATTTTTTGTAAATAATTAAAACAATTGAAGATTTCTTGGTTTTCCTTTCATTAGATTTACCAAGTATGTTAGAGAGATTTCATCCTTGTGATTGACCCTAACGATTGATGCAATAAAATTACAGGGTGTAATTTATACAGATTTTAGTCGGTTCGATTCCCGGGTGAAGCAAGAGAATTTTCGAAAATCTTTGAATGCAGTTTTATTTCTTTTCAAAAATAAAGACATGTTTCTTTGGAGTAAAATTTGCTATCTCTATTATTTAGAGTAATTTCCCTCCAAGTGGCATTAAAAAATTTCCACCCTGTATATTCAATATTATTTGGAAGTTCTACATATTCGGTGCTCAATTTATAAATGACCCCGATTTATAAATACTCAGAAAATTGCTTCTTAATACGTACCTATTATGTATGGTAAACAGGCACGGTCACCGTCTGATACAGTTTTTGGTCGGGCCCACATTGTAACATGCCGAGAGGTTCTAGGCGGTAGGGCCCGTAGAGCCGGAGGAGATGTGATAGGAATGGGCGGTGATAGTACACGCGCAGGGACCGCACGTCGCTCAGGGGACGAATTAGAAGATCTAAGCCAACAAGTTATTAAAAAAATTAATTATACGTAGGAAGCTATTTTGGCGTTTTGTAGCCTCGAGGGTTCGTATCGATTGTTAGAGGTGGAGTGAAATAAAATGCTTGAGGTGCTCTATTGACTGTCCTTACGGATATAATACAAGTAAAACACAATACGATGATGATATTTTGATCAGTGTAGCGTGTTACTCTCCAGCGTTCCTACGCGTCCTGGGTGAAAGTGCCAGCTCTCGGGGTATCGCGTGGGTTTACATTTTGAAGCCCCTGACTAGGGATTCTTTTAGGTTCCTTATCGGCGAAGTTGCCAGTCTTATATCCTAACACTTCTTTCAAACAAGTGGTATTAGAATTAAGAAAGGTGGAAATAAAGTGATATTAGTCAATAACTTTCATAAATCAATTATAAAAAAAAAAAACAAATAAAGAAAAAGTTCCTATTAAACCACTCGGAGAACATTTTATTGGTTAAAAACTTCAACAGTTGACACATAGATAACTTTAGTATTTTAAAATATTTAGAAATTCACAGTAATAATTATTGAGAATTGTACAAAACCGGAGTCTATTACATTGTCTTTATAAACTAATATTAAACAAGAGGACGAACGTGATAAAATTAACTTTACGACATGACCCAATAAAAGTAATTTTTAATCACATCAATGGCTATAATCTACATACATTACGTTATAGTATATGTGTGTAAATACATAAAGTATAAATCATTTATAACGATAGTTAAGAAAAAGCCTGGCTAGAAAACATATTCATATTAAAAAAATCCAGGTATACGAATTATAAGCACACTTATTAAGAAACAAACGAAAGACGTTGCGCTTCATAATATGTGTAGTTATGAAAAACGTTACCTTTCGCGTGCAGTCATTGGTCGCCTTTGACGGTGCTTTCCTCTCTTATCCTTTTTCTTGCCTGATAAATCGACCTTTGGAGGAATAACACTTATGTGTCGATAATAATCACACAACGCTTTAGCGAGGGATCTACCTATTTTAGCATCTGAAGTTTTATTAAGGTATTCACTGAAATATTTAATGAACAGTACATAACACTAATATATACTTTAAAATAATTAGGAAAGGATACAGGCCTCTTCAGTGTAATGTAAGTAAGGCCCTCTAGTTGATAACCTTCTGCCTCCCAATGACACTAACAATGAATAAGCATCAATATTACCAGTTGGTATCGCTCGACGCGCGCTGCCACTCATACCTGGATCAGAATTATAAAGACAAGCTTCCGGTTGCCACGCTTCAATACGAGCTGCTAGAAACTTTGGTAATACCGCATGTCGTTCAAATCTGTGGAATAAGGTGTGAGTGGTTGGAAATCTCTAGTCACTATTTTATCGACAAATTTACTCACCTGTACACATCATCATACGAATTTCCGTGAATATAGACACCCTCATGACTTACGTCGGCATGGATATCAATAATAAAATCCAACTGCGTACTCTAAAACAAAAGACAAACAACAAAATTTTTACGAATTATTAAGTGCTAGCTACTCTCAACAGTTTCGGCCGCGTTTTTAAAATAAATACATTCATACAATTAAAAAAATAACAGTGTAGCTGGGGATCTAAATGCTATTAGTGGAATACATTAGAATTGAATCAGTAGTTACTTCTACATCGATACCCACAAATGTTACTTTTTTATATCATAGGAGGCAAACGAACAGGTGGGTCACCTGATGTTAAGTGATCACTACCATCCATAGACACTTGCACCACTAGAGGAGTCGCAAGTGCGTTGCCAGCCTGTGTTTGGGAGAAGGGGGAGTGGGGAAGAGGGGGGGAGGAGTTGGGTATCCGGCGCTTTCACTGACAGAACGAAACGCAACAATGCAAGCACTGTTACTTCACGTCGGTTTTCCGTGAGAGGGTGGTACTACCCCGGGCGAGTCGACCCATTAATGCAGAAACCAGTAATAGCTTCATCGTGGTTCTACCACCTACGGAAAACTGTCCTCTACCTGTTTATAACATTAGTATTGTATAGATAATGACCACAAGTTTATTTCTAAACATCATCATCATCATGAGCTATTAAGATATCCACTGCAGGGCCTTTTTCTGAATGAAGGTATAGGCATAATCACCACATGGCAATGTATTGACGATTTCAAACTCCGAGAAATCAAGAGTTCCATGTTTTCACACATACGGTAGTAGGTACTACAAAAACAAATCTCAGGTTCAGGTTTCCTCATGATGTTTTCTTTCACCGACAGTGTAAGCAATTTAAATTAGAGAATGTCCACAAATTCAGAAAAATTCGGATTCGAACCTGCGGACCTCAGGTTGATATTCCACCATTCAAACCCATCGACTACGACTTGTCTTATACGAATATTCTTATAGAAAACTTAGAAAGACAACCAACTTTTTCTGCAACAAGTTTCCGTACGAGATCATTGACCGCTATAATTGCTGGATGTGCAAACGTTGTAGCTCTATTCCAACAACGATTGAGGTCCGAACCCAACAAATCCGATCTGTGGTTTCCGAGGAACACCCCGTCTGGATTCAGCATCGGTATCACCTGTAATTTAATTAACTAAACATTTCGTTCATCAACACATAATGTAATAATTCCTATAAATATAATGAAATAGCAAACATCTGCGACTTCGTCCATATTTAATGACACAATAAAACTACATCCCAAAGCATATTACCTATTTCGTCTCAAACGGCTATTATAGAGTGGATGAATATGTGAACAACGGTGATGTCTGGAATTAATTCCTCTCCATGCATCCACTGAAAATGATTGTGACGGATAATGTACTGTAAATATATACCTATATGTTAAAAAGATAAACCAGACAGAGTTTCTTGTCGGTTCTTATTGGTGACTGGAATGTTTTTCGAACCGATGGTAGTTTTGACGTTTATAAGTTCCCTCTTAGGGCCTAAACTGAATAAAGTATTTCTGATTTTGATTTTAATTTGCATAAGAATATAACATATTGCGAAATTATTATGTAGTTGAGAGTTATAATAAAACAAAAAAACAAAGAGCGTGTATTTGATATACTACTACCATATATCCAGATAGATACTTACACAAACACAAATACATACCTACGTTTAATGCGTAACGCAAATTTTTCTCTACCGTGCCATAGCAAGTTTCACTTCAAAAAGCGTAAAAATTTTCATCTTCAAGTAGACATTTCAACTTTCATGGTATAAAATCAATCAGTATTAAAATTTATAGTTCTCAAATAGGTATACTACCATTACTTTTCATATAAAAAAGATATGACGAACGAAAATCATGTTAGGGTTCGAATAAATCTTTTGTTTTACATTTCAATAATACTTAATAACATATTAGCATTATAGCGAGCATGTTCTTAATGGTAGACCAACACCTAACACCGCCAGCCCTCAAGTTGACTGGTGCGTTTTAAAACATTTGGCCTCGAGAGCAAGTCTCGCTCCTTCGTCACTTAACATCAGCTGAGGTGATTTGTCAAACGACATCCCATATAACAGGGTATTAAATAAATAAAAAACAAGAATTACCTGTATCACTATACCATTCCGTAAAGACGTTGCTTTTTCAGAAGAACTGACCATGTGATCTAAGAAACCTGTAACGGAATATGAATTAAACTAAATCACTTTCTATACAATTATTATTCATAATGAACAAAATTGTTAATATTACTTAAAATAAAAATTACTACAACTTTTATTTTATTTTAAATTACTACAAATTACTACATATGTTAGTTTAATTAATGACCATAATTCGTTTAAAGAAAATGTTTTTAAACATGCATATGAATGTGGTGTTTTAATTGTAAAGGAATGCAGACGTAACAATGGTTATAAAATTACAATTATCTAATGAAAATAAAATCTATTAATTCTATAATTGTCTAGAAAAAGTGTATATCAAAATAATAATAAATACCTTGGCAAATAAAAGAAGCCGGTGGTTGTCCCCCATGAGCCCTTGCAATAATCAACACTATCCTTTTCTTTGGTTCACTGACTTTATTACCCTTTGTGATATTTTCATCTACAGCACTAATATTATTAAAATTGAAATCTCCAATTTTGATTAGGTCAATTCGACGCTTTTGCTGCAATAAACAGTTCATAGTTTCAATCGGAAGTTCCCAGACTGTTCTTCTCATAGATTACTTTCAAAATTTAGTTGGTTCTGGTGAACCCCCTGCATCTACATTTCTACCATATTCCCAAAACTTGCAAATCTCGACACTTTGTACTGAACATGGAATATAAAAGTAACAGTTGTGGAGCTCTGGGGGTCCACCTGGACCACTATGGGAATGAAGGATTTAAATCAATGTCGATGCAAACCGCTATTGTAGTAGGTATTTTAGGTAATGTAATAAAACCGTGGTGTTGAGTCAATTATATATTACTGACAATAATAATTTAAAGTATATGAGAGTTCTATAGTGAAACAAAGTGAGTGCCCTTATGATCGCACGATAGAAGTGAATAGTCCTAATTTGAACGATGCACTTCTTGTCAGATACACAATTCAGTACTGGTGTAGATAAAATGATTCATGAGGAAGGTTTTGATATATAATTTGTCAAGGATTGTTTTATGATCAAGGCGGGACAACGTCTGCCGGGCCCGCTAGTTATAGCTAAAGAGTGGTCCGGTTATGTAACTCCGATTGACAAATGTAGTATAATAACTCCAGCCTCCAAGAAGTCCACTGCTGGGCAAAATTCTTCTTCACGAGGAATTGTGCAGGAATAATTACGTTAACCCACAACATACTGACGATTTGATATGTCGACAAATCCACAATTCTTTCGTTTTCCTAAACACGCTGGTATTACAAAAATATTTCTCATATTCACGTTTATGATATTTTCCTTCATCGCTAATCGATAGTGTTATCAAGTTAAATTAATAAATCCAAGCGAATTCTGAAAAATTCGTTGCTATAAATCAGAGTTTAAAATAGTGTACATGAAATTAATATTTGAAAGCACGCAACTAATATAAGACCTCACTAGAACAGATCGATTATGATTATCAAGTATCGTATAGCTCACTAGCTATGCCCACGACTCCGTCCGCGTGGAACTTATGTAAAAAAAGAGTACTTAACTAATATAATCATCTGAATACACACCAATGATAAGAAAATATTGTAATATTTTTTATAAAAGTATCAAAGTCGTTTCAAGCTATAATTCCCAAGCTTATCAGTTGTTGTGTCTGTGTGCGTGAGTTGTGCGCGTCTAGTAGGACTTGATGCCAAAATTGAATCACGAAAAATTGAGAACGCGTCCCTAAGTACGTTTACTTATCTACTTTTCTCTCGTAATTAAGTCACGTCGTCATTAAAAGTATAAAAACTTTTGATAGAGTGGAAGGATTTTAATTAAACCAAGACTAAATGTTACTGGAGGATATGCTTTATGATTTCCTTGGTAAGGTTTTATCGTGAATACAGTATTTTAGCAGTGATGCGTTTTCAAACAAACAGACAGACATTTCTAGTAATGATTGAAATGTATTTTATTACTCATTCCAAGACACCTGCAACAAATTTTTTCCCAAAGATCTAAAAAGTACAGACACGTTAGATTTACATTCTTATTAGGTATATGTATAGATGTGTAGACATAGATTTAGCTCACCGTTGTATGCGCAATACATTCTCTTGTAGCGAATGCCTGCGCTCTTTTCTCCCAAGTCGCTAAATACTTCTGAAGTCGTGAATACGAGTACGGAGCTGCCGCCGCAAATTGGTAAACGTCTTCCTCTCGATCAAACGCAAACGCTATGCTCACAATCTTTCTACCTCTATGAACCGCAGATCGGTGACAAAATACCAAACGCCTAGGTATCCTCTGCCTAGAAATACGACAGTTATCAACACACGAATCTGAATGTAGGTAAAACGGTTCGATTTACGCATAACCGCAAATATTACTTGAAACTGCATGTTTTCTATATATCTGTAATCTATATCTTACAGTTATAACAAGTATTAATGTTTTATATATACACGTACATAAATGTATAATGCCAACGAATTTCTTGCGAGGTACTATGAAGTATAACTCTTACTATACCATGATGTAGTCGTAAAAGAGTTTATGATTTATTACGTTTAGTATAGATAGGTATGTTCCTAGAAGATTACTGATATAATTTTAATTAGTGGCAGAAAGGAACATTCTCCCACAACTACTTGCAACAGCCACACCTACCATATAACTGTTATATTGTACACGATATAATTAACGCTTATATGAAATCGCAAGCTATAATACCAGCATTAATTATCATATGAATATAACAAAAGACAAAAAGTAGTGAGTAGATTTCGCACTCAGAGGGTTGTCTACATATTTTACATACTAGCTATACCCGCTGCTCCGCACGCGTTTTTTTAAATTGCATTAAAGGAATATAAAATTGTGAGGCCATATACAATTATAGAAATGCTCTTTAAAAACAACTGTAAGTACGACACGCACGCCACTTACAGCATGTATCGTATACATTAGTTATATAAATACTAACAGTGTTTCAAACGAGGTTTATCATCAGCAACATATTTGGAACCTTTACCCACCATATAACTATCTCAGTTGTCACTTACACTGTATAAGGAACTAATGAAACAATGATTTAAAGATGTACTTATGGTGATATAATATGCCCATATTGTCAATAAATAATACATTTGTGGTCTAATATCTTTTTAGAAAGACCCCTTCTATCTTCAAATTTACTATTAATAATTATAATATTGAATTGTGTAAAATGAATAAGCTGACAGCTTGAAATCTTACAAAAATAAATCGTGATATAAAAAGCAGTTTTTAATAGTCGAGAATTTCAATAGTGCTCACTGAATTCGATACAATATTCTTATATATTACTATGGTTACTGAGTTATGTAGACGAAAGCCTGGTAAATAAAACAAAATGGCCGCCAAATGATCGAAAAGACAATATAATTCAAATTACATACATAGATACAGATATATGTATTTCAATTATATTTATTCTTGGAGTCCAATACGACGCACATCTTATGCACATGTTTACAGTAAACAACATATTTTTGCTAAATTGTACATGGATGAAGTCGTGAGTAACAGCTAGTCTAAAATAGAATAACCTAAATTACTTCTTAAAAGGTCAGCTGTCTGCCAGTTAAAGTCCCGTGAATATCGGTCAAACCGTTTTGGAGATAGCACTGCGAACGAAGCCACGGTTAACAGTTAGTCTAATTTAAAGTAGCCTAAGTAACCCGCTGTAATTTTTGCTATCTGCCAGTGAAATTACCGTCAAAATCGGTCCAGCCATTTCGGAGATTACCCGGAACAAACAGACAGACCGACAAAAATTTTAAAAATTGCATTTTTGTTATCAGCTGCTTGTATACTTTCACGCCCAATCAGTAAAAAAATGTTATTTTGATATTACATACAGACATTTCATTTTTATTATATGTATAGAAGATTATGTTGTTTAAAAATTGTATTTATATACTTCAAAGTCCCAAGCGCGCAACGTCAAAACGTCCAAAGTCCCTATGTTTATATGACAATTTTTTTTTCACTGGTGCTTGCTAAGATAACCTGTTTAAAAAACCTCCCTTCGTGTTAAATTTGAAAACTAGATCCGTGGGGTTTTGATATTCGGTTAGTAAATGGAATTTTAATACGAAGGGCCTTATGTATTTATTATGTTAACTTAGAAACATAATTTTTTACTGAAGAAGGACGCCTCAGTATTTATTGTTGTTTATAACTTTATACCTTAAGAAGTTTTAGAGAAAAAAAATCCTAAATTGTTACTATGTATAAAAATTTAAAAAGCAATTAGCAAAGTTCATTTATATTTCACCTTGAAGTGACCAAATACCTAACTATCATCTATTTCTGCATTTGTTGAAACTAAATAGAGATACCTGTTTTGTATCTATATTCAAAAAATAATGTCAGATCTCTCACCATTTTGGCCGTGAGGTCGAGCGAACTAATGGTGTCATATTTCCGTCATACAAAGTAAGTTCTTTACCCAAATTCACCAAGTTGAATATCACTTTCTGAAATTAAACTCTCGGGTTATAATTTAATGGTATAGTTATAAAGATTATTACAACAAACGAAAAAAACATTCAACTGGTACTTGCTTACCTGATCTTGTTTTACATTTTCAACAGTAAAATTAAACCAGAACCTAGACCTCGGCCTGCAGGTGTCTGGTCGAATGAAGAGATCATATTCTAGCTCCGTGATGTGGTCAGCTCGGCCAAGATTCCCGCATTCGAAGGCCGCGTCAAAGCAAAGATGGCCCCGTTTCGCTTTCCCACTGTGGCCTGGTGGTCGGACGATCAATCTGTTCAAATTACCAAGGCCACCTTCTCCGTCACTTTCTTCGCTATCTAAGTAATAAAAAAACCTAATAGTTTCATTTTTTTATTTCAAAATTTATTTACCAAATTGAGGACTATTTTAGCTTACATTGTGGGCCATCGGTATTTTGAAATCAAATATTAAACTCCTTTATAATTAATTTTCTAATTATAATATGGATCTTTTGATATATTATAATATACATTTGCTTAAACGTATTTTTATATCAATTTAAATATTGCTATTGAAACATTGTAATTAGTATAGGTGTACTGTGAATAATTATACGGTTATATTATACCATGCATACGATTATGTTATTGTAAATATATTCAATATTTTGTAAAATTTTAATATTCTTGAAATAACATATAATATTTTTTATGTTACAATTACAATTACCATCAATATTCCGTCTATAAATCGTTGTATGGTCGAGTTTTTCACTATTTGCCATCTTTGACTTAGATGGAGTTGTTTCCTAACGTCAGCTTTAAACTAAATTACCAACAATGTAGGTGGGTGGAAACACACTGGGTTGGATACATTGAAGGTAATATGTACCTTGCCGTTAAGTGCACGAATGTGTAAGGAAACCGTTTACTTGCACACGCTATCGTGATCGTTCTATTGAAATTTATTTTATAGGTCAATTTGAAAGACTACTTTACTGGCAATCTATAAATCTTTTATAAAGTGTGAAACTACGAGTATATTTTTTTAAGAAAATTAGAATATAGTCTCTTCATAACGTTGTTCGTTACGACGGAAAACTTCGTATAATGAAGAAATTAGTTCAATTTGGTTGGTTTATCTTAAAATCCATACATTGATACCATCTTTAAAGCGCAACAGCTTATTTTATGTAACAAAGGGATGCTTCCATACTTAGGCGTGAGTAAATATTTACAGTAAATGTTACTGTTTATGTTCTATGAAACTTAAGGGGAAGGTGTATAAAACCACAGTAAAACGAACCGTGATTCCCTAGTATGGGCTACGAAAGAGACGGAAGAGAAAAGGGTACATGTGACAAAGATGCGAATATGAAGATGGATGTGATGTGTAACCAGAATAGATAAGATTAAGAATAAATAAATGAGAGGAAGTTTGAAAGTAGCACCAGTGACAGAGAAGTTGAGCAGTAATAGATTAGCGTGGTACGGGCATATTATGGGAAGAGACGAACGTCATGTAACAAGAAAAGTTTTGAGTGTGAAAGTGGATATAGGAGTAACGGAAGACCGAAAAAGGTATGCATGACAGGGGAGAGTGGAAGAGGAAGAAAGTATGTTTTGTCAAACCTACTTAGGTGGGATAAGAGTAAGAAGAAGATGTTGTAATCAAAATTTCTAAGAAAGACAACTGCGCTCGTTGTCTTGCTTTTGTTATTATTAACTGTCAAGAACACGTTTGCCATTACTCTTCGATTGCAGTGCCTATAGGAAATTTTAATCCCAGTTACTAAACGTACAAGACATCTTATCAGTCGTAAATTAACTTTGAAATTCTTAACATGACTAGTAAAATAGAAGCGTTATTTGTGCAAAGCAGGAATATATAGGTTATGTATAAAAACTCTGTTGGCAACACTAAAATAAGTAGTATATGAATATTCTTAAAATCAATAAATATTTCGCGGGATAACCCACATCCTCCTCAACCTCCCCCCTCCCACACTCCCCGTCCCACAAACACAGGGTGGCAACATACTTGTGACGCTTCTGGTGTTGCAGGTGTCTATGGGCGGGAATGAACACTTAACATCAGGTGACCCACCTGTTCGTTTGCATCCTATGACATAAAAAAATAAAACAATGTCGCTTTTCGCATCCGTGTTCCCCTACTTCTTCTAAACTACCTAACAAATAACAGATACTATCATTTAAAGAATTTGTTTTGGAAGGTCTGTTGTATGTGTTATGTATATTATATATATATTTTTTTATTGTAGCACAGCAAAGTGACTGCATTGCGCCTGATGGTGAGCACAGACAATCCAAAAGCAATGGCGACTACCGAAAGATGCGTTATCCTTCGGCGGTCGCCGCTGTCATTTGTATGTCATAGTAGATTCGTCATAGTAGAGACAAATCAATGTATTATGATCAAGTCGTAAAATTTATTTGTCGGACGCTTACTTTGTTAGCGCTATCTAAACCTTGTGAGATGCGCTGCTTACTTACGGAATTTTATATCCAGCATAGAATGTACACATTAAAAGAGAGTATTATTTGCAACAGTTTTTTACCAGTGTAGTGTTAATCCTTACCCAGTTAAATTACGTTACATTGGGCGTTTAATATGTGTTAAAAATTCTCATTACTGCGTATCATTAAATGAATATCTTGGAAGATATCAAGAAGAATACGCGTAACAAAAAAAATCTATAAGCATACTACAAAGCTTCCAAAAATGGATCTGAATTGCTTAGACGCTAAGTACATCACATTAGTACATTGCAACTGTACGAATCCAGTAACGAATAACTTAATTTGATTACTTACCTGACATTTCAGAGTTATATTTAACGTTACATCAGCTAATCGTCAACTTAATCCACTAATAGCCGTGATTACAATACGAGCTATGACAAAACAAATTTTATAAAATGTCTTAGTTTTAATAACAGTCGACTTGCATGGTTGCCACGCCACGCCTTGATGCGACATTCTGTTATTATAATAAGAAAGAAATAAATATTACTTGATCAGTGTTTATTATTAGCATATAAACAGTTGCTAAGTAACGTACTATATACGTACAGTCCACGTCAATCTTTTTTGCCGCTCTAAATATAGCCGTGCGTACGAGCTTGCGGGTAATATACTTAAGTTTGAATATAAAACAGAGTTAAGATATTATTATAGGGATATAAAATTGATCTTTATTTATCCTTAACTTATTTTGATGTTCTATATATGATATAATGCTTATTTATACCTTAATTTATTTTCTGCTATTATTTCAGAGCGGTTAAAAGGTGTTGCGAAAACTGTAGTCATACCAATTCTTATAAATCAACTTGACGCTAGCGTAGACCGTAGAGCGTAGATCAGCTAGTGTAGTCATTAAATATAATTGAATTGATATATTATTTAGGTTCACTATAAAAAAAAATATATCCGATACAAACTTTTGACAGGCTCAAGGGTTGAATGTTAATAAACGCTAAGATGTTCACATGTTTAGTTCATTTTGGTTTTTATCACATAACAAGTAAATTTGAGCTGAAATAATTATATTTCTCATACGAACTATGACGCACATTTTCACGCCGCTTAAGCGATGAATTTTGAGATATCCTTTCGTAAATGATGGTTTTAATACAAAGTCACCATTCCCAATAAATTTCAATATTTTACTTAGAAACTTTTAGCTGCATGGTAACGAACCAGCCAGAAGATTTAGAAATTAATATAATTGTAAAATTAGTTTTGGTAGGTATAAAATTCATAGTGCTAAACTATATAAGGTTATTTACGTCATTTGTAATTTAACAGGGTTTTAAAACATAGATAAATCGAAAATGTTGTATATTTATAACCCCGTCGTAATGATGTCGCATGTTTTCTCAAATGCTTTTTAGCGTCTTGCTTGAAAAAAATTATAACACAAGTAAATAATACCCTAAAACGCAGACGATTCATAGCTATATCAATTGTTTCCCTGTTTTCAAGGATCCTTTCCTTAAAAGAGTTGTTAAAGATATATGCGCCTTCCTGTGCTAACAAAAAAATATTATGTACGTATTATTTTAAAAAGGAGATGCTGAGAACTTGATCAAGTGAATCGACGATAGCTCAGCGGCAAAGCGCTTTTTATTTCGCACTGATTAACGCAATGTGCCTGATGGTTCCTGGCGTCAAAGAATATGATTTCAATTTCTACAAGCCTGAGCTGTTAGAGAAAGATATCGTGGCAACTCATTTATAGAATAGTTTTTAGTACTTGCTTTGTATTTTGTCAGTGTAAAATTAAACTGTTTTTACACTTAGCATGGCAACCACATACATTTTCACTTAGCATCACGTAAAATTATCGTCAGACTAGCTTTTGCGTGCAGCTTCGCTCACTTTAATGTAGATTTGATCTATCCTTCGGGGGCAGTATTTTTTATGGATGAAAGGCTTATTTTTCTGTACCCCTAAACGTTTCCTATTTTTACATCATAGAATGTTACATAACTCGTTGATCAAATAACATAAAATAAGACATGTTAAGACTTTAAAAACTTATTTCTAATCTATTTTGTATATACATACCAGCTATGCACGCGATTCCGTTCGCGTAAAATACAGAATTATTGTTGTTTTTTTTTTCAATAAATTTTTTTAAAATTAACGTCTTTAATTTTATGTATTAAAATTCGCAGGATCTTTTTGCATACAATATTAACTAACTAAAAATGTGACAAAGTTTGATGCCATAAACAGGGACAGCTTCCGTCGTATCAGCCATACTAACGGTACTACAGATATCCCCAACCTATTTAAGCAAAAATTCGTAACATTCGTTATTATTATATATGTTCTTCCTAATAAGGGATTCATAATAAAATAATAATTAAAATAACAATGGTGTGTAATAACAGTGTAATGACTCCTAGCTCACAAGTTTTCAAAGAAAGCAATGAGACGAAGCTCTCAGAATGAATTTTGATAGCGAGTTCCCTTAAAACGATATATTAATTCATTTCAACATCTTCTTACCCATATCCTACCAAAGTAGGGTCGGCACAACATGTTTTCTTTTTCCACTCTCTCCTTTCAGATGTCATATCAGTATTCACATCTTTTTCATACATATCATATTTCACACAATCCATCCATACCTTTTTCGGTCTTCTTCTACTCGTATATCCGTCCAACATCATACTCAAAACTTTTCTAGTTACATGGTTTTCATCTCTTCTCATAACATGCCCATACCATGCTAACCTATTACTCCTCAACTTCTCTTTCACTGTCTGTATAAATAAAGATCTGGATGATCTACGTTGACATAATGAAAAATCTTATGTTGTCAATTAGCCCTGTACTAATAGGGTTGGTATTGTTATTTGGTACGATCTCAAATTTTTTTTTAGCTGACACAGTCCTTTAATTGTTTTAGTAATTATTGTGATAGTAGAGATGCATATACGACGGACACGCGACTAACATGTACAAAGCGATATTGCGTTTTGAAAACACCTAATGCCAAAGAGACTCGCAAGCCAATATGACAGCGACGAATAGCGATGGCCTGCTAGACTCTCAGTGAGCACCATTGTTGTTGGACTGTACTGTATCTGTATATAACATTAAGCACATTGATGAGCTATATTACAAATTTATTTACTGTTACCTGCCCTTCCCGTCTTTGCAAGGGTATGTTAATGAAAAAAAGTAAATTTTCAAAAAAAAGTATTAACCGACTTCAATATCATCAAAAACCCAAAGGCACAAAGGGAAAAAAAAGTTACAAATTAACCAAATTAAAAAAACATAAAAGGGCACCAGAGAGATGGAAGTCGGGCCAACCGAAATTTCAAATTTCCGAGAAATGAACAGAGACGCGAGAGGGACAAACTTTGACCTATGGAATTTTCGTGCACCGACTCCAAACACCCGAGCACATCTATTTATAATTAATTTAACATTTATTCCCTTTACCAGTTTTTATTAGCGTAAACTTTTTATTACTTATTTTTCCATTTTGACAAAATTACAGCGGCCCGCACCCCCGCAGAATAGCTTTTGAGATTTACGAGACGAAGTTCAATTGTACAAAAGAACGTTTTACACGCAACCTATCAAAACCCATTCTACCACCAACTCCACCATCCTCACACAAAACACCTTAAGAATGAATTACAATCTTCGTCATTTCAACACAGCAACAACAAAGCACAAACCCTAAGAATTGAAGAGTTTTTTATAATATTGTCAAACAACATATGGGTCACCTGATGGTAGTGACACGGCCGCCCATGACACCTCACACGAAGGAAACACAGATCGTGCCGGCCCTAAAAGGGAGGCCGTTTCTTAAAGTTTTCTTACTTTTCATGACCCATAACATATAAACATAATCGTATTAGTTATTCGTCTATTTTCGTGTACATACTAATCAATTTAAAACTTAACGGTTTTCATTTTCTTACTTTCCACCACAATCAGAACCTAACCAAACCTCATCAAACACCCTTAAGCACCTTTCCAAAAAAAAAACATCAAACACTAATATATTCGCTATTTCGTGCAACAATCAAATTTAAAACTTAACTTTTCACTGCCGTTCGGACTGACCAAATTAAGGACCACACGGGAAGACCAGCTTTCAAATAAAAAAAGAAAACAAAACGGCACCCAGTCCAAATTATAGAACAAACAAAAAAAAACATAATTAAACCCCCCTTTTTTAAGTCGGAAAAATTACCATGTAATGAAGTAAAATGTCTCAATCACTCACTTTTCATAGGGAAATTTTATAACCCAAAATGATCACTTTTCCTTACTATTTTTTAAACATTTTTTTTTCAGACATATAAGCCAAATAGGTGCAGCCGTTTTAAGTGATGCGTTTACATTATTTTAGATCGATTTTTAATTATATAAATTAAAAAGAAAAGCATACCATACCATATTAAACTGCTAGATTAAATATTTTCGCAGGCCCCGCGCGGTTATATAGCACTTTAAAATTGCTCATTATTAGACGTAAAAGTTTTATGAAAACATCTTTAAGCTGCAACCCATGGTATTTTGTTTGGAGGAAGTTACTATAGTGTTCCTAAATAACAGTAATAACATGCAGTAGCGAACGCAACAGACTATCAGCAACCAACGCCCTACAGTCCAAAGCGGTGGGCTTATTTTGCTTTTAAATTTATCACCAACTGCGAATCTTATGTAGATTTGCGTACAAGATATCGTGAAGTGTTATGTCACATTTTGATAGAGTGATATGTTTATATAAATTCAGCAAAGCCCTTGAAATGATAAAGTGGTTTTAATCTTATAAATAAAACATTCAATAGCTGATTCAAAACCAAGCAGTTGTCTATCTGGACGGACGTAGACAAGATGGTGCAGAGGGGCTTCTTGTAAGTTCATTTAATACAATATTTTATTGGATAATTTAAACGATGTTATAACTTATATTGTACATACAACGTATACAATTAAACGTCGCAATTTTATATATCTGTCATTGGATGTGGCACAATAATAAAGAAAAACTGTATTTTGTCTCATGTCCGTAATGTTCAGTGTCGTAACACAACTGTGTCAGAATAAGGATACTAATAAAAGGGGGCTGTTAAAAAATTTAAATTTTCTTAGAATTTTACATCACCAACATACTTACTGTGTTATTACCTCACATGAAACTACAAAAATATAAAATGAGATGTATGAGAATACAATTTTTCAAAAATGATTAACATACAACAAAAGTATTAAGACTACTGAATAAAAAATAAGTTACTCTAAACTCATGGAACAAATAAAATAAAATAAAACAGATTCACAAGGAAAAAGAAAAACTTTGTCGAATCACCCCCTCTAATTTTACACCAACTATTCTAACCTTCTTTCTTTCTCTCCTTTCTTTTCATTGCCGCGGGAGCGCAAACATTAAAATCCATTCTTATTCACCTACCGCGCAACAAATTGAAGGCGGTGGAATGAAGATGGTAGACGGCAAAACAAAAAACCCAACAAAAAAAAATCAAGACCATTCGGGCCAAATATTTGCCCACACACAACCCGTACGCGACGCCAACGCCCACCACAAAAGAACATTTTTCCTTTCTCTTTTCTGTCATTCCAATTCCCTGAGCGAACAAAACAAAAAAAAACATTTATCTTGCTTCCCCAAAACTTCAAGACATGGGAGGATGGCAAATCATATATCGGGCGGGCAGGCGGCCCAACTTTCGAAGTTAAGTACTGCATGACGAAGCAAGGACGAACAACATAAAAAAAATAAATTTTTCTCCTAATATACCCACAAAAGCGCACAACGATTTACAAAAATAAATTTTTTTTAAATATAAATATCAAACAGATAGGCACCTGTCAAAAACAGCGACCCAAACCGCCAAAAATGGGAAACTTCAGCTGATTGACTTAAAAATTTTTTTCAATGCAACCAAAACCCCACCATATATTTATTTCTCTTTCCATGTAGAGCCCACGGAAACAACCCACACACTTCCACCTTTCTCGACCGCCACGGCAAAGAACCTAAGGCGAAAGGACCAGGTTACCTAATTTACTACCGAGGAAATAGAATACATAAGGGAGCACACTTTGATAACCAAAACCCATGAAAGATCGGTGCCCACAAATCCCCTATATACTACATCAAACAACAGTGGACACGACAAAAACAAGCGTAAACAACACGCGCACCCCACAACAACCCTCCCAACAAAACAGCAGAAACCCTACAACCCCACCACAAAAAGAAACAAAATATTAAAAATAACGAAGGCATATGATGCATCAAAATCATGAAAGGTTTTTGAAAGAGATCAATTACATTGACCCTGTACTTCTAGGTGGTGCCATGGGGCTTCTACGAATTGCTGACCAAAATCCGCAAAGATTACAATAATCCTCCAGTTTATATCACCGAAAATGGCTACTCATCTTTTGGAGGACTCGTCGACGACGATCGAATTTCATGTATCCGACAGTACATCAGCGCTATGATGGATGCGATGGACGAAGGCTCGGACATCAGAGCTTACACGGTCTGGAGTATTATGGACAACTTTGAGTGGATGCAAGGATATAAGTAAGTTTATAAGTTCCATACCTTTGAATTAGGATAGGCAAATGAATACTGCAACTCTTTAGCTTAAATGGTTACATCTTAATTTTATGTCATTAAAAGTGATCGTTTTAAGATCCTAACTCCAAGTATATTGATAACAGATGTTCAAACAAATTTCTTCGCTGTAAAATTTGCCAGTAGTACTGTTTCACCTTTGCATTTTTTTATTTAGGTATCATAATACGTCAATATAATTTTCATTGTTATACTGAAACTATTGCGGTTATAAAACCATAATTTGTAACTTAGAAGGATAAGGACGTAAGTTAAGACTGTTCTATTCTTACAGAGAGCGATTTGGAATCTATGAAGTGGATTACAATAGTCCAGAGCGCACGCGCACTCCACGCAAGTCCGCTTTCGTATACAAAGAGATGATACGAACACGTTCCTTGAATTGGGACTATGAACCGGACACCATGATCATGACAATAGATGAAGGACACTAGAGTCACTGACGTACATAAATTGTAAATACAACATTAAACATAGGTTATTGTAACTAATAAAGTTTGGATAAGTTAATAAAAGGCATTAATAATTTCATAATTTCACTCGTATATTTCATCCGAGTACATCTTTACTAGCTTCTTACTAGGTTTTGCCTGCGGTATCGCTCGCGTTAGTATAGATATGGGTTATTTCTCAAGAACACTTTTTTCTAGATGGAATTGTCTTCATAGCAATCGGTTGAGTGTTAATGTGTGTAAGCATAACAAACAAATAAACACATCGCATTTATGGTGTCAATTAGGATTGAAATTTACTTTATCATTACATAGTATAAAACAAAGTCCCCTACCGCGTGTGTCTGTCTGTCTGTTCGCGATAAACTCAAAAACTACTGAACGGATTTTCATGCGGTTTTCACCAGTGGATAAAGTGATTCATGGGGAAGGTTTTGGTATGTAATTTGTTAAGGATTTCTTTATAATCAGGGCGGGACAACGTTTGCCGGGCTCGCTAGTATGAAATAAATTTAATGCTTACATGAACGACTGAAATTAATGTTGGGTGGCTAATTAATCTTCTATCCATATAATAAGAAAGTAAATCTAACGAGTCTACACTTCTTTAAATTTTTGTGACAAAATTGTTAGCGGTGTCTTGGAATAAGTAATAAAATACAGTTCAATAATTTATGTTTGTATGAACACGCATCACTGCTAAAGTACTGCGTTCACAATAAAACCTCATAGAAGAAAATTATAAAGCATATCATCGAGTAACATTTAGTTTTTGTTTCATTAAAATCGGTACACTCTGTCAAAAGTTATTGTAATTTCAATAACGACGCGACTTAAGTACGAGAAAAAAGTAGATAAGTAAATGGACTCAATATATTCAGATGATTTTATTAGTCACTAGCAGTTACCCGCGGCTCCGCACGCGTTTTTGTAAATGTATTAAAGAAATGTAAAATTGTAAGTTGGTGTGTACATTACAGAAATGCTTTTTTAAAAACATCTGTAACAGCGACACGCACGCCATCTACTGTAACATGTAACGTGTTCATTAGATATGTGAATACTAATAGTATATCTAATGGGATAGCATTATCATCAGCAACATACCCGGAACTTTAACCTATTATATACCACCCTCAGTGCTCACTAACACTGTATAAGAAAATATTGTCGATATAATTATGTTATCTTATACGTTACGTTATATAGACGCGAACGCGGTAAATAAAACAAAATGGCCTCCAAATTGACTAAAAAGATAATATAATTCAAATTACATACAAATATATGACTTTCAATTATGTATATTTATTCTTAGACTCCAGTACAGCGCATGTTTCACGCGCTTGTGTAAACAAATTATTTTTGATCAATTTCACACGGATGAATGCACAGGTAACAAGTTCATCACTACATAGTGTAAAACAAAGTCCTTTGGTTTGTCTGTTTATCTGTTCGCCATAAACTCAAAAACTACAGAACGTATTTTCATGCCGTTCTCACCAGTAGATAGTATGATTCATTGGGAAGGTTAAGGTATAATTTGTCAAGGTTTTCTTCTTATTATCAGCGCGGGGCAACGTCTGCCGAGCCTGCTAGTTTAAACTAAAATAGCTCATTGGTTAGTTGTAAAAAATAGCATGTAAAAATCTCGTGAAAATCGGTCCAACCGATTTGGAGATAGCCCTGCAGACGAGTCTTGGCTAACAAAATAAAATAGTCTATGTTACTACTTATATTGTGAGTTATCTGCTAGTGAAAGTCCTGTGAAAATCAGTTTAAGCATTTCGGATATTCCATTGCTATCTATCAGTGAAAACCCCGTAAAATCGGTCCAACCATTTTGGAAATGGCAATGATGCGGACGAAGTTGCGGACAAATTAAATAGAATATATCAACCGCCATAATTTCGGCTATCTGCCAGTAAAATTCCTGTTAAAATAGTTCCAGCCGTTTTAGAGATTACCCGGAACAAACAAACAAACAAACAGACAAAATATAATAATATAAAAATACCGAGAGAATATAAAAAACTAAAATAAATGTTATCCATTCGCCAAAAAGTTGTTATTTTAATTTTACATACACATTTTTTATAATACGTAATAGATTACAAACAAAAAATTGGAATCAAAACTAATGTAGAATAAACTTTTTGAATAGGAACACAAAATAAACTTTGAGAATGTTTGCGATAGAAACTTACCACGTTATCATGGCAACGTATTATAACGCTAACACGCAGCGAAAGCTCTAAAAAGGAAAAAATTGACCGATTTTAAAACATTCTTCATTGGCGCTCCGCTCCTATCGATCTTAGTGTGATGATATATAGCCTAAAGCCTTCCTCGATAAATGAGCTATCTAAAACCGAAAGATTTTTTCAAATCTGACCAGTAGTTCCTGAGATTCCACCATACAAACAAACAAACAAACAAACTCTTCAGCTTTATACATTAGTATAGAGTATAGATTGCTTTTTTACATTAGACTCCACGCGCTCGGAGTCGCGGGCTCAGCTAGTATAATCTACCTCGTCAAGAGTAGAAGAACCTGGGAAAGGTTTGACTGCGGGAACAATGTTGTCACTTTTATTACTATCGCTAAATCAGAAGTACTCGGGCTGCTGTGTTTCGATTCAAAGGCTGCAATTGGCACCAAGCGCTGAGCCACATGAGCTGTCTCAAGTTAATCCCAGGAGTAGCAAGTTATTGTGACTGGCATCAGGATCGCAATCGTATTGAGTATGGTTATACACAGTTATAAACACAGCGGGGATCACCTCTGGTGGATTTCATATCTCTTCATAGAATAAAAAAATAATATATAAGTGATTTATACATCGCGTGTAAGTATAGAGGTTTATTCTCACAACATTCTAGGATAGTTAAGTATATTGTAACCCTCGTCCGTTCTAATTACATTTCTGTTACCACCTTGCTTTGTAAGAAACAAATTGTTTTTGAAACGCAGACTTACAGAAAAGATGCTCATTTTTAAAAAGCAACAATAGCAAGGCTAGTCGCTAGCAAAAAATGACATATTTAGCAAAGGCAAGCTAGAGTGTATTTTTAATCCTAATTATTTCCATAAAAATATCACTAGTAAAACAAAGTTAAAAAAGGTTCTTTCAAAAAACTATTACCTTATGAAGATGCAAAAATGATTATGTATTTGGCTCTTTTGGATAACTAATGATGACCTACCACTGGTATATAGGAACTGGCCCTAATTCAGCTTGTAAGATTTGACCTAAACAAACAAACAAACATTGAAAGCTAAATAAAAGCTTATAATAACAATAAATAAATAAAAAATCTCAGTCAATAATATTTTCGTATATATTTCTGTGTAAAATTCTGGTTCGCGTGTGTTCTTAACATTTTCCCTGTTTTCCCGATTTTTATGACTATTTGTTTGTTCTTTAAAAAAAAATTAATATTTTGCAATCAATCTTCCAGATTATTACTGCCATTGTCAAGTAGGTAATAATATAACAAGTGTCTTGTGATCATTTCAATGATCTAAAAAGGTGGTGGCTCCCTTATTAGGACTTTCGATGGAGTTTTTGTGGCATCTCAGAATTCATGTTCCGTGATATTATTTTTCATTCACTTCACTTATTCACAATAATGGAACTATATTACGTAAACCTCCACCAATATTACTTTTTATATATTTGATGTTATTAAATATAGACTCAAATAACAAAAGATTATGAATAAAATACAAAATCCACTACATGACATACTAAGATCCCGCCAAAAACCTTGTTTGTTCTTATGGGTTCACCTGAATGGTTCTTAACTATAATCCATTTAGGTATGTGGCGTTATAATCGAGTTCTCGATTTTTCACACTATTTTGTATATATTTATTTAGGTTTTTTTTAATAAAAACAATTGCTAATTTTCAGCATCTCAGTACCTCAGACAATTTATTACTACGCCAATGACCGTAAAAAATCAACGTATTCAATTGTGATGATAATATTATTTATTCCCATTATCATTAATATTTTGCAAGTCATGTTTAACATTTTTGTTTGTCTTTACCACTTACCATAAGAGCGGTTTTGTTAGTTAAATAATAAATTAAATTCTTAATACTAACAATTCATTTGATAATATGTATGCTGGACTATTGTCTACTACATTATATCGGATATTAAATAATGGTATCAAAAATATAGCAATATAATTATTCTATTGGTAGTTATTCTGTATCTACTTCATTTTCTTTATAGGTTGTAATTTGTTTACACTTTACCGAATGCAACTAAATATACAGAGAAATATGGATAGAAAGTACACCTACAATTATTTGAAAAAGAATTATGTAAATCTGTATGTAATTTTCGAGTTAAAAGCAAACTAACTGATAAACCGACAGATACACGGACAGTTGGCTCGCTGCGTCCATCTTATACTTGATAATCTGCCGTCAAGCAGTGGTTGTAGGTGTGTTCCAGCAGCGGCACTTGAGAGCAAGTTCTCATTAGATTTAGCATGTTTACCATCTTGAGTCACATTGTTAATTAATATCAAATTAGATTTTGTTCAAAAGCTAAAATTTATAAACAAGAAAAAAGAAATGTTACCTTTATTATATATAAGGATTCGTATCTTTGGACATTGATTGTACTAACCATTTCCCCCTTAATTAATAAATTTTGGATTTTATAAATAAAATTAAACGTTTTAACTTATGAATACTGAACAGCTTCAGAAATTGTACGACAAACGTAGTAATTTCACGAGCGTGAAGTCGTTGTTGAAAATTAGAAGATGTGTATTTGTCCAAGATATCTAAATCTTTATCTTGACCGCCACACCCGTCTGTAGAACATATAGTACAAAGCATTAAAGTCATAGAACATGAAGGTCGCAAACTTGTTACTCATTTATTATATTATTATCGTAATTATTACAATGTAGTCTATTATAAACAAATAATTTAATTTCCACTTAGGTGATTAAATAAATTTTCGCTTCGCTTTTTCGCAAAAATCGCTTTTTAGTGCTTTATTATCCTTTTTTAACCGACTTCAAAAAAAGGAGGAGGTTATCAATTCGTCTGTATTTTTTTTTTATGTTTGTTACCTCATAACTTTGGACTGGATGAACCGATTTTGATTATTCTTTTTTTATTTGGAAGCTGGTACTTCCCGTGTGGTCCCATTTTAATTTGGTCCAGTTCCGACAACGGCATCCAGTGCAAAACCGTATAAGTTTTAAATTTGCATTAGGTATGTACACGACAAATAGACGAATAACTCAATATCACGCTAACCGATTTCGATGATTCATTTTTTATTGGAAAGGACGTACTTCAAGGGTAGTTTGATGAGAGTTTGATTAGGTTCTGATTATGGGATCCGTGACAAAGTAAGAAAATGCAAAACCGTATAAGTTTTAAATTTGCATTAAGTATGTACACGACAAATAGACGAATAACTCAATATCACGCTAACCGATTTTGGATGATTCATTTTTTATTGGAAAGGACGTACTTCAAGGGTAGTTTGATGAGAGTTTGGTTAGGTTCTGATTATGGGATCCGTGACAAAGTAAGAAAATTTCAAGAAACGAGCCTACTCCTTTCTTAAGGGCCGGCAACGCATCTGTGTTTCCTCTCGTATCGCAGGTGTCCATGGGCGGCCGTGATCACTTACCATCAGGTGACCCGTATGTTCGTTTGCCACCAATATTATAAAAAAAACTCTTCAATTCTTAGGAGCCTATTGTGCTTATGTTCGTTGCTGTGTTGCAACATGACGCAAGCATTGTAATTACATTACTTAAGGTGTATTATGTGTGAAGCGATGGTAGCCGAGTTGGTGGTAGAAACTATCGCGGATTATTGATAAAGTTGCGTTCGTACCAAACGGTACTTATTGTACAACCAATTGAAACCATATCGCATACCATACCGCAAAAATGCTCATATTTTAATATACTTAAGGCGGAACGGAGTTCGCGGGCACTGCTAGTAAAATATATTTATGTGCACTAAAAATGGAAAAATAAAGTAAATTTTCAAAAAAAAGTATTAACCGACTTCAATATGAATCAAAAACCCATAAGGCACTAAAAAGCGGAAAATAAATAGTTTATCAAATTAACCAAATTAAATAAAACATATGAATATGTGTGCTACCTAGAGATGTATTGGAAGTCGGTGCGAACCGAAAATCATATCATCTACATAGGTACAAAGTTTAAGTCGTCTCTGTAATACATTTCTACCTGGAACAAATTTGAAATTTCGGTTGGCACCGACTTCCAATACATCTCTAGGTAGCACACATATTCATATGTTTTATTTAATTTGGCTAATTTGATAAACTATTTATTTTCCGCTTTTTAGTGCCTTATGGGTTTTTGATTCATATTGAAGTCGGTTAATACTTTTTTTTGAAAATTTACTTTATTTTTCCATTTTTTGTGTACATAAATATATTTTATTAGCAGTGCCCGCGAACTCCGTTCCGCCTTAAGTATATTGAAATATGCGCATTTTTGCGGTATGGTATCTATCGGTATGGTATGCGATATGATTTCAATTGGTTGTACAATAAGTAACGTTTGGTACGAACGCAACCTTATCGATAATCCGCGATAGTTTCTACCACCAACTCGGCTACCATCGCTTCACACATAATACACCTTAAGTAATGTAATTACAATGCTTGCGTCATGTTGCAACACAGCAACGAACATAAGCACAAAAGACTTCTAAGAATTGAAGAGTTTTTTTATAATATTGGTGGCAAACGAACATACGGGTCACCTGATGGTAAGTGATCACGGCTGCCCATGGACACCTGCGACACGAGAGGAAACACAGATGCGTTGCCGGCCCTTAAGAAAGGAGTAGGCTCGTTTCTTGAAAGTTTTCTTACTTTGTCACGGATCCCATGATCAGAACCCAACCAAATTCTCATCAAACTACCCTTGAAGTACGTTCTTTCCAATAAAAAATGAATCATCGAAATCGGTTAGCGTGATATTGAGTTATTCGTCTATTTGTCGTTTACATAATTAATGCAAATTTAAAACTTATACGGTTTTGCACTGGATACCGTTGTCGGAACTGGACCAAATTGAAATGGGTCTACACGGGAATTACCAGCTTTCAAATAAAAAAAGAATAATCAAAATCGGTTTACCCAGTCCAAAGTTATGAGGTAACAAACATAAAAAAAAAAAAAAATACAGTCAAATTGATAACCTCCTCCTTTTTTTGAAGTCGGTTAAAAGTCGGCACCGACTTCCAATACATCTCTAGGTAGCACACATATTCATATGTTTTATTTAATTTGGTTAATTTGATAAACTATTTATTTTCCGCTTTTTAGTGCCTTATGGGTTTTTGATTGATATTGAAGTCGGTTAATACTTTTTTTTGAAAATTTACTTTTGTTGTTTTCAATAAGTGTTTGGGATTTCGATTGAAACACCCGTTGAACACACAAGATTATAAGTTATTATATTTCACACACTGGTTATTTAGTTGTTTACACAGTTTGTATGTACACTTTTGTAGGTCGTTATATTTGTAATTATAAATAGTTGCACATATAGTATAATAATCTGATAGATATCGCATTCCTATATAATACGAGTGCTCACCTAGTGGTCGAACTTCGACTACAGAGAAAAAAAACTATTTTCAATTTTGATAAAACTTAAAGCTCGTCAATTGCTACAAAACAAAAAAATAATGAAGAAAATCGACTGAGAAACAGAGGAGGGAGATGTTCTTAACCGTTTCCTCACTGCTTATTTATATGTAGATGATTTAACACCTAATTATAATTGATTCGATGACTTTAGTCCTTTTTTGTTAAGTAAAACTTCTTTAGGTGCAACTAGGATTTAACTGGACGACAATGCAATGGAAGTCCGGTACGGCAATATGGCGTCACGTTTCTGTACCATCCGGTTTTTAAATATTTTTGATTTTGTCAATAGCTAGTGTATAAATAAATCAATCAAACATTTAAAAAAAATTGAATAATAATAACTGGTGGAAATTTATGAAAATATATAATAATTAGCGGTAGGATTTTGAACGGAACTTACCGGGTTCTTGACTAAAGTCTGGGCTGGTTCTGCGATTCCATCACAATCACCACACAAAATATACATTGTCGTTCCGGTAAATGTTCGTAAATAAGCGTGCGAAGGTATAGATAAAATATGCGGAATTAGGAAGAGGAAATATTACATATAAAAATTAATAGATGGCGATACCAATAACAATCATGCAATAGAACTAATTATGTATATATGATCGCGCGACCGTCCTGCCTGCCATCTGGTTTCAATGTAAGTAAGTAACAAGTTAAATCAAAGCTTCATTATCTATAGCGCCATCTATAAGCTAATTCGGAACTTAAATAACACATGAAATATTATTAGCAACTCTTTGTTGTAAAGTAAATAAAATATAGAAAAGTACGCAAAAAAATAATTAATAAAAAATATTATATTAAATAATAATATTACTAGTGCTACATCATCAATAAATGCCCTTTTAAATTCTTATATCATCTACATATTTTTAAATAAATCGCCATCTCTTATAATGCCAAAGAAGTTTTACTTCAATCGCGTGTGGCGGTTACATGCATTCATTTTTTTTTCATCTAATACACATTGTATTAATAACAAACTGTAAAATATGAATGGAAAAGATCTTAGATACGTTTAATTAAAGGCATTCCGTTTAAACTTTGAGGATCTGCAACCGAAACATGTACACGAAAATGTATTTATAAATGTACTAGCTGATCCGCGTAACTTCGTCTGCGTGAAATCGGTTACCTAGCGGTTGCAATTGTATTTCTAAACTCGCACAATGTTAAAAAACCTAGAACTCCATTCCAGTCCGTTAGTGGTATCCGCCGCGAATTACGAAACCATACTTAACGATGCGCGCCAGAAAAGACGTCCGCAATATATTCTTACCGATCCTCCCGATGATATAACGGCAGCGAACGATCAGTACCAGCCTGCCTCTCCAAACAGAGCGTGTTCACACCCAAGCCCGCGTACCCACAGATCACGCCGCCGTGGTCTAGGGGTAAATTTCACTCTCGCACACCAGACTAGGCCCCCCTCGGCAATGGCTCAAGCCTAGGTCCGTTCCCTCGGTGTGAAGCCCTTGAGTACGCTGCCCGCGCGATACAGTGACACAAAATCTTACATCACTGCAACAACATTACACATATCACCTCCACACACGTGCACGCACATATGTTTACACATGAAAGTGGAAGGGTTTTATTCTTTTCCATTATCGAATTGAATTAGTTTAGAAAAAAATTGTCCGACATACAATAAAAATACATATAAGAGTTGTTGAGGTATGTATGCTTGGTACACATATATGTTTCAATAACTCATATAAGTATGAATATGTAGCTTAGCTTAGGTTAGCTAAGTCGCGAATTGCATGAGTCAGGCAACATCCCAAGCCGTGGTGTGCCGTGCACCCTTGAGCTAGTTGTCAAATAAAATCGGCTAAGTGCCATAAGCGCTCGCATTAGTAGTCCGGTGAAGCTGTTAAGACCTTGTGAGGTCAATAGCGTAGTCAGTTCGAAAAAAAAGAAACCAATTACAGCGACTGCCACCGTTTCCAATTGTGAAACTATACAATTCCGGGATTCACTCAAACACATACCTAGTTGGTTTAGCGAATCACTTACGCATGTGTGGAAGAAATTTCGATGTGGCGGACATAGCGCCATCTGTTATTCAGCAACATCAATAATTTCGTTTTGTTTGAAATACGAAGGACCGTTGAATCATATCACAAAAATACTAAAATCGCGAATAAAAAATGGGAGGGTGGGTTTAGGAAAGTGAAAATTTACGGTTATAGGTATTTTTACGGCAAATAAAAAAATACTAAAAATAAAAATTAACGAGAGAGACTCACAAACCAACATGACAGCGACGACCAGCTATGGACTGCTGAACTCTGAGTGGGCACCGTTGTTGTTGGACTTTACTGTGTCTGTAGATGAACAAATTGGTGTGCAAGAATAGATGAAGAAATTTATTTACTACTAGCTTATGCACCCGGATTTGGACTAACGAATAACATAATATCAAAATTTTCATTTACAGCGCGACAGAATGAAATAAAATGGCAATTGAGCAATTAAACATCAATCTGTCAATATTTTTAAAGATCTCCCTACTGTCTTCTGTCGCAGTAGCTATTTAAATGGGGATTTTTTAACTCAATTTTTTTACTTGCTCCTACGATTTTTAATTTATTTTTTCATACAAGCAAGGTTCTAATAATTGCAAACACATTACAAAAAAAATTGCCAAATGGGTGCAACTTTTCTAAAGTAATGCGCTTATATTTTTTACATTGATTTTTATTTATACTAGGTGAAAGGTTAGACACTCGCGGTATTTTAGGATATGTTACTTCATCTTCACATTTAACACATAAAATAATAATATCAAAACAAATACTAATAAACAACAAAGAGAACCTTAGGTGAAGTTTGTTTTAGAGAATTTCAAAAGTATGGATAATAACTTAAATAAACCTAGGTTGAAAGACCGGTGATACAACCTGCGAGCGGCGACCCAGTGTTAATAACTTTCGATAATAAAATGGACGAGAAACCCTTTTGTTTGTTCAAACTTCGATAAATTATCCTTTGTTAGTTGGTTGGCTTCACTGTCACTTCACCCGACGGTCATTGACACTGTGCTTTAACATAGACGCTTAGAGGATTGAGTATAATTTTTGAATATTTTTAGACAATTAGGTCAAATATCAAGCAACTTTTTTAAAATTGATTTAGAACGAGAATCGAGTGTAGAGCCTCCTCCATAAATATTGCTACTGTCCAAACATTCACCTGGTATAGATTAAAAAACAGGAAAACAAAATATATTCAACTGCTGCAACAGATACGTGATTATATAGCACTTTAAAATTGCTCCATATTATATGCAAAAGTTTTATAAAAATGGCTTTAAGCTGCAACCCAAAATTTTGCTTGGCTTCAATTATTATAAGGTTCCTCATATGTTCATAATGTTCTATAGTAGCGAACCCAACAGATTGCCACGAACAAATTTTCACCTGTTCTAAGGGAAGGATTTATTTTACCTTCAAATTTATTTGCAACTGCAAATCCTATATATATTTACATATGAGATATCGGGTGAAATGTTGTGTCATTTTCTAATAAATTGATTGTTAATGTATATTTCAACAAAGCCCTTGTAAAGGTAAAATGGTTACAGTCGTGTAAATAATGCATTTAAATACAACAAGAAAATAAAACAGTTATCGATCTGGAGTTAGGTAGACAACATGGTGCGTAGGGGCTTATTGTGAGTACTATTTTTGCTTTAATATTATATTGTATTGGATAGTTTAAACCAATTTATAAATTATATCCTACATTAATAAAATAAACAACGAAACGAATATCGTTAAGCATCGTAATTGTATATTGTCATTGGCTATGGCGTACTTTATTTTGTCTCATGTAACAAGGTGTCGCTTTGAAGACTAACAATACTAATAAACTGGGATTGTTTGGAAATATATTTTATTAATAATAAAATACATGTTCTCATAATTTTATTTATATATCACCGATATATATACTTCTAGTTTTATTGATTTCATCACGTGGAACATGGAAAACTACAAAAATATAAAATGTATGTGAACAATTTTTCGATTACAATTAACTTATAACCAATGTATTGGACAATTGTAAAAACGAGAAGTTATTCTAAACTCACGAAACGAATGAAAATTGAAAAAGAAACAGGACAAAGAGAAAATCGTCGCAGGATTATTTCTACCTACTCCTTCAAAATTATGTTGTGATGTTGGATAGATTGTATAATTTTTTTTTATATCATCGGTGGCAAACGAACAGGCTGATCACCTGATTTTAAGTGATCACCGCCGTCCAAGACACTAGCAATACCAAGGGAGTCGCAAGTGCGTTGCAAACTTATGTTTGAAGGGGAAGGGAGGGGGAGGGAGGAGGGGAGGTGGACCTCCGGCGCTCTCACTGCCCGAACGAAACGCAACATTGCAAGCACTGTTACTTCACGTTGGTTTTCTGTGAGAGGGTGGTACTACCCCGGACGAGCCGACCCATTTATGCTGAAACCAGTAATAGCTTCACCACCTAAAAAATCATACGTTTCAATTCTCTGTTAATTATTTCAGACGTTATTGATTTTGTTTTCATCCCATTACATGCAGGAAGGATTTAACGATTATCTTAATCGTTTCCGTGTTATTGCCATAGAGCAAAGCAACGCAGAGGAAGTGTCAAAGTGTTAGAAAATTTCCTGAAGGGTTCCTATTCGGAACTTCTACCGCGTCATATCAAATTGAAGGTGGCTGGAATGAAGATGGTATGGAACACAGTTCAAATATACTTTTAATAATAAACTCTTCTAGTACAAAAATAGTCTTATGTAAAATAATAATGTGTTTCAGGAAAAGCTGAAAATATTTGGGATCACATGACACACAATTACCCTTGTGTTATCGCTGATTGTTCTAACGGAGACATCGCTGATAACTCCTACCATTTGTATAAAAGAGATGTTGAAATGATGAGGGAACTCGGTCTTGATTTTTACCGTTTCTCTATATCATGGTCTAGAATTTTGCCCACATGTTTTCCCAATAAAATTAACGAAGCAGGAGTAGCGTATTACAATAACTTAATTAATGAAATACTTAAATATAATATACAACCAATGGTCACATTGTATTATTGGGACTTGCCCCAAAAACTTCAAAAAATGGGAGGATGGACAAATCCATATATCGTGGACTGGTATACAGATTACGCGCGTGTTGCCTTCGAACTTTTCGGGGATAGAGTTAAATATTGGATCACCATGAACGAGCCTCGGGAAATTTGCTATCAAGGTTACGGTACAGTAAAGAAGGCTCCAATGTTAGATATTAATGGTATAGCTGAATATATGTGCTCAAAGAATTTACTATTAGCTCACGCTAAAGCGTATCACATTTACGATGAGGAATACAGAGCTGTGCAAGGCGGTAATATTTTCATTACCCTAAGCGCTCAATACTACACTCCCGAAACAGAAAATGATATAGTCGCTGCAGAAGAAACGAATCAGTTCGAGGTATAAATTAATACATTTTTTACTTATTAAAGTAATAAACTTATAACATATTATTTTTACCACACGCTGTTAAAATAAGATATCAATTTCATTTTTACTTTTTCCAATACAGACCAATTCTCATTATTTTACAATATAAATATGAAATTTACATAATAATCGTTTGCAGCGCAGATGTTAAATATATTAATATACATTTTCAAACTCTGTAAAAGGCTTTGCTGGAAACTACGTTCAGGTTCATTGCTATTAATTGTTGTATTGTAATGAATGTATATGAGGTATCTTTCTTTTTTTGTCTTCATATAGATGTGTATAGAGAATTAGACTCATGTATTTATTATTAATATTGATAACAATCTATATACTATAATAAAACTGTAGCAAGGTCAAATCTGTACATTAAATATTTTTTGAAAATTTTTATCGGGGTAGACTTTGTTATCGATATAGAAGCCAAAAATAATCTTTTTACAATTTTTGTCTGTCTGTCTGTCTGTCTGTCTGTCTGTCTGTCTGTCTGTCCCTGTGAACACGCATCACTCTGAAAGTACTGAATCGATTTTGACGAAACTTGGCACAGTGATAACTAATATTACGAGATTACATCTAGGATACTTTTTATCTCATAAAACGCAAGGGATTCTCCAGGATCTGCCTGTTTGTCTGTCCCTTTGAACACGTACCACTCTGAAAGTACTGAACCAATTTTTACGAAATTTGGCACAGTGATAACTAATATTACAAGGTTACATCTAGAATACTTTTTATCTCATAAAACGCAAGGGATTCTCCAGGATAACGGACGAAAGTCAAAAATTTGTAGTTAATAAAATTTTTACGGATTTTGGCAAATTTTCATTGTGCTATATATAGCAGACAGATTAGCTAAAAAGATAAGCTATATTTCCCTAAGTTACTTTAAAAAAAATACCAAAAAAAAATCGCCAGGATTCGAACCGTCGGCTCCGGCGGACCACACAATGTCCAGTACGTTATAACTGAGCTACGGCTATATGACGTTTCTATTCGTAATCATCAACCACATAATATATGTGTAAACGAAACTGTCACTTATAGGTTGTTACATTTATTTTATTGTATTGTTTCTAAACAAAGGTGACAAGATTTTTTCCTAAAACATAAACCAAGATAATAGTTACATTCATTGTAAAGATGAATCTCAACTAAGTTCTATCAGTACGTGTGTTGTTTCGATATTTATAAAATTAGTTTTCTAAATGTTGTTAGTCTTAAGTAGTTGGGTTCAGGTTTGTTAATCTAAGATTAAAATAAATCAGTTAAGGTGTATGCAGTTATTTTTTTTTTCTCAACTGACCACACTATTGGCCTAGCAAGGTCTTAACAGCTTCACCGGACTACTGTTTGCAGTTACTATGTTGTATTTATACTATTATTATAATGAGTGGTAAAGTTTTGTTTTCGAGGAATGCTTGGTACCCACTACTGGTCCGATTTCAAAAATTTTTTCATTGTTAAAAGGTATATTATCCCAAGTTCAGTATCTCAGTAAAAAAGGTGGTTTGTATGTCAAAAGTAAAATAAATGTGACCAAATTAAAATTGAATGCAGATTTCACGTATACTTTACAAATTTTTATAAAACAAACAACTAAAACAAAATGGAAATTTAATGTAGATAAAGTTCAACTTTTACAGTATGTTACGTGATGAAGTTACAAGGGGTACTGGGAAGACATTTATCGGCAATATATGTAAGTTAGTTTTGATCTTCACTTTGATGACACTACTTTAGGTAATGCTGCGAACAGATTCTACGCTTATTTTAAAAGATTTCTCACATACCAACTGGGTATATGTTTAGTGAGTTCCTGATAGTTTGGATTCACGATTGGAAGTGCTGGATAACGCTTCAATAGGGTTTTAGGTTTTTTAAGATTATTTGCGTTTAAAAATACAATTGAAACCGGTAATAACCGATTTGGTGCAGACGAAGTTGCACGGGTCAGCTAGTAATAAATAGAATTGTTTATATTCTTTATTGATTTAAAATTGTATGTTATTCAACTTTATAAAAAAATAACACATAAATATACTTCATAATATATATAGTTCATTTTAATTCCTGTTATTTATTTGCATACATAGGTAATGTTTAATTTCTTTAACAGTGGGCAACATATTCACACCCAATTTTCTCGGAAACCGGTGATTTCCCACCAGTTCTAAAGGAAAGAGTAGCCGCTAGAAGTGCTGAGCAAGGATTTCCTAGGTCACGGTTACCTGAATTTACTCCTGAAGAAATAGAATACATTAAAGGAAGCTCAGACTATTTTGGATTGAACCATTATTCGACCTTTATTGTATATAGAAATGAATCAGTGTCTCACAGATCTCCCTCGTACTATGACGATTTACAAGTTTCAATGTACCAACCAAGTACATTAGTACTTGTAACCACCAGCTAACAAAAGTAACACGGAGCTTCAAATTTTTTTAAGGTAAAAAACAGTAGTTTTATAATAATCTTATTAATGAAACTGTTTGTTATTTTCATACTCTGAAAAGGCCTTCCCTATCAAACCTTATAAATAGGTACTGTAGTATTGCTATACGTAGTGTTAACGTAGACTTGCATAAATGTCTGAATACAAATTCTTGTCCCTTGTGACTATATACTTACATCTTCAGTGAAACAATGTTTTATATTATATGTATACATATAAAGATCTTAAGTACCCTAAGAATTATTATAAATAATAACGGCTATAATCCATAAAAAATATAAAAGGTTTTTGGGAGAGATTACATTGGCCTCGTGACTTGTAGGTAGTACCGTGGGGTTTCTACGAACTGCTGACTAAAATCCGCAAAGATTACAATAATCCTCCAATCTATATCACCGAAAATGGCTACTCCTCTTAAGGAGGACTCGTCGATGATGATCGTATTTCGTACCTCCGGCAGTACATCAGCGCCATGATCGATGCGATGGACGAAGGCTCGGATATCAGAGCTTACGCGATCTGGAGTATTATGGATAACTTTGAGTGGGGGCAAGGATATGCGTAAGTTTGTTATTTCCATTAATTTGTATTAAGATTTAATTCAAGCAAATTAATAGGTAGTATAAATCTGGAGCTTAAATACATTTTAGTTTTATGTGTGGTTAAAAGTAAAATATGTTTTTATGTCCCTAACTCCAAGTATATTAATAACAGATACAGATACAGCAGTATTTTTTACCATCGCATTTTTTATTTAAATTTCGGAGTATATTGATACAATTTTAATATTACTCTGAACCTTTTGCAGTTATAAAGTCATATATATATATCATCAGTCATATATATATATATATTATGGGACCTCGCGAATCATTTACAACGAAGTTCCAGGAATTCGGTATCTTAACTCTACCCTCCCAATACATTCTTGATAATGTAATGTATGTCCGTAAAAACTTTGGAAAACTGCGTTTTGTAAAAAACCGGCATGATCTAAATACTAGAAACTGTAACAAACTGGTCGTCCCATGTTTCAGACTTAGCAAAACCGGTAATAGTTTTTGTGTTAGGTTTTACAATAAAGTCCCAAAGCATGTTACCGATTTGCCGCTCTGTAAGTTTAAGCGCCACGTCAAGCGGGTTTTGGTATCAAAAGGCTATTATAGAGTGGATCAATATGTAAACGATGGTGATGTCTGGAATTGACTCCTCTCTGTACATGCAATAATCAAGATTGTATGATGTATTGGAAATATATGTGTTAAAAAGATGTACCCGATCGAGTTTCTTGCCGGTTCTTCTCGATGACTGGGTTGTTTTCCGAACCGGTGGTAGTTTTCACGTTCATGAGTGCCTTATTAGGCCTAAACTGAATAAAGTATTATTGATTTGATATATATTATCTTAGGTGCATAAGGGCGTAAGTTAAAGAAACAGTTTGATTTTTACAGAGAGCGATTTGGAATCTATGAAGTGGATTACAATAGTCCAGAGCGCACGCGCACTCCAAGAAAATCTGCTTTCATATACAAACAAATAATACGAACACGTTCCTTGGATTGGGACTATGAACCAGACACCATGGTGATGACAGTAGATGACGGACATTAAAATCACTGATAGTACATAAAATGTTTTGTAAATATAGCATTAAACGTGGGTTATCTATATAAATAAATAAAATTGAAATGTCTGTTTTAATGACAAAATAACAGTTTTTTATTAAATGTTTTGTCTCTCTGCTTGTTTGTTCCGGCTAATCTCAAAAACGGGTAGACCGATTTTGACAAGGCTTTCATTGACAGATAGCTGATATTATAAGAAATAACTTATTTTAGAAAAAAAAAACAGGGTTCTGTGCAAATATAACGAATTAAAAAAATTGTCCAGTACAGCGCGGACCCCACGCGCACGTCGACACTGAACAATTTTTTTGCTAAAGTAGCCTAAGTTACTCCCTGTAACTTAAGTTATCTGTAGATGGAAATCCTGTCAAAATCAGCCCAACCGTTTTGGAATTTACCCGGAACAAACAAACAGGTAGACACATAACAATTGTTTTTTTGTTATAAATATCAAATTTTTGCAAAATGGTTAAAATAAAATAAACAAAATAATATCAACGACAGATATGAATATTGTCATATATTCAATAAATAATTATTACAACAATAATATTATATATTCCTTTGGCATGAAACAGCCAGACGCACCACGGACACTGAACAAAGCCCAATCGTGGTACATAATATCGAAATTAAACCAATCAACAAATATATTCCCAAAACGATTATCACAATCTACCTACTATTTACATCACTTACAGTTACTTATAACGATAAGATTTTAAATTGAAAAGTTCAGTAATAGTTCAACATAAAAAAATTATATAAGCCAATATAGGAGATATAAGTATAAACGTTTATAAAGATAATTGTATATTAAATCTACGTAGGTATTAGTGAAAATAAGTAAAGTAACTATAATTTATGGATAATTAGGTAACTAGGATTCATAACAAATTTTTAAATTAATATAAAATATACATTACATAACATACAATAAAAGCTACACAATCCTATTTATGTATACTTATTAGGAGTAGATAGTACTCATTAGCGAAAAACTATTCGGATGCTGTGAAAAATCCTGAAAGGTTACAACTACTTATGTTTGAGAAAAGTATTATTCTATAATATTTAATATTTTTGGATACACATAACAGTAATGAAGTTACCTGTATTGAATAAACTTAAAATGTTTGTAGAGATAAATCTAAAAAAGCGTCTAGTTTCCTTGTTCTTCGTCTTGCATGATAAAGTAATCATGGAGAGGTTATCGGATTACAGTCTGCACCAAACTTTTGAAACACTCTGAACATAGCTGCACAGAAAACGAATTTAGATATAAATATTATTATATTATGTGTATTTCCGAGACAAATTAAGATAAATATATGCCAATTTTAGAGTCCTGTAATAAATATATTACACAGGCCGAACTTACGCCTATATTCAGAGCAGCCGAAAAGATTGGCGAGGATTTAGTTTTAGCTTGTCCAATGAAAAAAAAACGCTCCTACGTTTCCAGTAATTTTCTATTTACCCAATATCATATTGTAAAAATTACAAATACTAACATAAATATTTCTCTATAAAAAAACAATATAAGGCTTCAAAATTGATGGCGGATGACGGCTAACTTCAATCAAAAAATCCTCTTAAAATGTTTTTCACGCTCATCATAACTCAATATATTCATAATATCAAGATTATGAAAATAATCAATTCTATAATACGTAGCACGAGATAAACGTGAAGTGCCAGCGAATGTGACACGATTTGTCATGTGAATTTGAGATGTTTACAAGTGAACATCGCGAGTGAAGTCGTATCTAGGACCCGATCACGCCTGAGTGTCTCCATCGGTGTAATGAGAGGGTCCTTCAACCGAGCAAACAGAATCTTCCGGGGTGCGAGACGCGTCACCGGCTTCGCTCGCTTCCACAGCGGTTGTGACTGGCTTTCCTTTACCTCCACGTCGGGCTTGCAAAGCCTGTATACGAAAAACATTCAAGAAAACACACTGTGCTAACTGATACAGGCGGTTTTTAACGAAACATCTTAATTTGTCTAAAACTTTGCAACATTATTATTAAGGGTATGCGAATATTGGAATTATTCGTTGACAAAACGAATCGAATAATTGGAACAACTTACTGCTTGAATGATTTCAGCAGTTTGAGCTAATCGAATAATTCAAACTATACGAGTGAATCAAGCAGTTCAAATAAATTAAATAGTTGAAATATATTTGCAAATATTACATAATTATTAATTTATATTAATTAAAGAATCGTTCGAATTATTTGTATAGTTCCAATTGGTATCGATCGTATATTCGTACATCCATAATTATTATTACTGCAAATAAGATCAATTTAGACACCGGTTATATTTCTGGAAGTCACAAAAGTTAATATGAAGGACAGAACATAACTCCAGTCAAGATTACATTATTGTAGGATTTATTCTTGTTTCACAATAGAATTCGTATTAATAAAATACATCATAAATCAACAGGTTTCGTTAAAAATTGAATATAAATATATAGCCAAAACAGATAGGATATAAGCAAAATATTCGTTTATAATAAACGGCATAAACCGATTAAAAACTTAAATGTTAAAACAGGATACTCTTGCATAACGTTAGCTTGAAGGAAACAACAGCGGAAAAGTGTCCAATTTCCTGTAATAATATTCCATAACATAAATCCACAGTATCACGACACATCCGGACACAAATAAGCAAATCTGAAATAATGCAACAATCGGATTGCAGTGTAAGAGCATGGGTTGAGTGCGGAGGTCGAACGAGCACTGCGCAAGGGAGTGGCTCGCTACAATACTGGGTCGGACTTCCACAAGGGTCACATGCGGGTGCTCCACAGTACGCATGCGATATATTTCACATGTCCTTACCTTATCGCGACTGCCCTTTTTCTAAAGTCGGAGTAGGATGAAATATGAAACATTCAATTAATGATAGTGAAGATACATCAACACAGGGGTGAAAAGTACGCCTAAATACGTCACAATTTACTATAAATACCCAGTTAGAATACCAACACGAGTCAACTACGTTAAAGAAGAAATTTAGTAATTATACACCAAATTTCGAGGATATTAATGGTCATGCCGTTTTAATAATGAGGAACATCAAACAAACTATCTTTAAGAAAAGAGTTTTGCTCCTTAGAGCCATTTGGTTTTCTAGGTTTATCTTATTACCACTTTCTATTGAAATTTTACATATAAGAGTGTTTTGTTTAAAAAATACATTATTAATTCTATATATACTTTAATCACTATGTCCTATGACAGGACAAGCATTATTAATTTTAACAAGTGAAAAAAGACTAGACATTAAAGAAAGATAAAACGTACAGGAACATTAAAACAAAAAAATTAGAAATATTGTATAATAATATCTCCTTATCTTTATTATTGATCCTTATTTTAATGACGTCACGCTAGTAATCCATAAATTAATTTTAAAGGTACATACGTCCCTAAGTATCAAGTAATAGAATAATAACCGGTAATCAACTTGCATTAACTTAACTTTTATTAAGACAATTTATTGGAAGCGGGTAGAAAGAATAGAACCATCGCAACATCTCGATCTAATGAGGACTTTCTACTTTATTCTAAATTACAAGAACTTAACCAACACAATAGAAGGAACACTTAGGAAAACAGAAACTTGGATCAATTTCATCGATACCGAGAATATGAAGTCGTATTGTTACTTTCCTTATTTAGATTACAGTAATTATGGAAACGTACCTGTAATGAGAAACGTCGATGGGGAGGTTTTCGACCTCCTCGTCGTTTACTAATATGGGGATTATCCGTCCTCAGTGTCTTGTTCCGTAAAATTTGTAATTCCACATACAGTCTTTTGAGTTCAGCTCTCACTTCTTCTGTCGTTGGCTCCTCCTCTCCTTCGGCGCCGAATCCTTCCGCGGGACCACGGCGAGACACCTGTAAATCCAAAACATTGAATGTCAAATTTTTTATAAAAGTATATTTAGACGCAAAATATGCAAAACAAAAGAAGTAAAATTGTTTATATGCTACAGAAACATTTACAAGAAGAGAAGGAATCTAAATTAAAATGAAATATAATTAAAATAGTATTTTTTATAAGAAATCGCTTTTTCTAAGTAAATAGCGCAGATTTTTACTTATTACCTTAGAAATTGTGGTGTTATATGGACTGTGGAATATGACTTACTAGCCTTTGCCAGCGGCTTTGCTCGGATTAATATAGATTGGACCTATCACTTGGGAACAGTACTTTTTTTCTAGATGAAAGGCACCCTTTGTCTTTTTCTATACTCCTGAGAACGTGTATGCAAAATTTAATGATGATCGCTTGGGTAGTTAAGACATGAATATATAAAAAACAAACAAAAAACATATATCAGTGCCATATTCAGTAAGGGTTTTTAGTTTATAGCTTAATAGGAATCCTGACCTCCTGTGCGAGTGACCTGGTCCGGTATCCGTGCCACAGACGAGGTGCGAGTACGCACGCGAGCGCGGCGCCGGCGGAGAGATGTGCTCGTGCAGCCGCCGCCACCGGCCACCGCTCCGGCGCCGCGTCCGGCACCACCCATGCAACAGCACGCCACCACGTACCGCAAACAGCTTCCACCCATAAAGCTGCTGAGAGCCAGCCACGCTCCTGAAATCAACAAATAACAACTGATGAAACAATGTTGCTGTAATACAAATTCTATTTCCGAACGACCATAAGCAGTTTTTCTCTAATGTCATCTATTTACTTTCCTCATAGATATTAATATAGTTTTACATTTCCTTTGAAGTTTTACCACCATCATTTTTCCTAATTCTATTCACTGCATTTTCAATTATAGTTCGACTCCAAGAATTGTGGTTAACCAAGTGAAAATATTTAACCATTATTGAAACATTTATTGTAATGTAATGAAATGAATAAGAATAATCTAATAAATAAGTCCTAATAAACGTATTAAATATGATAATGTAAAGATATATAAACAATGCATATTCAACAAGATAATAATTTATTCCTCAAATGACCATACTTGGAAAGGGACATTGGCATTTCTGGCAGCATAAGCTATTCTTATTCCAGCTGCGAGTAACAATATTTCGGCGGCTGCAGTAACATGATGCCAGGCAGCTCGAGAGCATCCGTTTTCGTCTTCTTCGCATGCAGCAGTAGCTGTGAACGCTGAAAGGTAGCATGCCGCTCCCAGCATCATGGCACCTACCACGCGAAGGACCTATAACACGATTTACATATACAGAAAACATTCAAGTCTTGGCAAAATAGCTCTCAAGATCAGCTGCAGGAACATACCCAAAGGTGTTTGGTGATAGATTTTCAAATCGAGGGTATTAACTAGCAAAACCAATTTAGAAAGAGCCCTGCTACTATGCTATGGTTTCTGCTTTATGTTTTTCTTCATTGAAAGCAAAAAGCACCGCTCATTTGCCAAAGATTCGAAACTACGTTGTCCGTTGTTGCGATTTCTAAACACTGAGTTTATATCGCTTCTAACTGATCCATCATTGCTTGATGGCAATATCACAATGTTATAATGATATAAATAAGAATGATTTACTAGATACACTAAGAATATTTGTAAATTTTAGTAAATTAGTTCCCAAGTGCAAAAAGCTGTCATTATGATTGAAATATAGAAATTAGAGTTATGGTACCTTTTTTTTTGTAATTTATATTGTAAACTGTTGTTTACGTATATTACTTTATATGTAATGGGTTAAATAAAGTATTTCAACATAATGTACTGGCTGTTGTTATGTATCAACTTATTTTTCTTTTTTATACACAGGATTTATTTCCTATATCATCTAATGTAACAAAACAGGTACAAAAACCTTACCAAAGAATACACCTATAATCTAAAGAAATATTCATATAGATCGTTCCAGTAGTTTTCGTATTATACGCAAAATAACGAGCAGACAGACAAAAAAACTTGTAATAGTATGTAAGGATTACAGTTTATATATCACTGAACAGTAAATTTAGTTTTATCAAAAATCCTAATAATTATCAAACTGTGCCAACTATTATAGCTTACCCTATATCGGTTTTCCTTACCAAGACGCTCTGATCTCAGTAAGGTAATTGACATAACAAAGCGATGGAACAATTTATCTACGTACCTCAGAGTCTCTCGGCGTCCATCGGTGAGCTTTCCTAGTGCGAAATTCAGCCAACAGTACCCATAACCTTAAAACAACTGAACCGTAGCACGCAACGAAACCGAGTTCACGGAACCACGCACCTGCTACACATCTCCATTTCGCCACTGTTATATACTGAGAAGCCGCCTGGGAACAATAACATATTTCTCCAAAACATTACACGCATTATAAATAAAATTAATCATACGGAGAAGGTTTTGCTGCTAAAATATCTGGAGCTAAATATAAAAAGCTAAATAATAGTATGACAACTAATAAATTGCTCTCAAATACATTTAAAAGTCGATTTACTAAAAATAAATTTACTGAAAGAACATAATTATGTCAGAGTCTTAACGTTTTACAATATTTTTCAAAATCTATTAGGTGTGATAGTGTTTAGATATCAGATATAAGTTTTCACATCATTCTTTATATAATGATAAAACAGTAAATATTTAGTTACTCACTGAACCATATATCAATAACGCACCCAACAGAACTACTTCCAAAACAGTCCACATCCCCATCGCCACAGCCTGAAAAATAGATATTATATATGTATATAATCATTGTAATGAAACGCTAAAACGTTTTTATTTTTAGAATTATTGTTACCTTGCATTTCCTCTTTCGAAAAATAATGAGTCCAATAAGTAAGCATAACAGCATCCCAGCTAAATTAGCAGCAAGCAGAGTAATGCGGTAAACGTCGGACAGGCAAGCAGTCACGTCGCTACCCATCCCACAGGGAGTGCAAGACAAGACAAGGTCATTTTCTACCAGATTAGATCCAGTCATCCAGCCACCACCTACTTCACTCCAGTGACCGTCGCGACATTTGCAGCGGTACTGAAACACAATTTCAGAATACAAATTTGTAAAATGTAGAATTGTTAATTTTTTGCGAGTATAATCATATGTTGATTATTACCTCAATGCGTCGTTGACTAGATCCTAATGAAGGAAAAGCTTCACAATCTGTCGTAGCGGAATCACATTGTGGTGACATGCCGAGCCAGTCTTGCATCGTGTCTTCACAGGGCACACTTGGCCAACGACGGAAAATTGCAGCTGCAGCTTTAGTAAGGCCGGCGCCTTGTGCTGCAGCCGCTCCACCCCACCAACCTATGTCATCCTTCTCGCAAGAAAACCACGCATTAGACCAGACTACTGCAGTGGCATTCCATGCAGACGCAAGTGTTCTCCAAAATTGGCTCAAGGTGACAGAATTATTTTGTTGGAAGACGATGACTCGAGGAGGATCGGCAAGATAAAGGACTCCGAGATGCAATTGTGGGGCACCGAGCGCAACCGCGGCGGGTGGTGGACCAAGGGGAGCCCGGGCCGCTGCACGTGCCAACGCAGCTGCACGAGCTTCGTCTGCTACGCCTTGTTCGACCAGTTCAGCTAATGCTCGTGCAGTATGGACAGTTGCTGCTTCGTGTTCGCGCACGTTCTGTAACAAATTATCAATTATCTTAAGTCATCCTATCAAGAAATTAACCTGTTTTTTTTAATAAAACGAGCGACATACATATGGTAAAGGTGGAGTATTTCGTAGCACGAGAGATTCGCAAAGAGGTGCAGATGTAGAGGCTGTAGTGGCAGAATGCAGGGCGCGTTGCTCGGCGGGCGCAGGGGCGGCAGCGGCGTACGCGCACCACGCTAGTGCCCACGTCGCCCACCGCGCCCTCATCGCTCACCTATCACGCCAGACGGTCTGCAAAAATTAATAAAAGTATTCATTAATATACTTATTATTTGATATACATTATTTGAATCTTATAACAAACTATAGCACAGCTGATTTCTGTAAATAGAACGGATGGCCTAATGGTTTAAGTGGTCACCAAAAAGTTGCCTCCACGCTGAGTGCTGTGGATTCAAATCCCACATCGGATAATGATTTGTGTGATTCACAAGCGATTGCTCTGCCTCTGGGTGTATTATGTAATAATGTGATGATTTTACCGAACAAGCTTCGAAACTATAAATTGACATAGATCTTTCGATGTTAAAGGTTATATATCTAATGTCACCCTTAAGCCCACACGCATGTGGTGTTAAATTTAGATTATGCGGTCTAATTTCAACATTGAAAAATAGGAAATTGTCTATGATGAAATCAGAACACAAACTTTATTTTGTCTTCGATAAAACACCAAAAAGTCTTTAATGATACTAAAAGATTTTTTTCTATTGAATTTTCAGATTAACCCTTTGTAGTGCTACGATATAAGTAAAATGGTTTGAAACGTGGCTATAATGACTAAATCGGTCAGACGTTGTTGTTTATAACAAGTTTAAAAGCTTTAGTTGAAAGGAAACATCATGAAAAAACTATAGCGCTGTTCAAAATCCATTACTATCCACCATACATGTTTTTTTTGTCGCTATTCCTCCCTTTTTAGACAATTTGATCACCTTTTTTTCATGGGGAAATTTCTAACAGATATCCATCCCACCGGGCAGCAGTGAATAAATATGCTCGAGTCGCACGGGCTAAAACCCCATGGTACCTTTTTACGCCTTTTGGCCGAGTGAGCAGGGACTGTCTTATCGGCACTACATCTGCTCCTCCGATAGGGGACTCCTACTAAGGGGACCCAATTGCGGTCTGAGGGGTCAAGATGGTAGATCCCTTAAGGGGAAGTGGAGGTTAGACCCCCCTGACGAACTGTGGGAGTCGCATCGGCACAGTGCGCCTCCACCACATGGACCTGTGCAGTCTAATTTCCCGGGCGACGCACATGCCTGTGACATCGCCCCCAGGTCCAACTACGGCGATTGGAGGTTATTGCCTACACCCGACGACGCCGCGTGGTTCGTCAGTCGCGGGATGGGAGTCTAGTGGTCCACTCCCTCTTCCTCTCCGCTGCCTCCTTTGCGAGCATGGCTATCTCGCAATACGAGGCGACGGAGATCCACCCGGCCTCGCTCTCAGCCATCTTAAAAACGACAGTCGGGAGCGAGAAATCACCTACTAAATTTTCTTTTAAACATCAGATGTGATCAAGTACAATGACGGAATAAAAAGTCTAACTGAAAACATCTATACATATAATGTAAATGATATGTCTGTATGTAATATCAAAATGTCAAATTTTTAATGATTGGATATGATCGATACCGATAGCAAAAATATAATTTTTAAAATTTTTGTCGGTAGGACCGATTTTAACAGGAATTTCACTGACAGATAGCGGACTTTATAAAAAGTAATTTAATCTAATTTTAATTAAATTATTAAAAGTAAATATATTAAAAGTTATTTAATTTTGTGAAGGAAAGGTGGTAGGGTACCTGTACCCGTCTAAATCGTAGTCACCATACTATTTGTAATAAATTTGTCATAGTGACTCTCTTTTTTGTTGTCGCGTTTTGGTATCTATAAATATCCAACTGCCGAAAAGCGACAAATGCCGATGGGTCGTGTTCCACATGATATTTTTGGTTTACTTTGTGCTTACCTACTAACATGCACAATGCTGTCTTTTTGTCCTGCTACATAAAATCGTATATTAAAACTTAAGAATCTACTTGAATATAAAAAATAACATATTATGTAAAATAAATTTATTCCTGCGATAAAACCATCGTGGGTGATATAATAAGTGATAGATTAGAATAACAAGTTGACATAAAAAGTTTAGCACTTCTTCATGTGTCAAGATATACCCGAATGTAAACATATCAAAACAAGCCACTTGAAGCAGAAATGTTTACAGATAAGGATTACAATGTTTATCCACATACATGATATACTAATAACAATTTTGAAGATCACAATATTCTGTCCGTTACATTGATATAATATTACATTGTGATCATTTTGAATTTAACATAAATAAATATTTAGGTAATTATAAAGTTACATCAGTGTCACGGTATACATGAAATGCGACTCAAATTATTTAAAAAAAAACCGACTTCAATGTAAAAAACCAATAAAGCACTAAAAAGAGAAAAATAACTAAATTATTATATTAAATAAAAAATATTGATATTTGCGCTACTTAATAATATATATGAAGTCAAATTTATATGAGACCACCTTTGAGTATAACCAATACAAATAAAAAAAGAATCGTTAAAATCGGTTCATAATTGACGAAAATATCGATTAACATACATAAAAAGCACATACAACCGAACATAGTGACCTCCTCCTTTTTCGAAGTCGGTTAAAAAATTAATAATTTCCGTGTAATACATAAATATCGTTGTTGTAAATCGAAGCAATGGAATAGAACATAAACACTAAAAGATTACGTCCAACTTAATACTGGCTCGCATATCACACAAAATTTCAGAATAAAAACAGTAATTAACTCTCTACCTCCCTCAAACTTAAAATCAGTCGCGAAACACCTGGTGATTCTGCCGGCAACTGCACTTGAAAGTCAGAGTCTCTAGGTTTAGCGTGTTTGTCACCTTATACCACATCGTTGTTTAACATCAGATAACATCGTGGTCAATGGTAGGATTACAAAGTATAAAATAAATTGTCGTTCTTCTCTGATTGTCCGAATATTAGAAGTAACAGATTCTAACACAGATTATTAATGTTTAAATTTAAAACAAAATATACCGCCTTTAGTTTTCTAACCAGAATTGCAACTATCACTATCACAAGTGCGTGATGTATAATTTGTGTATTTTTTCAACACAGTCAAAGATGCTGGCAGAAGCTATTCATAGTAACAGTGAATTTATTTCTAACACCAGACATTTCCAAAAATGAGGCATATAGTTTTCTTATTATGAACGATTTCCTCTTTTATATTACGAAGTAGCAGCGATTCGTGCAATCTACTTTTTTATCTTTTTCTTTTGTATTATATAGGTGACAAACGAACAGGTGTTCGTGAACCTGATGTTAAGTGATTACCACCGTCCATAGACACTTGCAACACCAGGGTAGTAGCAAGTGCGTTGGCAGCCTGTTTTTGGGGGAAGGGGGAGGGAAAGGAGTGGTATCCACCATACCATCAGTACCATCAGGTGCTCTCACTGACCGAACGAAACGCAACAATGCAAGCACTGTTACTTCACGTCGGTTTTCTGTGAGTGGGTGGTACTACCCCGGGCGATCCAACACATTCATGCAGAAACCAGTAATAGCTTCAGCGTGGCTCTACCACTTACAAAACTTACTACATGAGGTTAAATGGTCACTGCAGCCTGTGCCTATGTAAAGCCATCTTCAAAAAACCGCGGCCCCGAGGTCAGTCATAATGATGAGATAGAGGTGTTACTCTTGAGGACTCATAAGCGTCTCGTATGTCAGCGCTTATATTCAACCACACTTTCTGAACCGGAACATCGCTGTTTTGTAGGAGAAATTAATAATTCCACAATAAGCTAATTGGGAGCCACATTCTACAAACAGGCTTATTCCAAATGTATAGGTAACTCTTTGGAAGCACAGGATAAAATTATCAAGCAAATAAGACGATGAACCCGAAACAATCACAAATTTAAAAGGTTCTATGTAGCGAAATGGAGTTTACGATTTACGTATTTTAGCCTGCATCTAGAATCACAATTGTGTAGTTATAACAAACTACACAGATCTAAATTAGGGTAGTGTCCTAAGGCCTTTGAATCAGACTATAAAACATTCAAAAGTCTTTCTTTCGTTTTCCGTACAGTATCTGTCTAACTTTAAAATACAGATTTTGAAATATTAACTTTCCCATAAAAAGGGGTGTTTATATTTTTTCTAGGGATCTCGGGGTTCTTGTTCCAGAATTCAGAACAGGCAGCTAACTACGCTACTGTTTAAACCTTAATAATATGAAGTCAAATCCCTTTGATTACATATGTCAATATACTTATTTTTTTATAGAGAGAGAGATTACCTACAACTTGTCATGTTTTCAGGTAAGTTAAGAGTATCAATACCAACCATAGCTGATAAAATGATTAACTGTGTCAACATGAGTACTAATTTCAGATCGCCTGATAAATAACGACCAATATAAGTACAAAAAAACTTTGTATAAACTCAGATGACAATAAAGTGCTTTGTGATTCAGTCATCATCAAAATGTCATTTTATCGTAGAGTTATGTAAGTGAGAATCATTAAAATTATTTTTAAATATATGTACCGGTACACCTAATTTTTATAAAAGAATATTTAAATTAAATTAATAATTTAAAAATTAAACCCTACAAAGATTATTAAGCAAGGTCAATAAAGGTCACTTTTAAATTCGCAGAATTTTACTTGTATCGTACGCCCTAATAGCTGACTGCAAGGTAGTACAGAGAGATAGTGTGAGGAAGTTTCCCGATGGATTTAAATTTGGTACAGCGACCGCTTCATATCAGGTCGAAGGCGGATGGGATGAAGATGGTAAATACGTTTATGCAATATTAATTTCACCACAAATATAATAGATATATAATATAATATATATGGTCATGCTATAAGTAGCAATGACAAGTCTTTAGGTGTAAGCATACATTAGCACCAAAACGATGAAAACTTATCCAAACATATTGTTTTTCTATAATTTGATTGTAATTTTTTTGTAATTTTGTTCATCAACATTTTATATTCCTTAGGAAAATCGGAAAACATTTGGGATCGTCTAACACACCAGGATCCAAACCCAGTGAAAGAAGGAGGCACTGGAGATATCGCTGATGATTCCTACCACCAATACAAAAGAGACGTCGAAATGATGAGAGAATTGGGACTCGACTTCTACAGATTCTCTCTTTCCTGGACTCGAATCTTACCTAACAGCTTCCCAGATCAAATAAACGAGGCTGGAGTTGAATACTACAATAATTTAATCAATGAAATGCTCAAATATAATATTGAACCTATGGTCACTCTATATCACTGGGATTTGCCTCAGAAACTAATGGACATGGGTGGATGGACGAACCCGCATATAATCGATTGGTTTGGAGATTATTCACGTGTTGCTTTTGAACTCTTCGGTGATAGAGTTAAGAATTGGATAACAATGAACGAACCGCGTGAAGTCTGCTATCAGGGATACGGTGGTGGAACTTTGGCACCACTAATAGATTATTCGGGAGTGGCCGATTACATGTGCAGTAGAAACCTTCTTTTGGCTCATGCAAAAGCTTATCATATTTATGATGACGAATTTAGAGCATCACAAAACGGGAATATTTTTATTACATTGAGCGCAGGGTCTTATTTTGGCGCCGATGAAAGCCATGACGAAGCAGCATACGACACCAGGATGTTTGAAGTAAGTCAACAGTTTATATCAAAAATATGCATTTAAATTATAATTAATTAATTATTTTCATAATTTGTATACTACTATCAGTATATAAGACTATTATCGTCATACATGCAACTTCGATGATATATATAAATAAAAATCAATTGCCGAATGTTGTAAGTGGATTACTTCAGAAAGTTGCACCTATTTGGCAATTCTTTTTTTATTTTGTATGTAATTTTCAGGACATGTTTTGTATGAAAGAATTGTTTAAAACTTCGTATAGAAAAGTGAAAAAATTGGGTTACAAAATGTACGTATAAATAGTAAGTGAGATAGTAGGATTTTTTCCAAAAACATTGACACAATTAACAGGCTGATATTCAGTTATTCTGTTATTTTATTTCGTGGTATGATCGTGTTATAAACGGCAGATTTATCTCATTTTGTTCGTTAGTATACCTGTGTGCCAGCTAAAATTAATATATATTTTTGATATATCTTAATATTATAAATAAATTATGTACATTGTAGTGGGGCCAGTATGCACACCCAATATTCTCGGTAACCGGTGACTATCCACAAGTTATGAAAGACAGAGTAGCAGCTAAAAGTAAAGCCCAAGGCTTTTACAGATCTAGATTACCTGAATTCACTCAAGAGGAAATTGAATATATACGTGGTTCATCCGACTTCTTTGGTGTAAATCATTACTATTCATCCTACGTGTATAGAAATGAATCAAGCGCCAATTACCACGCTTCACCCTCATACTATGACGATATTGAGGTGCGAGTATATCAAAATGACGAATGGATTATTGGAGAATCAAGCTTTGTTAAGGTAAATTATTTAAGATGAATCTGTAAGTGAATAGTACAACAAAACAGTTTTATTTTTCATATGATTGTCATATAAAGCCATTTAAAATTAGATATTTGTACTGAAATGACTCTTCGAAACGAATTTTTACATCCTATATTTCTATAATACAGCATATAAATAGGCAGTGGGGAAACAGTTTAGAATATCTCCCTCCTGTGTTTGTCAGCGAAGTTTATTCATTCTTTTTAGTTTTGTAGCTACTGACTAGCTTTAGTGTTATCAATAAAAAAATGGAAAAGTTTTTTTTATCTCTATTGTCGAAGTTCGACCACTAGACGAGCACTCGTATAGGCATAATAAATAGGCAGAGAAAAAACAGTTAATTATATCTTCCTCCACTGTTCTTTAACTGTTTTTTTATATTTATTAATTTCTTTTAGTAAATGTTGACAAGACGAGTGTTATAATAAAAATTTAGAAGTAGATTTTTTCCAACATTTCTGTTTGTTCCTTATCCTTCACAAGCTAAAATATTCGTATAATATATATAATAACACGGGAAGAAAAGTTGCTGCGCCTTATTATGGTCGAATGTCGACCACTGGACAACCACTAGTAAGATTGAAATAATGGAATTAACCTATTGGTAACAGCGAATATAATATACTACTAGCCACTGCCCGCGACTTCGTTCGCGTGGAATAGTTACTTTGGGCTAACGCTAACACAGAGCGGAAGCTCTCAAGAGAAAAACACCCCGATTTTGAAATATTCATCATTGGTGTTCCGCTCCTTATTAGTTTTGGCGTGATGATACATAACCTATAACCTTCCTCGATAAATGAGCTATATAGCACTGAAAGAATTTTTCAAATCGGACCGGTAGTTCTTGAGATTACCCCCTACAACTTCACAAAACACAACGTCACAAATTTTACCTCTTTATAATATAGTATAGATTATGTTAATGTTTAAAAGCGTATATAGTCTAAATCAGTGTCAACAGAAAGCCGAACATACAGAGGGTCTGGCTTTCCAGTGCAGCTGCCTATAACTGATAGGCTGCTTGGCGACAGATGTTCATCTTGAGGGTAGTAGCTAGCCAGACGGACATTAGAAGAAGCTGTAGTACAATAAAATGGTTTTATCAAGAAGTTTTCCTCCTTCGAAAATTCCGGCTTCTTGCAGGATACAATCCAACATCTACTAATGCGATGTCAGAGCAAGCTACCATTAGATCATCATCACTTCTTACCTTAAATCAACTTACAAACTTGGCTTACACGATTTTGTATTTTTAGTTTGTTCCATGGGGATTCACTCAATTGTTGAGAGATATCAGAGAAGATTACAATAACCCCATAGTTATGATGACTGAAAATGGATTCGCTACACACGGCGGTCTGGCAGACGAAGACCGTATCAGATACTACAGAGGTTACCTGAACGCGTTACTGGACGCGATTGATGAGGGATCCGATATCAGGTGTTACACGGCTTGGAGTCTCATGGACAACTTTGAATGGATGTATGGATACACGTAAGTATATTAAATTTTGGTAAAGTGTCTATTCCAGTATTATATAAGTGCCAAAAAGGAATGAGAAAGGTTTTGCTTATTTTTGGTGATATGGGAGCTGTGGGAGTCTGAATAGTGATTAACATCAGCAATATTTACTTATTATTTTTTGTAAAAAATCTCCGAATACTTATGTAAGCATACGAGTGGGAGGTAAGAGCTTTACTCATTTTTGATGACAAAGGGGAAGATGACTGAAATTCTTCTTACGTAATGCTTGAACGGTCCAAAAGCAAATATTTCACATTTTATTAGGTACCGATGTTATCTCTCTTTATATGAATGAATAGCTACAAGAAAGAGCCAAATGTCAATGTAGGGAATGCTAACGTTCTTATATAGCAATAATTATTGGATATATTAGGTCTTTACCTATGAAATTACCGTTTTGTATGAAAAGTTTTAAACGAATTTTTTTCATGTATTTTTTATATGTATTAATCGAAGTAATCACCCATGCAATCAATTCATCTTTGCCAACGCAGTGGCAGTTTATTGATGCCTTTCTTAAAGAAATCAGCTGGACGGGAGGCAACAAATTCTTCAAAGGACAATTTTTTACTGCCTCTCGGGTATTGAGATTTTTTTCCCGCCAAGGAGAATTAACCAAATATCTGGAAATTTAGATTGTAGTAGTCTTGTAGTTGTGGCAAGGTCTGATGAGTAGGGCGGATGATGGCCAACGTTTGTCAACCCCAGTTCTTGCAACTTGGAGACCGTCTGCTGTGCAGTATGAGGTCGCGCGTTGTCGTGCAGGAGCAGCGGGGACGAGCGATTGACCAATGCTGGTTAGAGATGTGCCAGCTTTTCCATCATTGTGTTCAGTTCTTCACAGTACACATCTGCAGTAATGCTCACGCCGTTTGGTAAGAAGCTGTGATGAATCACACCGGCGCTAGACCACCAAACAGTGACCATCACTTTTCTAGGGGTAAGTTTTCGTTTAGGGCATTGTTTAGGTGCTGAAACAGGATCCAACCAACTTGCTGAGCGCTTGCGGTTATCAAACAGAATCCATTTTTCATCGCAGGTAACAATGCGGTTCAAAATTCCTTCATTTGTGTGTCTGTTGAGCAGTGCAAGGCACGTCTCGACGCGTACTTCGCACTGGCGATCATTGAGTTCGTGGGGCACCCATTTGTCAAGCTTTTTTACCTTGCCAATTTGATGCAAATGGACCAATATTGTTTTGACGCTAACGTCGAAAGCTGCTGGTAATTCAGCCGTAGATTGTGTATCATCAGCTTCCACAATCGCCTTTAATTCATCATTGTCGACCAAAGTCTTCGGACGACCGCGAGGTTCATTTTTCAGGTCGAAATTCCCAGAACGGAAGCGAGCAAACCAATAACAGGTGGTGCGTTGGTTTGTAGTGTCAGCTCCGTAAACGTCGTTGATGTTGCGTGCCGCTTGTGCCTCGTTGCTGGCACGACGGTACTCATGTTCCATAATTACTCGAATTTTTAACGTATCCATGATGACAAAAAAGATTGAAATGCGATGAAAACGTAACACTAATCAATAAACAAATGATTACTTTTGGAAAAAGAATTCCATGTTTTTAAAATAAAATTAACTTGAAATTAGAATTCTTAGCCAAACAAAAAATATTTTGATTTGAAATGGCCAGTACTGCAGAACGGCAATTTCATAGGTAAAGACCTATTATATTAGCGTGGCCATCCAGTGGTTTGATCGGTGATTTACTGACCCGGTGTTCACAAGTGCGACACTTAGGAATTCAGAATCTGCATTTTTCTCATTTAAAGCGGTACCATTATTAGCAGACGGTGATGGAAAACATGTTGAGGAAACCTGGATCTGACCCCTAAGTAGTGTTTATATCATGTATTATATATCAGAGACATGCGAAGTGCTTATGCACATACCTTCCCACGTGAAAAGACCTTTGGCTCAGCAGTTTCACTCTTACAGGCTTGAAATCTTCGACTAATGCATTTTAGCAGTACACGGAACACAGAATAGAAACATGGGTACTAACATACCAATTTGACTATAATTAAACGTATATATTCTATTTACAGAGAGCGTTTCGGCCTATACGAAGTCGACTACAACAGTCCGGAGCGTACCCGCACACCCCGTAAATCAGCTTTTGTGTACAAAGAAATTGTACGTACGCGAGCACTCGACGTCAACTACGAGCCTGACACTACTGTAATGACAATTGACGAAGGACATTGAATAAACGGATCATAACATTCGTTACGACTAAGTTTTTAACGACCCTCCTTCACAGAAGAATTTAATGTGATAGAACGAATGCCTCGAATTGGTGGTAGCCATTGCTAACATCCACAATATCAATAAAGTATATTAAATTATTTATCTTGATTTTTTATTAATCTATATTATATTTCAGTACAATTCCGTAAAATACACGTATACTTATGTCTCTTTTTTATAAAGCTTATAATACGATTTTAATTTGAATGAAGAAAGTTTGAGAAATATATATAGCTGGTAAACTATGGTATAATTTTCCAAAATACTGTTATGATTTCTAAACAATAAATTTAAATATGTTGTATATTTTGAATTTTGTTAATAGACCATTCGTAGTTCCAATAAAATAAAATACGACTATTACCCGATTTATTATGTACATATATGAATTTGGATGCCGGATAACAAAAGATGGATGAAAGAAAATTGTAATTGGTAGAGATACCAAAGTTAAGATAGACGTAAAGTGTTGTTACGACATATAAGATTAGGAATGGTTATGTCACGCTAAAATTATTATTCTTCCAGTAGGGTGGCTCTCCGGGGACCCCCCCCCCCCAAAAATTTAAAAAAAAAATAAAATTTTTTTTTTTTTTTTTTTTTTTTTTCGTTCAGTGAAAACCCCAAATCCCCACCCCCCCCCCCCCCCGGCCCCATTCATCCTCCCCGTCCCTCAAACACAGGCCGGCAACGCACTTGCATTCCCTTGTGTTGCTAGTGTGACGGATGGCGGGACACTTCCACTCCCCCCCCTTCGTATCCCCCTATAATATATAAAAAAAAGGTACGATATAAAATTAGGTGGTTATGCAGTGAAATTATACAGAAAACCAGTAGTAGAGAAGTAGAGACGTAGGTTAGTGTGTATAGGGTATGTCAAGAAAATGTATGAGTCATATAGAGCTCGAAAGGAGAGAGAGAGAGAGAAAATCCAAAGAAGGTATGGGTGGGTTGTATGAGGTATGACCTGTGTTTAATAGATATGAATACAGAAATATTATATGGTATTTGATAGAGGAGAGTAGAGGAAGCCATGTTAAGTATTGGTACATGTTTGATCCCACTTAAGTAAGATAAAAGTAAGAAAGAGAAGAAATATAAGTATATATTTTTGTAGTTTTTTTGGCAACTAATCTTCTAGTAGATTATTACTGGCATTGTCGAGTAGGTAATGATATTACAAGTTTCTTGCGATCATTTCAATGTTCCAGGATAGTAGCCTTCTTGTTACAACTTTCCAGGAAGTTTTTGTGGCGAGTCATAATCCATGCTCCGTGGTATTATTTTCCATCCACTTCACTTATGCACAATAACCAAACTATATTACGTAAACACCATCAATATTACAAAATATACAGAGAAATAACACAAGACTATGAATAAAATATAAAGTACTATATAACATTCCAAGATCCAGCCAAAAAACTCCCATAATTGTGTTCTATAGAATATTTTAAATATATTGTTAGTCATATAACATATGGTCTTAAAATATTAATCCTATTTCGTTTACTCATGTCACATTATTTATCAATACGAGGTTATAGTCTCTGTGGATAAAACCAATTAACTGGCTGCTTCCACTGATACCGGTTCACTGGGCCGCTAGATAGATAGCTCAGATTATGGAGTGCCGACGCTGCCGCACAAATTATTATAGGATTTTCGAGATTGCATCGGATAATTTAATTGGGGATTCCATTCGACAAAGTTGATGTGCAATATGGTAATTGTAGCATGGAAGTAAATGTGCATAAAACACTAATATAATTAAAGTTTAATAATCTTTGATCATTCTAATAGTGACGTATTTTAAATTATTTAGATTATTTCTCTACCTATTCACATGTGGTTTTCAAATTCAAATATTATATAATAATAGTTAATAATAATTTTTTCTTCAGAGTTTAACATTTGTAACGGAACTTATTAAGTATTTGAAGTTATTGATAAAAAAACAAAATAGTAAATGAAAATTTGAATTAGTTACAAGAATGCGTTAGAATAGGAGATTTATTATTGACATAATAAAGCATTGGGATAGGAATATGTATCAAGATTTTCATCACATTTATTTGTAAATAAAAAAATACTGGCAACCAGAATATTTCAGTATAAATGTTCCACGGATAAATATTCATTCCATTTAGTGTTCAATTAGGTGATCGAACGAATTCAATTACGAATGACATGAAAATTCAACACCACACAACAACGCTTAACATTGTAATGATGTCACGTGCAGCACGGCAATGGGTAAGGGAGAAACAACCTCATTCGACATATTCTACTGTAAGGTGATGTTAAAAATAGCCTATATTCGTATGATTGATTTGTTGAGGTCATAATTTTCAGAAGTGTCACAGAAAAAAAAGTTTAAATGTCTTGCTGAATTTTAAATTACCATAAACCATTCTAGCGTTACATAGGCTTATGAGAAAGTAATCAAATAACTTTCTACAACTTAGGGTAAATAGCAGTCTTGGATATAAAATCTAAAAATGGTACCATTAATTATTTTGTTTGTGTTGCCCTCAACATATATATCAATAGGTGTGTTACATAAACATAAGTCCTAACCGAAGTATAATTATAAAATTATAGACGGCAAGTGTGTTTATTTGTTACGTTTTTACGCCTTAAACACTTAACCGGTCATCATGAAATCTTGCTCTACGTTGTCAGGGGTACATAATATATATATTAGTAGCAAGGAATAATACAAATCTATATTAATGTCAGCGATACTGCGAGCAAAAGCTAGTACTAATATACAAAAACAACGGCATTGTAATTGTAATATGTATTTTATAACAAAGAGAAATCAATGGAGCCAATTAATTAGGAAAGAGTATAAGAATGTGAATAAAATAGCGTAAAATATGACCATGAATATAAAGAATAAGTAATATAAACACATACGTGAAAATAAAATATATTTTCCAATATATAAATATTATCATCATTACATAGTATAAAACAAAGTCCCCTACCGCGTCTGTCTGTCTGTCTGTTCGCGATAAACTCAAAACCTACTAAACGGATTTTCTTGCGGTCTTTACCAGTAGATAACGTGATTCATGAGGAAGGTTTTGGTATATAATTTGTCAAGGATTTTTTTTATAATCAGAGCGAGACAACGTCTGCCGGGCCCGCCAGTATCTATATATAAATATAATAAATCTGTAACAAGGCCAAATCTGTACATTAAATATTTTTTTAAAGTTATAATCGGGGTAGACTTTGTTATCGATATAGAAGTAAAAAATAATCATTTTACAATTTTTGCCTGTCTATCTGTCCCTGTGGACATGTATCACTCTGAAAGTACTGAACCAATTTTGACGAAACTTGACACTGATAACTAATATTATAAAGTTATTATTATTCTAGAAACGGGGATATGCAGGCATTAGTCCTGTATCACTGCGATCAGTACTGATCTATTGTGATCGCCCCATATTACTAAAGCTCCCTCTCTATTGTTATAACATTTAAGAACTGCAGGACTTTTTTGGAACCTCATCCTTTGGTGTACCTCATCCGGGAGCAATACATGCTTTCCCAGAATCCGGTTTTGTGTGGGCTTCAGCGGAACACATTCACACAAGAGATGTTTGGGAATTTCATCCACACTATCGCAAAATCTAAAATTTCTTGTGCTCTGTACACCAATGTTGTACAAACGTTTTTAAGACAACAGTGTCCAGTGAGTGCTCCCAATAAAACCCGTAATTGATTCCTACTGAGTAACAAGGTCTTTCCAGCACGACTATGGTTGAATGCCCTGATGAGTTCTTGGAATGTTGTTGTCCTGGCCAGTTATGTCAGAGCCTTTTGACTTCTTGGTTGTAATGGTTTCTAAGAGTTAAAAGAGCTAGGCTTTTCGGTATTCCACAGAATGGTTCAGGACCAATGTGTATACCCGCAGCACGTGCTCTTGCAAGCTCATCAGCAGCTTCATTGCTAGGAATAAATGCATGCCCTGGAATCTAACGCAGAATTAGTCTGTTATTCTGGCCCAGACTGTTTTTTAATACAGCCACACAACTGGACACAAGTTTCGAGTCCAATGAATCTGAAGCAAGGGCCAATAAGGCAGCTTGGCTGTCCGAATGGATATAAATTATATGATTAACGTAGTCTTCTTGCAGATTGATATGGGCACACTCTAGTATGGCGTACACTTCTGCTTGAAAGATGGAGGCGAAACAACCAAGATTAATGTGATACCTAAATTTGAGTCGCTCCCCATAAATACACAGGCGTGGTATTTAATACCACTTTGCGGGTTTTTTGGGTTAGGGGGAGGGGAGGGATGGGGAGGGAAGAGGAGGAAGAGGGACCCCACGACCCATGAGCATGCAAATTTTTTCACCACTTTTCGAGGACATGAAAACTGAAAAAAGCGACATCTATGATATACGTGAGACACTACATTTAAATTTAAACTAGAAGAGCGACTAATCGACAATATCTGAGCTTATAACAAAGTACTACAACCAAGATCGACGAGAGAGCGCTAGGAACAGCAAAACAAAACACAATGGAAGAAATATGAACCCCTACAAATAAAAAAAACCAAAACAAAAAAAGAAAAAGCAAGCGAAAAAATAACAGAGAATAACCTAAATAAAAAAATTAAGAAGTTTGCATATGGGAAGAAAACCAACACAGAGAGCGAAACAAACCAACAAAAAAAAAAATCAAAACCAAACAAATAATTTCCCAAGAACCACAAACCAACAAAGACAAAAAAAAAACATTCATATGAACAAACCCCCCTCCAACGGAAATAATATTTGAACAAGCTCAACAAAGCAACGAAAACCATCTTCCAACACGGCTGGTCACCGAGGAAGAAAATGACCAAAACCCTCCAACGGTCTTAACAAACAGCAACACAAAACTCAGCCTAATATCTGAAACATCTCGCAACCAATACAAATAACATAAGAAGACTGTCATCTTACAGACATTTGATAGAATTACAAGAAGCGTTAAGCAATGTTAAGTTTGATGTTATTGGTCTATCTGAAACACGTCGACTTGGTACAAAAATCGAGGAGTATGAAAACTTTATACTCTGTTGTACAGAAGTTACAAAGGGTTTGTATAGAGTGAGCTACTAAAGAAGTAGAAATTTAAAAATTCTATTCAGATTTATAGAAAGCTCTAAATCAAGTATACAAAGTTTGCGTAATTATGGGAGACTTCAATGCTAAAATTGGCCAACCGAAAGCAGAGGACTACCTAATAATGAAACAAAACGGTTACGGTACGAGAAATCAAAGAGTACAAAGAATTGTCGAATTCGCTTTTGAAAACAAAATCGCAATTTTAAATGCCTTCTTTAAAAAGAAACAAATCCGTAGATGGACGAATAACAAAGAGTCTTCAAAATGCTAGTACATCAAGCACCAACACAAACAGACAAAATAACATCAATAAATACCAGAACACTTATTACAAGAAGACAAGTATTAAAAAAAATCAAAAACAAAACAAGCATGATGAAATTTAGCGTGTACATGATAAATAAATATGTGCAGTACTTGTGACAAGAATATCAAGATCTGAGCTCCAACCAAAAAAAGTCTTTAAAGAATTAACAACAAACAATTTTTATAACCCAATGTTATCAAGAGACGAAATAAAAGGGTATAAAGCATAATCAATCCATAACAATACCCCATTATACAACAATTATACTAGGCAAGCAAATCGTACGAAGGACGTTGGTGCGTAATATAATCTAACATATATACCATTTCAAAACTATATCATACAATTAAAACAAAAGTCATGACATCATGCCTCTTGCCATGTTTGTCTTACGCCTGTCAAACATGGAAATATAGTTCAAAGATAAGGAGCAAGATATCTTCATATCAAACGAGTATGGAACGAAGTATACTCAACATAAGAAAAGTACAAAAAATAAGACACACCAAAATCAGACACGAAAGCGACTGACATCTTAAAACGCTCTTTAAAACTCAAATGGAAGTGGGCCGGACATGTGGCACGTCTGCCAAAGTCCTAGTCCGGTGAAGCTGTTAAAATCTTACTAGGTCAATAGCGTAGTCAGTTCGAAAAAAAAGGCTGCAAGACGGGCGATGGACGAAGAAGGTGACGTTATGGACCGGCCCTATGGGTAAGCGCTACAGAGGTAGCCCTATTACGAAGTAGCAAGATGAGATAGTCAAATTAGCTGGTCACCACTGGATACACAATGCCCAAAATGGGAAACAATGGAAATCCATGGAGGAGGCCTTCACCCGAGAAGGGGTTCTGGAAACTACATACAAGTATTTACATGTTAAAATTAGAAACATAAGTAGGTTAAGATAAGAATTTATAAGGCTGTTTATTTTATTTTATTATTATAACTAGCCGACCCGTGCCCACTTCGTTGGTCGGTAATAGGCATTATCAAGCTACAACTTTTCTCTAGAACTCAATCATATATATCTCATAATTAAGGCAGCGTTCGTAAGAAACATTTTCGTTCGACCATTTTTCTCCGACTCCCCAGATATTACCCCCTACAACCTCACAAACTTTACCTCTTTACATATAGATTATCTCTTTAGTATATAGATTATAGCCCCTGCCCGCGACTTCGGCCGCGTAGTAATAGTTACTACTCTGGGCTAACGCTGACACACAGCAGAAGCTCTAAAAAAAAAAACATCTCGATTTTGAAACATTTTTCATCTGTGCTCCGCTCCTATTGGCCTTAGCGTGATGATATATAACCTATAACCATTCTCGATGAATGAGATATATAACACTGAAAGAATTATTCAAATCGGACCAGTAGTTCCTGAGATTACCCCTTACAACGCCACAACGTCACAACGTCACAAACCCACAACGTCACAAACTTTACCTCTTTATAATATTAGTATAGATAACAATTTTGAAGATCACAAAATTCTGTCCGTTGTATTGATATAATTTTTAACTGCGATTATTTTAACTTTAATATTAACAAGTGTTTAGGTAATTAATAAGTTACATCAGTGTCATGTACAGAAAATGCATCTCGTATTACAAAAGTTAATAATTTCTGAGTAACATAAATATTGTACATGCATTCAAGCAATGGAATAGAACATAAATACTCTAAAATATTACCCCCCCAATGTATACTGAGGCATATGTCATTATAAGATACTAGCTGTTATCTGTGGCTCCGCACGCGTTTTATTTAAATGTATTAAAGAAATGTTAAATTGTGAGTAGGTGTGTACATTACAAAAATGCTCTTTCAAAAACATTTGAAGTACGATACGTACGCCGTCTACTGTAACATTTAGCGTGTAGGTACATCAGATATGTGAATATTAACAGTGTGTCGAATGAGATGAGATTTACCATCAGCAACATACCTGGAACTTTAACCTACTATATACTACCCTCAGTGCTCACTTCATTACATAGTATAAAACAAAGTCCCCTACCGCGTCTGTCTGTCTGTCTGTTCGCGATAAACTCAAAAACTACAGAACGGATTTTCATGCGGTTTTCACCGGTGGATAGAGTGATTGATGAGGAACGTTTTAGTATATAATTTGTCAAAATTTTTTTCATAATCAGGTCGGGACAACGTCTGCCGGGCCCGCTAGTACACTATATAACAAAGTAATGAAAATTTTAAGCTATACATTATCGAACAATATGTGATAATTTTTTTATTATATAGACATAATATGCCCATATTGTCGATATAATTAAGTAATTCTTATACGTTGCTATAATTACTAAGATATATAAACGCAAGCGCGGTAAATAAAACAATATAGCCGCCAAATTGACCAAAAAGATAATATAATTCAAATTACATACAAATATATGATTTTCAATTATATTTATTCTTGGAGTCCATTACAGCGCACGTCTCACGCGTTTGTTTACAATAAACAACAAATTTGCAATCAATTTCACACGGACGAAAACACGGCTAACAGTTCATCACTACATAGTGTAAAACAAAGTCCTCTGCTACGTCTGTCTCTCTGGCTGTTCGCAATAAACTCAAAAACTACAGAATGGATGTTCCAGATTTTCACCAGTAAATAAAATGATTCGTGGAGAAGGTCTTGGTATAATTTCGCAAGGTTTTGTTTTTATTATCAGGGCACGACGACTGCCGAGCCCGCTAGCTTGTGTGGACGGTGGTGATCACTTAACATCAGGTGACACACATGTTCGTTTGCCTGCTATGACAGAAAAAAAAACAGTCAAAGCATTTCGGATATTCTACTGCGGACGAATGCGAATAAAAATCTAAATTACTTTTTATGACATCTGCTATATATCAGTGAACGTTCCGTGAAAATCAGTCCAACCATTTTGAAAATAGCATTGTGGACGAAGCTGCGGCCAAATAAAATAGCCTGTGTCACCCGCTATAATTAATGGCTATCTGCCAGTAAAATTCTCGTTAAAATAGGTCCAACCGTTTCGGACCTTACCCGGAACAAACAAACAGACAGACATACCGACAGATTTTTAAAAACTATTTTTTTGTTATCTGTAGCTATATCCATTAACCAAAAAGTTGTTATTTTAATATTACATACACACACTTTATTTTTATAATAGGTAATAGATTCCAAATCAAAAACTGGAAACAAAACTAACGTAGAATAAACATTTTGAATAGGAAAACAAAATAAACTTTGAAAATGTGTGCGATAGAAACTTACCACGTTACCATAGCAACGTATATTACTTACGCTAACATACAGCGAAAGCTCTCAAAAGAAAAGAAAACCCGATTTTGAAACTTTCTTAATTGGTGCTCTGCTCTTATTGGTCTTAGCATGATGATATATATATAGGCTTTCTCGATAAATGAGTTATCTAACACCGAAATAATTTTTCAAATCTGACTAGTAATTCCTGAGATTAACGCGTTGAACATCCGAACTCTTCAGATTTATATAATAGGTATTTACCTATGAAATTGCCGTTCTGCAGTACTGGCCATTTCAAATCAAAATAATTTTTGTTTGGCTAAGAATTCTAATTTCAAATTAATTTTATTTTAAAAACATGGAATTCTTTTTCCAAAAGTAGTCATTTGTTTATTGATTAGTATTACATTTACATCGCATTTCAATCTTTTTTGTCATCATGGATACATTAAAAATTCGAGTAATTATGGAATATGAGTACCGTCGTGGCAGCAACGCGGCACAAGCGGGACGCAACATCAACGACGTTTACGGAGCTAACACTACAAACTAACGCACCACCTGTTATTGGTTTGCTCGCTTCCGTTCTGGGAATTTCGACCTGAAAAATGAACCTTGCGGTCGTCCGAAGACTTTGGTCCACAATGACGAATTAAAGGCGATTATGGAAGCTGATGATACACAATCTACGGCTGAATTAGCAGCACCTTTCGACGTTAGCGTCAAAATAATATTGGTCCACTTGCGTCAAATTGGCAAGGTAAAAAGCTTGACAAATGGGTGCCCCACGAACTCAATGATCGCCAGCGTGAAGTACGCGTCGAGACGTGCCTTGCACTGCTCAACAGACACACAAATGAATGAAATTTTGAACCGCATTGTTACCTGCGATGAAAAATGGATTCTGTTTGATAACCGCAAGCGCTCAGCAAGTTGGTTGGATCCTGGTTCAGCACCTAAACAATGTCCTAGACGAAAACTTACCCCTAGAAAAGTGATGGTCACTGTTTGGTGGTCTAGCGCCGGTGAGATTCATCACCGCTTCTTACCAAACGGGGTGAGCATTACTGCAGATGTGTACTGTGAAGAACTGAACACAATGATGGAGAAGCTGGCACATCTCCAACCAGTATTGGTCAATCGCTCGTCTTCGCTGCTACTGCACGACAACGCGCGACCTCATACTGCACAGCAGACGGTCTCCAAGTTGCAAGAACTGGGGTCGGAAGTTCTCCGTCATCCGCCCTACTCACCAGACCTTGCGCCTACAGACTACTACTTTTTCCAGAATTTGGATAACTCCTTGGCGGGAAAAAAATTCAATACCCGAGAGGCAGTACAAAATGCCTTTGAAGAATTTGTTGCCTTCCGTCCAGCTGATTTCTTTAAGAAGGGCATCAATAAACTGCCACTGCGTTGGCAAAGATGCATTGATTGCATGGGTGATTACTTCGATTAATACAAATAAAAATACATGAAAAAAATTCGTTTAAATTTTTTCATACAAAACGGCAATTTCATAGGTAAAGACCTAATATTAAAAATATAGTTAAATAGATTAGAATAACAATTTGATATAGAAAACCTGCACTTCTTCATGTGTCAAGATACACCCGAATGTAAACGCATATAAAAACAAGCCAATGTTTACAGATAAGGATTGCGTTGTTTATCTACGTATATGATATACTAATAACAATTTTGAAGATCACAAAATTCTGTCCGTTGTATTGATATAATATTTAACTGCGATTATTTTAACTTTAATATTAACAAGTGTTTAGGTAATTAATAAGTTATATCAGTGTCATATACAGAAAATGCATCTCGTATTACAAAAGTTAATAATTTCTGTGTAACATAAATATTGTACATTCAAGCAAAGGAATAGAATATAAATACTCTAAAACATTACCCCCAAATGTATACTGGGTCATATGTCATGCAAAATGGTATATTGTAGGTGGTAGAGCCACGCTGAAGCTGTTACTGGTTTCAGCATGAATTAGTCGGCACGCCCGAGGTAGTACCACCCTCACACAGAAAACCGACGTGAAGTAACAGTGCTTGCATTGTTGCGTTTCGTTCGGCCAGTAAGAGCCCAACCTCCCTTCCTCACCCAAAACAGGTCGACAACGCACTTGCGACTCCTCTGGAGTGGCAAGTGTCTATGGACGGTGATGATCACTTAACATCAGGTGACACACCTATTAGTTTGCCTCTTATGATATAAAAAAAATATATAAGATATTTAAGCTCACAATAAAACCAATAATCAACACCCTACCACCACTATCAATCCTAAAGTTGAAAGTCTGTTGCCAAGCAGTTGTTCGTTCTTCTTATCAGTTGGACTTAAAAGCCGGTGTCCCTTTGGATTAGCGTCTTTACCATTTGAGACCACATCGTCATTTAAAATCAAATGAGATTATGGCCAAACTCTAAAACCTACAAACTATAAAATAAGTTGTTTTCCGTCTCTGATTATCTGAAAACTAGAAGCAACAGGTTATTAGATTCTTGTTTAAAGAGAGAAGAATTTTATTTTAAGTTTCCGATAACAATTGCAAGTATCATAAGTGCGTTATGTATAATTTGTGTATTTTTGCAACACGATCAAAGACTCTGACAGATATTATAGTAACAGTGAATCTATCTGTAATACATTTAGAAAAATAAGGCAAATATTTCTCTTATCTTGTATTATGCACGACTTGAGTTATTTCCTCTTTTATGTTAGGAAGTAGCTAACATTCAAATAATGTACATAATGTTAAATGGTCACTGCAGCCTGTGCCTATATAAACCCATCTTTAAAAAATCGCGTCCTGAGGTCAGTCATAATTAGACAGCTGCTACTCTTGAGGACTCATAAGCGCCTCATATGACAGTGCTTGCATCCAATAACAGCGTTTGAGCCGTAACACCGCCGTTTTGTAGCAGAAATTATTTATTCCACAACAAGCCAATTTGGAAGCCAAAGTCTACAATTGGCCTTATTCCAAATGTATAGGTAACTCTTTGTGGGCCTACAGAACAATTATTAAGCCTGTGTACCAACTAAATAAGACGATGAAACTGAAATAAACACAAACTTAAAAGGCAATATGTAGCGAAATGGAATTTACGATATACGTATTTCACCCAGCATCTGGAATCACAATTATGTAGCTTATAGCAACTACTACTAGAGCTAAAGTAGGGTAGCCTTTGAATCAGGCTATAAAACAATCAAAAGTCTGTGTTTCGTTTTCGGTACTGTATCTGTCGAATTTTAAAGTACAGATATTGAAATATCAACTTTCCCACAAAATAGGTGTTTATATGTTTTCTAGGGATCTCGGAGTTCTCGTTCCAGAATTCAAAACAGCTAACTACGTTACTATTTAATCCTTAATAATATGTAGTCACATTCATATGATTATATATGTCAATATACTTTTATTTATAGCGAGAGAGATTATATAACTTATCATGTTTTCATGTAAGTACAGTCAAGACGTTTAAGACCAACCACAAGTGATAAAATAATTCCCTGTGTCAACATAAGTACTAATTTCAGATCGTCTGATAAATAACGACCAATATAAGTACAAAGGAACTTTGTATAAATTCAGATGACAATAAAGTGCTTTGTAATTGAGTCATCATCAAAATGTCATTTCATCGTAGAGTTATGTAAGTGACAATTTTTTTTTTTTTTTTTTTTTTTTTATTTTTTTTTTTTTTTTTTATTTCTTTTTTTTTTATTTTTTTTTTTTTTTTTTTTTTTTTTTTGTTTTTTTTTTTCCTCTTTTTTTTTTTTTTTTTTCTTTTTTTTTATTTTTAAAAATTATATTTTTTTTTGTTTTTTTTTTTTTTTTTTTTTTAAATTTCTCCTCCTTTTTTTTTTTGTTTTTTTTTTTTTTTTTTTTTTTAATTAATATTATTTTTAAATATATGTATCGGTTACATCTAATTTTTATAAAAGAATATTTTATTTTTAGAAGTAAGGTCAATAAAGTATACTTTTAAATTCGCAGAATTTTACTTGTATCGTACGCCCTAATAGCTGACTGCAAGGTAGTACAGAGAGATAGTGTGAGGAAGTTTCCGGATGGATTTAAATTTGGTGCAGCGACCGCTTCATATCAAATCGAAGGCGGTTGGGACGAAGATGGTAACTGCGTTTATACTACACCAATCCCAGCACACATATAACAAATTGACACGCTACTTGTCTTTAGGTGTACGCATACATTAGCACCAAAACGATAAAAAATATTTCTTTTTTTATAATTTGACTGTAAAGTTTTGTAGTTTTGTTCGTCAACAGTTTGTATTCTTTAGGAAAATCGGAAAACATTTGGGATCGTTTAACACACCAGGATCCAAATCCAGTAAAAGATGGAGGTACTGGAGATATCGCTAATGATTCCTACCACCAGTACAAGAGAGACGTCGAAATGATGAGAGAATTGGGACTCGACTTCTACAGATTCTCTCTTTCCTGGACTCGAATCTTACCTAACAGCTTCCCAGATCAAATAAACGAGGCTGGAGTTGAATATTACAATAATTTAATCAACGAAATGCTCAAATATAATATTGAACCTATAGTCACTCTATATCACTGGGATTTGCCTCAGAAATTAATGGACATGGGTGGATGGACGAACCCGCACATAGTCGATTGGTTTGGAGATTATTCACGTGTTGCTTTTGAACTTTTCGGTGATAGAGTTAAGAATTGGATAACAATGAACGAACCGCGTGAAATCTGCTACCTGGGATACGGTGGTGGAACTTTGGCACCCCTAATAGATTATTCGGGAGTGGCCGATTACATGTGCAGTAGAAATCTTCTTTTGGCTCATGCAAACGCTTATCATATTTATGACGACGAATTTAGAATATCGCAAAACGGACATATTTATATTACATTAAGCGCTGATACATATTATGGCGCTGATGAAAGCCATGATGAAGCAGCATATGAAACCAAAATGTTTGAAGTAAGTCGACAGTTTATACTAAAAATATTCATTCAAATTATAATCAATTAATTATTTTCTGAATTTGTAATACAACTGTCGATATATAATGACTTCGATGATCTATATATAAAAAAAACAATTGCCACTTGACCACCATTGTGTGTAATTATCAAGACAAGGTATATATGAAAGAAAATGTTTGAAATTTTTTTTATCATAGGATGCAAACGAACAGGCATTTCACCTGGTGTTAAGTGATCACTGATGTTCATAGACACTAGCAACACCAGGGGAATCGCAAGTGTGTTGCCAGCCTGTGTTTGGGGGGAGGGGAGGTGTGACTCCGGTGCTCTCACTGACCAAACGAAACGCAACAATGCAAGCACTCTTACTTCAGGTCGGTTTTCTGTGGGTCGGGTGGTACTGCCCCGGGCGAGCCAACCCATTCATGCTGAAATCACTAATAGCTTCAGCGAGGCTCTACCACCTACAAAGTGAGATAGTAGGAAGTTCTTCAAAAGTATTGAGAGAATTAATTTTTTGGCATGATCCTATTATAAAAGGCAGATTTATCTCATTTTCTTCGTTAATACACCTGTGTTATAATAAACATAATATGTGTATAAATACATTATGTACATTTTAGTGGGGTCAGTATGCACATCCAATATTCTCAGAAAACGGTGATTATCCACAAGTTATGAAAGACAGAGTAGCAGCTAAAAGTGAAGCCCAAGGCTTTTATAGATCTAGATTACCTGAATTCACTCAAGAGGAAATTGAATATATACGTGGTTCATCCGATTTCTTTGGTTTAAATCATTACTCTTCATCCTACGTGTACAGAAATGAATCCACCGCCAATTACTACGCTTCACCCTCATACTATGACGATATTGAGGTGCGATTATATCAAAATGACGAATGGATTATTGGAGAATCAAGCTTTGTTAAGGTAAATAATTCAATATTGTAATTAATCTGTACTAGTGGGCGCCCAGTGGTCGACATTCGACCATAGTTCATTGAATTTTTAAAGTTTGAACTTTATTAGGGTTCTTTTATTAAAGGGTATTTATTATAACCTCTATAATCAAAGGCTTTCATCATGCCTACTCAGTTATTTGCCACTTCTTTTCAATTATATAAACATAAAAAAAACCGTTAATTATAAATTTGAAACAAAAAACAGGCGGTTACATAAGGTGGTAAGGCTCTTAAATACTAAGTAAACATAACTTTACGAAAATAAAAAAAATTATCGGACCCCCTCATGAGACAATTTTCAATTAATTTTACACGACACCATGGGCGCGTGGTATTTCTGGGTGATATTGAATTAAATATAGTCTATACATTATGAGGAATAGTGATATGCCCAGTATCATCATTTGGAAAAGTAATGGATACACAATAGAATCAAATTATGAATCCAAAACAAAGATGTTTATAATACTACCATTAACTTTTGAAAATGAATTCATTTTTGTTCAAAATTCATCATCAACTGTACTAAATATAATTGCTACATCAAGTTGAACTGCATCATTGTAACCGCGGAGATATAAGTCATGGATTACTTTCATGACCAAACAAATTTTTTTATTTTGATTTTACAAAGTATTTTTCGCTCATTTTTTATTGAATCATCATTTGAGTATACCATAAAGAAATACTAAACATTAAAATATTGACATTGACTTTGGAAATATTGCTTCACTCTTATGGCAACATGAAGCAAAGTGACATGAAGTGAAAGCAGTCTGTCACATAAAAATTTTGACATTCAATAAAACCAAAGAGAATAATAATTATTTCAGTAGTTCCATAAATTTACTCAAGATAAATTATTTATCAATTAATATTAATGTATATTATGAATTTACATATTATATTATTCTAAAATTAACCTATAATTTGACCAGTTGATTTCAAAGGGCATATTGTAAGGCATGCAACGTCAGTCATGTTAAAAATATTTAAAAGGTAAGTGGAACGTAAGAAGGTTGAAGGATGTTCGAAACGTCTTTTTCATTTACATATATGTTGTGTAAAATTCAAGCAGTAGTGTGAGTAATGTATATTTAAATTAATTTAATATGATTGTAATGCATTTTATATAAAAAAATAGCTTTGTGCACTTCTCTGCCATATAAACTTTAACTATGCCAAATTTCAAGTTCATCCGTTCGCGCAATTCGCTTAAAAATGGGTGCAAAATTTTGGCTTCACATGTTAATATATAAGATATGTTATAATATCGTTGTTGAATGTAGAATACGAAAGGGTAATTGGAACGTAAGAGTAAAAAAATACATACAGTCAAGCATAGCAACCTCCTTCGCAACCTTTTTTGAAGTTTGGCAGTATGGATTAATTCCTTCGCCTGTCCTATTGGACGAATATTATTACTACTTTTTTGAAGTCCGTTATTGACGGATGTCAAAGTGTCTTTTTTATTTACATGTGTGTATATGTTGTGTAAAATTGGAGCAGTAGTGTGAGTAATGCATATTTTAATTAATTTAATGTACTTATAATGCATTTTATATAAAATAAATAGCTTTCTGCACTTCTCCTCCATATAAATTTAACTATGCCAAATTTCACATTCATCCGTCAGTCACGTTCACATTCACGTATTAATAATATATATGATGTTAATGGTACAATAAAAAAGTTTCATTTTTCATATATAATTGTCATATCATAAGCCATTTCAAATTAGATTTTTATGTTGGAATGACACCCAAAGCATAATTTTTACAAATTATATCAGATAGGTAGATATAGTTAAGTACACCTTCCTACACTGTTTCTTCATTGATTTTCTTTTTTAAATAAATATTGATGAGCTTTATTGTTATAAAAAACTTGGAAGTAGTTTTTTCCAATATTTCGCTGTTCATTATTCTTCACGATCCAAAATATTTGTATAATATATACAACTAGCGGGCCTGGCTGATGTTGTCCCGCCCTGACAAAAAAAAAATCTTGACAAATTATATACCTAAATCTTCTTCATGATTCACTTTATCTACTGGTGAAACCGCATGAGAATCCATTCAGTAGTTTTTGAGTTTATCACGAACAGAGAGACGCGGCAGGGGACTTTGTTTTATACTATGTAATAATAACACGTTAAGAAAAAGTTACTACGTCTTATTATGGTTGAACTACTTTATTTTTATATCATAGGAGGCAAACGAACCGGCGTGCCACCTGATGTAAAGTGATCACCACCGTCCATAGACACTAGCAACACAAGAGGAATCGCAAGTGCGTTGCCAGCCTGTGTTTGGGGGAACGAAGGAAGGGGTAGGGGGAATGGGGAGGGGAGGGGAGAAGGAAGGGAAGGTCTGACGCTCTCATTGACCGAACGAAGCGCAACAATGCAAGCACTATTACTTCACGTCGGATTTCTGTGAGAGGGTGGTACTACCCCGGACGACCCGACCCATTCATGCTGAAACCAGTAATAGCTTCAGCGTGGCTCTGCTACCTAATGGACAACTACTAGTAAGTTTGAAATAGTGGAATTAACTCATTGGCAGCAGCGAATATATGTTTAAAAGCGCACCTCGCCTAACATGATGTCAGTGGGCTGGACATAAAGAAGGCCTAGCTCTACAGTGCAGCTACCTATAGTTGATAGTCTGCTTTAGGGTGGTAGCTAGTCAGACGGTAGTTAGAAGAAACCGTAGCATAAGAATATGCATCCAACACGATGTTTTAATTCTACACAGTTACGTATTTTTAGTTTGTTCCATGGGGATTCACTCAATTGTTGAGAGATATCAGAGAAGATTATAACAACCCCATAGTTATGGTGACTGAAAATGGGTTCGCTACACACGGCGGTCTGACAGACGAAGACCGTATCAGATACTACAGGGGTTACCTGGACGCGTTACTGGATGCGATTGATGAGGGATCCGATATCAGGTGTTACACGGCTTGGAGTCTCATGGACAACTTTCAATGGATTTTTGGATACACGTAAGTATATTCATTCAACTTTGGCAAAGGGGCTGTTCCGGTATTATGTAATTGCCAAAAAGGAGTGAAACGGTTAATGCTTATTTTTGAGAACATGGGGGCTGGAGGAGTCTGAATAGTGATTACATCAGCAATACTTATTTCTTAATTTTCGTAAAATCTGTGAATATTTATGTAAACATAGGAAGGCGAGGTAAGAGCTTTACTTACTTTTGATGACAAGGACTGAAATTATACTTACGCACCTAATACTCAAACGGCTCAAAAGCAAATATTTCACATTATTAGGTACTGAAGTAATTTCTCTTTATATAAATGGCTAGGCTGTTACCCGCGGCTCAAAAAACAACAGCCAGACAAAATATAAAATACCGACAAAATTTTCAAAATATATTTTTTGGTACTTGTAGCGATATCCATTCACCAAAAAGTTATTATTTATTTTTACATACACACTTTATTTTTATAATACGTAATAGATTACAAATAAAAAATTGGAAGTAAAACAAACGTAGAATAAACAGTTTGAATAGAAACACAAAATAAACATTAAAAATGTTTGCGATAGACAGTTACCACGTTACCATGGCAACGTATATAATACTAATGCTAACACGCAGCTAAAAGGAAAAAGCAGCCCGATTTTGAAACATTCTTCATTGTCAATCCGCTCTTAGCTATAAGGACTGAATGTCAATGGAGAGAATGCTCACTTTCTTATATAGCCATAATTATTGGATACATATTAGCGTGGTCGTCGAGTGATTTGTTCGGTGGCTTACTGACCCCGTGTCCACAAGTGTTACACTCAACGATTCAGAATTTGCATACATTTTTCTTATTTGGATATTGTACCATTATTGGCAGACGATAAAGAAAAACATGTTGAGAAAACCTAATCAGCGGAAATCTTGAGCTAACGAATCTTATCAGTACACGGAATTTTGTATACAATATAATAACTGTGTTCTGTTTTGAACTTTTCAATTGTTTATAATGTGAATTATTTACAATTCACAATTTGTAAATTGAAATTATTATCATTAGTGGTTTTTACATCTATTGGCGCTCCGAACAATAATTATAGACATTTTTATACAGTTTATTAATTAATCAAATATATAATAAGGTGCGCAATTTCGATACAAAACATAAATATCAGACGTACACAGGCCGCTATACTACGTGTCGCTAGTCTGACACAAGCAGTGTAAGCGCTATCCGGCCGGTCATGCTTACTAAATTTGTGTCCTGTCAAAAGTATCGATCAACGCGCTTAAAGAAGTTTTCACTTCAATATGGGCACTGATAGACCAATTTGCACTTAATTAAACGTATTTATTTTTTTACAGAGAGCGTTTCGGCCTGTACGAAGTCGACTACAACAGTCCGGAGCGTACTCGCACACCCCGTAAATCAGCTTTTGTGTACAAAGAAATTGTACGTACGCGAGCACTCGACGTCAACTACGAGCCTGACGCTCCTGTAATGACAATTGACAAAGGACATTGAATAAACGAATAAATCTCCTTATCATACCACCGCCGATTATCATTTAACATCGAATGACGTTGAGTTCAAAAGCTAAAACTTATGAATGAAGTATAAAAAAGAGCGCAAAATTTTTATGTACAGGGATATACCAGGTGAATGTTTAAAGGAGCACATCCTTCAATCCTTTGGTAGCTCATGGTCACATTTAACATATAAAATAATAATATCAAAACAAATATTAATAAACAACCAAGAAAACCTAAGTTACAATTTGTTCTAAAACTTTTTAAAGTATGGGAACGATACTTTTAAACGTAAAAAAATTAGACCTAACTTTAATGAACAACTTTAAAGGGGCCTTTTCAAAGGTAATCATTACGTAACTGCTTATCGTGGGAACGCCGCACGGTCGAACAATGGGAACCGGAGAACGAGCCGAAATGCGGGAGACGTGCCGGACTGCACGAAAGGGCGTGATTAATTTTTTTACACCTTTTTTGTGATACATTTTTTGAATGTACATCAGTTTTGCGTTTCTCGAGATAATTAAGTCAAATATTAAGCACCTATTTTTTAAATTCATTTAGAACGAGAATCGACTAATGATTATCATGTAAAAATATTCCTGGCGACTAGACAGTCGCTCGGTATAATGATGCGAGAAGTAGAGGAGGAAATGAAACGGCTAATTTCTGCCCAAGTGTTGCGCACACAATATAGGTATAAAGTTTTATTTAGACTTCCGGATGAAGCTGATCGCAGAAGGTTTCATATTTCAGGTTGGAATGAGGTTAATGCAATATTACACTACATTCTGAAAAAAGGCTTTCCAGAGAATGAATTGATTGTTCACCAGTGAAATAAATTAATTGTCTTTTTCAAGAACCGAGCTAGGCTCGGTCGTCCAGGTACTATTAGTGAAAGTATTATAGTAATACCTGTAACAGAGAAGTAGCGACGTAGTTTAGTGTGTATAGGATAGGTCGAGAAAATGTATGAGTCATATAAAATTAAAAAGGAGAGAGAGGAAATACAAGGTATGGGTGAGTTGTATGCGATATGAAAAATGTGTTTAAAATATATGAATACTGAAATGATACTTGATAGAGGCGAGTAGAGGAAGCCATGTTCTGTTAATCTCGCTTAAGTAAGATAAAAGTAAGGAAGATAGGAAATATAAGTACATATTTAAGTTTTTTTTTGGTAAACAATCCTCTTGTACATAATTACTGCCATTGTCGAGTAGGTATTACCAGTTTCATACGATCATTTCAATGTTCTAACAAGATTGTGGCCCGATTGTTAGAACTTACCAGGAAATTTTTGTGGCCAGTCAGAATCCATGCTCCGTAGTATTATATCCCATTTCACTTGACTTGTTCACAATAGCTAAACCATATTACGTAAACACCACCAATATTACAAAATATAGAGACAAATAACACAAGATTATGAATAAGATATAAAAAGGCACCCATAATTGTGTTCTATACAATATTTTAAATATATTGTTAGTCATATAACATATGTTCTTAAAATATTAATCCTATTTCGTCGTTATTTCGTTTACTCATGTCACATTATTTATAGATAGTCTCTGTGGATAAAACCAATTAACTGACGGCTTCCACTGATAACGGTTCATTGGGCCGCTAGATAGATACCTCAGATTATGGAGTGCCGTCGCTCCAACACAAATTATTATAGGATTTTCGAGATTGCATCGTATAATTTAAATGGTGATTCCATTTGACAAAGTTGATGTGCAATATGATAATTGTAGCATGGAAGTAAATGTGCATAAGACACTAATATGATTAAAGTTTAATAATATTTGATCATTCTAATAGTGACGTATTTTAAATTATTCAAATAATTTCTCTACCTATTCACATGTGGTTTTCAAATTCAAGTATATTAATGCTACTTCTTCAGAGTGTAAAAATTTTAAAAGACGGTGTTAAGCATTTTAAATTATAACTAAACAATAAAATAGTAAATGTAAAATATAAATTAACCACAAGAATGCGTTACAACAAGAAATAAATTCTTAACATAATAAAGTATTGGAATATTTATCAAGATTTTCATGTAATTTGTTCAGAGGTGGTAGGGTAGAGCCACGCTGAAGCTATTACTGGTTTCAGCATGAATGGGTCGGCTCGCCCGGGGTAGCACCATTTCACGCAGAAACCCGACGTGAAGTAATAGTGCTTGTATTGTTGCGTTTCGTTCGGTCAGTGAGAGCGCCGGATAACCCACCTCCCCTCCCCCTCCCCAAACACAGGGTGGCAACGCACTTGTGACTCTTCTGGTGATGCAAGCGTCATGGACAGTGGTGATCACTTAATATCAGGTGACCCATCTGTTCGTTTGCCTCCAACGATATAAAAATTACTAACAACCAGAATATTCCAGTAAAAATATTCCACGGATAATATTTCATTCCTTAAGCGTTCAATTAGGTGATCGAACGAATTCAATTACGAGGGACGTGAAAATTCAACACCACGCAACAACACTTAACATTGTAATGGTGTCACGTGCTGCACGGCAATGGGTAACAGGGACGCGAGCCTCTCATTCGGCATATTCTATTGGAAAGGTGATGTTAAAAATAGCTTATATACGTATGATTGATTTATTGAGGTCACAATATTCACAAATGTCAAATAAAAATAAGTATATTAATTGCTAAAGTTAAAAAGTTACATAAAACATTCTAGCATTTTTAGGTTTAGTAGAAAGTATTTAAATATCTTTGTAACAGCTTACCCCGGATAATCTTGGATATAAAATTAAATAGTACCATTCATTATTATTGAGTCTGCGTTGTCTTCAACATATACATCGATAGACGTTTAAGTTGCTGTGAAAATGTTACTTATCTCCTAACCGAAACATGCAAATGAATCCTAATTCTGACTAATATTATAAACCGCAAAAGTAAGTTTATTTATTTGTTACGTTTCTACACCTCACCTGCTCAACCGATCATCATAAAATTTTGCATGCAAGGTGTCAGGGGTACATAAAAGGATAGACTTAAATTTACCATTCAACCCGAAAAAGTATTTTGGTCAAGAGGAATTATTTTATTCCTATTATTATCTACAGCTGTGCCCGCGACTCCGTCCGCGTGGAATCTAATGTAAAAAAACAGTGACTAATAAAATCATCTGAATGTATTAAGTCCATTTACTGATATAATTTTCTCTGTCGTGTCGTCATTAAAATTTGAATAACATTTGATAGAGTGAATCGATGTTAATTAAACCAAGACTAAATGTTACTCAAGGATATGCTTTATGATTTCCTTTGTTTTGTCGTAGCGCAGTACTTTAGCAGTTATGCGTATCCAAACAAACAGACAGACAGACATTTCTAAAAATGATGGACATGTATCGTATTACTTATTCCAAGACGCCTGCAACATTTTTTTTTCACAAAAAATCTAAAAAGTATAAACACGTTAGATTTACATTCTTATCTATACTAATATTATAAAGAGGTAAAGTTTGTGAGTTTGTGACGTTGTGGTGTTGTAGGGGGTAATCTCAGGAACTACTGGTCCGATTTGAAAAATTCTATCAGTGTTATATAGCTCATTCATCGAGAATGGTTATAGGCTATATATCATCACGCTAAGGCCAATAGGAGCGGAGCACAGATGAAAAATGTTTCAAAATCGAGATGTTTTTTTCTTTTTGAGAGCTTCTGCTGCGTGTCAACGTTAGCCCAGAGTAGTAACTATTACTACGCGGACGAAGTCGCGGGCAGGGGATAGTTATATATATAGAAGAAGATAGTAGTGTGCGTGAAGCTGCGAGCAAAAGCTAGTACTAATATAAAAATGACAGCAATGGAATTGAATAGCATGAGAGTAGAATATAGTATCAAATATTGCTCCACATCGCGGTTGCAACCAAAATCGAGTCTTATATCTAACTTAATAATAAGCACTTAATGCCGACGTACTATCTTAGTATCACTACAAATTTGTACACTATACGTATGTAACATAGCTATACATACATATACACCATCGTTTGATAACGCTGCAAAGATACATAAGACTAATATAAATACTAAATTTCCGCACACAGCTTCTTTCGTATGCATAATAAAATTTTTAGCTGTAATTATCAACTGTGAAGTAGTTATCAATCATAGAAAAAAACAATTAAAATCGAATGTTTAGTTCCGGCGATTATATTCTATAAAGACTTACTAACTTTGTAGTAATAATATAAACAAACATATGTATAAACCATCACGTTATATCCCTTTCGCTTTGTTTACCTAATTAATGATATGGCAAATTGTAAGGATATAAACGACTCACAATTGTGTATTGTCACAGCTAGACGTCGTGGTAATAAAAGGATGTCCTTATACGCGGAAACTCAATTGAGAAAGGGTGCTTCGAAGGGCCATTTTGGTGAAATATTAAAGTTAATATAAAATCACGTTTCACCTAATTGATGACCGTAGTTATCCTCTTTGCACCAAAAGCAACGTGACTTCGATAATTGCATTGTTTTATTTATTAATCAGGAGCAGGGCATCAAAATTTCAAAGGGAGATTTATTCTCTTTTCGTCGACTTTAAAAAAGCCTTCGATACGCTGCGTTGGTCTACGATATGGGCGCGATTAACAGAAGTTAGTCTTCCCTTCAAAATCATTAACCTTATTAAGTCTGCGTATGACAATTACTAATGCAAGGTACGCCATAATGGGTTGATTTCGGAGAGAATTAGCGTGCACTCTGGTGTGCGACAAAGATGCCTGCTGTCACCCGTGCCGTTTGTTCTGGTTCTGGATGTCGTCATGTCGCGTGTCAACGTCAACGCTCAGCATAGCATAAAGCGGGGTCTTACGAACCATCTACAGATAGATTACACTGACGACCTATGCTTACACACTTTACATTTCTATGAAAAAAAATATTGCAGGTGGCTTGGAACAAGTAATGAGAAACATTTCAATCTTTTTTAGAAACGTCTTTCTGTCTGTTTGTTTGAACACGCATCACTGCTAAAGTACTGCGTTCACGAAAAAACCTCAAGGAAATCATAAATCACATCTTAGAGTAACATTTAGTCTTGGTTTCATTAAAATCGCTTCACTCTAATAAAAGTTATTGTAATTTTAATAACGCCGCGGCTTAAGTACGAGAGAAAAGTAGATAAGTAAATGGACTTAACACATTCAAATGATTTTATTAGTGACTGTTTTTTGCATTAGGTTCCACGCGGACGAAGTCGCGGTTACAGCTAGTACATAATAAATGTCGAGATATCACGTCGCGTGAAAATCACCACCACAGACAAATTTAGCTTGCTTTAAAAAAATGCTTCTTTTATTCCTCGAGTGACTCTATAGTATTGGACATAAAGCCGATTTTCCAACAAAAAAGAATGATCAGCAAATATTACGTAATGTATCCGCATCACATTGACGATTAAGCGACTCATTAGGTACGAAAAAAAGAGAATATTTCACTGAATTTAAAAGGCCTTATTTTGAAGAGATGTCTACAGTCCTCGCCAAACTTTTTTACCCTTCTCAAGATAATTGCACAGAACACAAAATTAGGCATAAATAATTTTTTTTATATCATAGGAGGCAAACGAGCAGATGGGTTGGCACTTAACGACCTGATGTTAAGTGATCACCACGGTCCAGAGACACTGGCAACTCCGAGGGATTCGCAAATGCGTTGCCAGCCTGTGTTTGGGGGGAGGGAGAGGAGGAGAGGTGGTCTTCCGGCGCTCTCACTGACCGAACGAAACTCAACAATGCGAGCACTGTTACTTCACGTCGGTTTTTTGTGAGAGGGTGGTACTACCACGAGCGAGCCGACCCATTTATGCTGAAATCAGTAATAGCTTCAGCATGGCTATTCTACCACCTATAAATATATTGCATATATAACATCGAGGCGGCTTAAGAATAAATAATATAATTGCCAACTTTAAATTCTTATGATAATATTTTAAATTTATTTTGTACTAAACTCTTGTATTACGCGTCAACCCCATGATTTTGTAGTTTGTATTCAAAGCGGTTAAAGAGATCGGCGAAGACTGTACTCAATTATCACGTATAGCTGTACATTACGGTAAAGAAAAATATAGGACAAAGCAGTTTTAGCATTCGCGTAATTAGTTACCAGTTTCAAGTAAAAAAAAATCTACAAGTACCCATCAGTTTAATTCGCACTCAAACCTTTCCTAAGATTAAAGTGCTTCTGGACTAGGTGTTCATCTTCGATCACGTTATTATTCGATATATAAACTAGACAATAACATAAGATATAAATACATCTATCTTCATCCATAAAATATAAAGCTCATTTTAGTAGATAAGTCAGTGAGCGGCCATCTTTGCACCTATGGAGCAATCTAGTCGCAGTATAAAATATATTAAATCGTTTTCAAAAGGCGTCTGTCTATAATAACTGCCACTGAAATATATTTATCAGAATCCATAATCTGACAAAATGATCGTTTACGTACGACTAATATAATGTATCTACTAATTCTGGCAGCAAGCCAACGATTGTTACAACGTGTAAGAAGTTATACATTGATAGATAGCCTTCTTCAAGGATACGAGTTAATGCTCCAATGAAATGAGTTTTGTTTGTCTACTTCCGTAATTAAAAGCTAATTAAATATTATTTTAAATCATATTCCATCGCATTTAAGGTTTGAGGATAATGCGTTTGTTCCCTACGATTTGCGGTTTTCCTGATCTATATATAAATAGAATTGATTAAATATAGACATATAAATAAAATTGAAGAGTCTCTTTGTCCGAGCTCATCTTCAAAACGTTTTCACGAAAGTATTACCGACAGATAAATAACTTTTCTGAATATTCCGTAGGCTACACAATGCCATGAACAGACATCTCCGTAAGGTATAAGTAGTAATGATATGATAAAATACAAGTAATTTAAAAGCAGTGTAAATGTTACGTGGTAATTAAGAAAATAAAAGAAAAGACAACCCACAATTTATTCTGATAAAAGATTGAATTCCCGTGGAACAAAAAAACAATTTTAACGTGACAGTAGATATGATTTAGCATTGGTAATGTAGCAATTATCTTATACGTACCGACAAATAACAAACTCTTTGGTTTTTGCAATATCACCAAATTTATATTAAATCCAATTGTTATGTATGTATGATACAAAACAAAGATCCAACTATTTAATTTTACCTTGATTATATGTGGCACATAAACAGGGACTTTTATACAATCGTAAATTGAACGCCGAGAATATAACGTTATAGTACCAGCTCAACCGATACCCGATTTAAAGTTTATAATATTGGTGTTTACTTTATACTGTCATAATTCACACATCAAAGAATTTAAAAACTCATAGACAGTTACTTTATTCTAATCTATATAACTCACAGTGATTTTCTGTATTCAAGAGTTTATTCTATATATATATAAAATTATTTTGTATAGGTTTTAAGTTTCAGAAAAAGTTGTGGTGGTTTAGTAGTTACATGACATTGCCTATTGGTTGTTACGGAGACATTATAACTAATCAAAATGGCCGACATGGTTTTTTTTTTATTTTGTTACAAAGATCCGTTATCAAATTGACGTCTATACGGCAGTGGTGATTAATAATATATCATATAACAAATATTATAGAGTGAATTTCGGAAATAATGTTATTCGTCGTTATTTTAGAAACGATAAATCTATTTGTTGATTGTATTACGAGACGAAATTAATAAGCTTGGAAATACAGTAACACAAGTTTTTAATCTTTTGCTGAAGCAGTTATGGCTATAAAAACTTTCTACGAGAAGTACCTTAATGTGCATATAATGAGAAATTGTATTAGTCTTTGGATAAAATTAATACTAATAGTACAATCCTCGCCAAACTTTTAGACCACTCTGAATATAGGTGCGAAGAACATAAGTATAAATAAGTATTGTAATACAAGTAAAACATCGAGATAACTCAAGGATAAATAAATGGTAATTTGAAATTCCTATAATAATATTTTAGTTTGTTTTTTATTAAACTCTTGATTATATTAAACGCAAGCACAAATTTAGCCCGATTCATAGCAGCCAACGACATTAAGGAAAACAATCATTTACTGTTGTTTCATGTATGATGATAATAATCACGTAAAAATATAGTAATTACACTGGAAAATATAAATTACCTAATAAGGCGAAATATCTTTAACATGTTTTTTTTAAATATTTATGCCCCTGTAAAGCACTCGACGACGCGACTGTACTTCCAACGTGGGTGTATTACTATTAAAACTTTTTAATCATTTCACAGCACCAATGATGCAAACTTCTTGCAGATACTACGTACAACGTACGAATTCTACTTCGTAAAATAATTTCGTATTACTGACAACTTCATCGTGTTGGGAACTCATTTAAAACTTTTAATGGTTTTGGTTGTATAAGTACATTTGAGCTGATTATAATATAATAAACGGCTTTCAAATGTTATGTAATGTTAACTTAAAATTCTTAAAATATGATACGTGTCTGCTTTTTAATAATTACAATTAAAGACGCAAAAACTTAATCACTATTAATTTATTTTCTATCAAGGTAAAATAACAATCAAATTTTAAGAATTAATATATCTAATTTTCTACACTATTTATATAGTAGATAAAACCGAAGAAAGTTATATACAAATAACGACTTATTTTATTTGTTCCAGTCTGCTTGTAGAATTTTTTGAAAAAAAAGGCACTTTCTCTGAAAACACTTTCCCTGAAAAAATAAGCACCCAACAACAAAACCCCCCACTCAAATAGGATTAGCAAGGTTTTGACAAAATCGTGAATGTACATATATATATACATACGGATCGAATACATAACCTCAATTTTTGAAGTCGGTTAAAAAAGTAAAAGTTCAGAGAACAAGTTGAGAGTATTCAATATCTAATTTGAAATTTTTGTGGGTAACAGCTTATTATAACAACAATTCATCATCCTATTACATTTTTACTATATATTTTTAATAGAAAACTGTATTCTAAGTATAAATATAAAATTACCTTTTTAATAGTTGAATTTATTAATTGCATTTGGCATGTGTACCTAAAAAATAATGTATATAAAACGAACAGAAAAAAAAGAATTAAATATTCCTTTTTCTGATTTAAGCAACTCCATTTTTTATATTAATACTTCATTAGTTATTTACGTTGATGACATATTTTTAATGATTTTTACTTCAATATCGAATAAGATAACGCCTTATATAATATTAAACGCACTTATATAACGGTAAGTTTTAGCAGTCCATATCAAGAACGGATAGTGTTAGGCGTTTGTTTAGGAAGTACTAATACTTTTGATTACAAAAATGTTACAAGAAAAAGACTCTGGGAACATGTCTACATGTTATATATATGTTACATACCTTCTCGGACCAATATTAGTATGTATCATGGCCCACCATGGATACCCATTAGTCGCTAAAATTCTCTAGAACAATCCATCAAGCCGTCGAACAAGGAAAGGGAGAATTAATAGCGCTATCCATCTCATGTTGAAACCCTAGCTAGATCAATGATAAAATAACCCTTACTTATAATCGGTATGAGGCTACAAAAGTATAACGAAAATGTAAAAACAAAACAAGTAATTCCTACAGAACTCACAAAATTATCCTCAAGAGAAAGAAATCACGAAAATTAACTACTTTGTATGTCTCACGATATAAGTTGAGTGTACCGATAACAGTGGTAAGTACTTACGTAGGTAGTAATCCTATTAGATAAAATGATTTCTATGCAAATATTACATAATTTATTCATCACATCGACCACATTGTATGTTTAACCCAAAAATATAAATACAAAAGCTTACAGTCGATATTGATTCCAGAAAGATAACGCCCAAAATCATGGCAGATGTGTACCTACACGTAATCCACCGGAATTTGTTACACGGTGCGAGGCCATAAATGCTTCGTATAAAATAAATCATGCGGATTGATTTACACGAATTTTTGTTTCAACAAACCCGTTCTTTAGGAAATTTTACACAGCTGATGAAAAATGTTTCAGTACAGAATGCTTGATAGTGAATGAGCTATGCAGTTTAAAATGATCCTTAGGCACCTATTCAGTCATTTTAATATCATTACAAAGTTTCAGCAATTGCTAATTAATACGTAAATTTCGTATAGTTTAGTTTAAACATTTTCTGGCAAATGCATAACTTTAAAACTGTTAATAATAAAGTGTACTATTCTTTTTTTCTCTGGCGTAATCCCAAACATTTATATGATATTTTCTCAAAAAGTGACGTTTCTGTTTCTAAAATGTAATGTATTTACTATCATCTTTATATATAAATTTCTTCTGTGCGTGTGTATGTCACTGAACTCCTCCTAAACGGCTGGATCGATTTTGATGAAATTTTGTGTGCGTGTTCCAGTGGATTCGAGAATAGTTTAGATTCACAATTGGACCCGGTAGGTGGCGTTGCGGTTAAATTTTAGGATTTCTTTATTATTAAGGCAGGACAACGGCCGCTGGGCCCGCTAGTACACATATATAAATGTAAAATGCCTGTTCATATTTTTCGTAATCGCCGAGACGTCTGAATCGATTTTGATGGGACTTTTGATAGCAAATAGAGACGCCTAGAGTTACATCACTACATATTATAAAACAAAGTCCTCTGCAACGTCTGTCTGTCTGTTCGCGATAAACTCAAAAACTACTGAATGGATTTTCAGGCGGTTATCACCAGTAGATAAAGTGATTCATGAGGAAGGTTTAGGTATATAATTTGTCAAGGTTTTTTTTATAATCAGGGCGGGATAGCGTCCGTTGGGCCCGCAAGTATTTTCTAAAATTGAAACGGTCCATCAATTTATTTAGTTAGTTTATAAATGACAGAAAATGTGCTCAAAAAAACTTCACTGAGAAATAAAAAAAAAACATGCTATTTGTGGTGTTCAATTCCCATTCTTTGTAGTCCGAATCAGTTCAGACATATTCTTGATCATCGTTAATAGACTTGGGTTATTATAATCCCACCAATATTTCAGTCACTCTACACTTCTTATTCGATTTTAAGTAGTTCCCGTGTGTATCTTTAAAATTTGAAGTCCAATAAATACTACGTAGTTAATATGGGACCCTTTGAAAATATCCCCTTACCAATAAAAAAAAAGATTTTTTCAAACTGTTTTACAAATGACGAAGATCTGAGGTAACAAACATTAAAATACAACTGAATTGAGATTCGGCTCGTTTTTGAAGCCGGTTAAAAAGGGTAGAGGTAACTTAAGCCGTCGGTAGAGAGTTACAATACACTACATTTAACAGTATTGTTAAAGTATTACAATTTTAAAGACGTTTTTTCCATGAAAAAATAACGAGGGCGAAATTGATAAAGTAAATTTTCAAAAAAAAGTATTAACCGACTTTGAAGTACTAAGATATTGATATCAATCAAAAACCCATAAGGCACTAAAAAGCGGAAAATAAATAGTTTATCAAATTAACCAAATTAAATAAAACATATGAATATGTGTGCTACCTAGAGATGTATTGGAAGTCCAAAGTTATGAGGTAACAAAGAAAAAAAAAAAAATACAGTCGAATTGATAACCTCCTCCTTTTTTTGAAGTCGGTTAAAAAGAACAAGTCGTAACTAATATTTTGCGAATACACTTTTAATATTGTTCTGACACACGGTCAAGTATTTTAGTTAGGTAAGGGAACATACCCAAACCACGTAACCCATATTTGACAACTTTTTAACCCCCTCCCGCCCCTCAGTGACCATTCGTGGTATATGAAGAGACCCCTTCCCTCTCCCTCCAGTTTTCACGTGGTAATTTATAAATACGATTTTTAGTCATTTTTTGCAAAGACAAGGTTAAAAATATATATATATTGCTCATATTTTTTTATTAATACATTATACATTAGCCCTATTAGTTAGTTTTCAATCAGCTGACGTCTTGGTATATGTACGTCACTGTTGCTGGGTGTGAGTTTTAAAAGCAAGAGATATCCTTTAGATGATATTGACTACGTGACGAAAACCTAACCCCCTCCCTCCTCCCTGTGACCAAGAGTGGTACTTTGAAGACCCCCCTGCCCCCCTGAAAAGATCACGTGGTTTGGGTACGTTCACTAAAACATGAAGTGGTCTATTTGTTTGTCTTATTCTTTGGTCTTTGTTTTCGAAACAGTTGAGTTAACCAAGGTGTATGTGGCGTTTTTATGTGTAGTATCTGTTGTGTATCCCATGTATGTGTTATATCCCATTATATACGAGTATAAACATGTTATTGTAATGACTTATGGCTATAATATACATTAGTACTAGCGGTATCTATTCTATACATATAATAAGAATGTAAATATAACGTGGCTGTACTTTTTCGATTTTCATGAAAAAAATTATTGCAGGTGTCTAGGAATAAGTAATAAAGTATATTTCAATCATTTTTAGAAATGTTTGTCTGTCTGTCTATCTGTCTGTTTGTATGAACACGCATCACTGCTAAAGTACTGTGTTCACAATAAAATCTCATATAAGAAAATCATAAAGCAATACCTCGAGAGTAACGTAGTCCTTGTTTCATTAAAATCGGTCCACTCTATCAAAAGTTATTGTAATTTTAATGGCGTCGTACTTAAGTATGGGAGAAAAGTAGATAAGCAAATGGACTAAATACGTTCAGATGACTTTATTAGTCATTGTTTTGTACATCAGGTTCCACGTGGGCTTTAAATCGGCTGAGTGCCTTAGCGCTCGCCTTAGTAGTCCGGTGAAGCTGTTAAGACCTTATACTAGGTCAATAGAGCAGTCAGTTCGAAAAAAAAAGTTCCACGTGCTAGTATTCAAATAAATGTATACTTTGTATAGTACGATTTTTACGTTATAACCTAGTAATGATAACATTTTTTTACGCTATATAAATCATTGTACGGTAGTTATTTTAAATATAGACTCGAAATAAAATTACTAGTCGCATTCACTAGGGTATCGTTGGCCTACTTTCCTTTTTATAATGAATCTGAATTTATCAAGTTATCACAAGTGGTAATTACATATTTGAGTTTAGAACTATTTTATGGATTTTCAACCAACATCAGGTGGGTTATCTTTTAATGATATCCGTGTCATTTGGAGTAATGTAGCCAATTGAAGTATTATGTTCTAAAAAAGCAAATTTAGACCGTCTTAAAGCCGCGCCTTACAGCATTTTCATTGTCGAGCAAGATATTTATTTTTCAGGACAAGACTATTCTCACGACTTCGTACGTATTTATTCCAATATACTTAACTATAATAACATATACCCTATAACTAATAATATTATTCACCAAGCATAAATATCAACAAAAATGTACGAGTAGCTTACAATCAATGAAAGAGTTCTTAGAATCGGAGCAATAATTCTGCGATAACCTCCTACACGTAAACTCAGAAACTTTTAGCTCTTTATAAAAATAATATTTTACGTATATGTAGATAACTTTTAATTCGACTTGTAGCAAATATGTAAATAGTTATTATTCCTTATTCCATGATGTTATTAATATATTCGCTATATTTATTAATCACTAACTTTTGGCAGTAGCGTCGCTCGCTTTAATGTAGTCTTTTTAAAAACTTAAAAACGGAAGTTTTTTTCTGGACGAAAAGTCTCGTGTGCCCTTTTCTGTACCCTTGACAATATGTATTCGAAATATATGTCTCGTCTGTATTATGTTATTGCATTGTTGTACATTAATTTGATGTTTTTATTATCATCGTTTTATATTTTATTAGCTATGTTAACTTTTTTTTAGACCACCGCCTAATCGTCCGTACATTGCTATGGCCCCTCATTGAAAACTGTAGTATTACTCAGTTGTACTTGCAACATGTAGGTGAAATACTATGTGTAACTTTTTTTCTTTATTTTTGTAACCGCGATGTGTTCCAAAAATAAAACCTTTTTATTTCTTCTCTCTTTGTAATAAACAAACAAACTCATGTTTGCATTTATAATTTTACAAAGAATGCAACGAAATAGTCTTCAGTGTCAATTACGATCAACTTTCAATAATAATACATCAATAAAATAAATAAACGTTAAAGTTATATATCATTATAGTATATTTTATACACAGATCTGTAACTATAGAGCCGGTTAGCCACGTCTTCCATCCATTGTCCAATCGAGCGAACGTAGCATAATAGTCTGCCTATATTTATAACGGGCGTCGCAGACCACCATTCAGTGGACATGGAGGACGACAGTATCGCTCCATTTAACAGACGCTCATATATAATCAAGCCTGTTAATGACTAAGAAACTTTTAATTTTATACTACCATTTAAAAGGCCCTATGATTGAAATAAATATTTCATTGCGGTAAATCTAATATTATTATTTAATCTTATGGTAAATATACATCAAAATTATTACAAAAAGTTATATATTTCCAAAATAAAAGGCTTCGTCTAGTCGTCTACATTAATAACACTTGTATGATATCATCGTGTGGAATGTTTTCAATAAGTAAAGATAATGGATTCTTTGACAAATAAAACACACTTGTATCATTAAGGCCAATTAAACTAATTAGTGGTCCAAATTCGAAGATAATTAATATAAACTGTTTTCTTCATGTGTGGAATATAGTATGTTGCTATCTGAATTGAGTATTCCGCAATTAATATTGTAGATTGTAAACGTAAGAAGTATGACGAATTAAAAATAAAGGTTTCGAGTCGCCGATGGTATGAGAAAGACTGTATCCAAAATATTGTTTCTGATAACACAAAGACAAACAGAGGAGAAAAGGGTACCTAACTGTTTTATATTCGTCTATTTATGTACCTTCGGAAACTAGTTGACTTTTGCATGCTTCATTGGCGATTTAAAAATATCACTATGAGGGGTTTATCGCCAAATGTATGGTGGTTCAGACTCGATTACCTACAGATACTTAAATTAGTAATTTAAATATTAACCTATCGGTTGACGGTAATGGGAAAGTTCTAAGGAAACCTGAACCTGTGAAATGTTCTTGCAGTACCACTGTATGTGGAAAAAATAGAACTGTGGATTTCTTCGAGTTTGAAATCACCAATACGTCGTGAGCTGATGAGTTGTTTATGCCCGTACCTTATACGGGAACAGTCCTATGATCCTACAGTGGGTTTCGTACAGGCTAATGAGGATGATAGCTTAAATGTGCCGCTATTATTAAGTCCTTAAGGAGGACATTACTCAAAATTACCACCTTATGGTATGTTTCATAATCCGATTATCGAACTAATAGTCCGGATAGTTTTCATCTCTATTATAAAAACTTCGATATTATTTTAATTCACCACAGGATTTTCGTACTCGAAATAGCTTGCTTACCTTCACCTTCATTTGATCATTCATTTACCAACTTCTTGAGCGAACCCCGAGGGAGATGACTAACGTAATAAGTAATCTATTACTTCTCACCGTAACTTTAATGTTACAAATATTACTTTTAACGAAGCACAATTTTTCTTAGCTCACATAACTATCAGGTTAAACTTGAATGGGGTCTATTGCGATTCATTAATATTTATACCATTATTTTAGAAAACTGAAGCTTGTAGGTAATCTCTGGGAACTATGTACTTATCAGAAAATCTGATTGTGAAGATTTTCTCATTGCGAAGTCCCAGAGTGAAATAGCATACATTGTATGTTTCATTTTCATATTATAGTAAGTACCTGTGAGGCAGATGCTATCCTGACACATGCTGGGTGACTGATATTTTTTACTTGAGTACTTTTACTTGAGAATCAAAAATAATTTTGAATCAGTTTAGTTGAAATCTATACTAATATTATAAAGTGGTACAGTTTGTTAGTTTGTGACCATGTAGGGGGTAATATCAGGAACTACCAGTTCGATTTGAAAAATTCTTTCAGTGTTATATAGCTCATTTATCGAGTATGGTTATAGGCTATATATCATCACGCTAAGACCAATACGAACGGAGCACCAATGAAGAATGTTTCAAAATCGGGGTTTTTCTCCTCTTGAAAACTTCCGCTGCGTGTTAACATTATCCCCAAGTAACTATTCCACGCGGACGAAGTCGCGGGCAGAGGCTAGTTTTAAATAAAGTATTATGTGAATCTCGACAACAGTGTCACTTGCAATCTGGCGAAGGTGTAGAGGCCTATCAGGCGAATAGTGTAGTCAATTGAAAAATAAAATAATGTCACTTCAACAACACACACACACACACACACACACACAAATAAAATAGTACAATAGTAAAACACACACAAAAATAAAATAGTAGATCCGAAAACTAAGAGTCATTCGGATCAACCAATACATGAAAAAAAAAACCATGAGAAGCCATCAAATCCCTTAAGAGATGAATACGGATACACGCGGCATTTTTATGTAAACATTAACACGAGTGACGTCGTAGGCGATCGTTAGTACATAAATATATAGACATTTTTGTCAGCTTCATCATTCTCAACCATATTTACGTGGGTATCTAATTAAAATATTTAAATAAGATTTAAAAAATCGAAATATATTATTTTTACGTAAATAAAGTGAAAGTTCCTATGTGTAACGAAAACAAGGCGTTATTAGATGTAAATGTGTCAAGTGCTGGATACATTTGGAGAGTAACGAAAACTGTCGAAGTATTCGGTATTTAATGAATAAATTATAATATTTATCGTATAAAAATCGTCCACACTCGGTAGGTTGAGGATAGAGGAAAACAATATCGACGGCGAAAACTATTAATATTCATGAGAGTTACAAAAATAGCCTATAAGTTGGACACAATCGTTCTTATTGATCAGATTAAGCCTCTAAGAAAGAAATCAATTGTTGTATAACATCTTCGTACATCACATACGGTTGTTAGCGTTGTCTATAGAACCATATTGGTTATTGCAGCGACTTTACTCTATTAAAATGGGTTTATTGTTTCATTATAACGATTATATTTTGTGTATATTAATTGTGGGCTATCGTTTATTTTTTTCTTTTTTGTACGTAGTCCCTATGAAAGAGCGTTATGATATGTAGCCTAAAACAAATTTGGAAAAAATCTCTATCTGTCACTAAAGGTCTTGCAACATCGGTTCAACCATTTTGGAGATTTACCCAAATAAACAAAAGTCACTTCAATTTTGTATATATATATATTTGATTCACGTTAAATATTGGCAATTGCTAGCTATATACAAACAGTCGAAGAGAAAACAGTAAAGTACCTTTTTATTCTCTGTTTGTCAAACTGATTTACTTTTTTTTTTGTTTAAACGCTATGGACGTAGCTGTTAATGCTTCCAATAGAAACATTGGAGATAGTTTCTTCCGCTTACCATTGATGAGTCAAAACCTTCATTTATACGTCTCTGTTCGTCATATTTAAGGATCTAACATATGACTACTAAAACATTTGTAAACTCGTTGACAAAAAAAACTGAATAATATTGAAACATAAAATTATTTATTACTTTCGAATTCCGCCACTAGTCTATTTCTAAAGTATGAAAAGGTAAAGTTATTTAGAATTTAATTGATGTTATTTTACTAAATGAACTGATTAGTAAAATCCAGAATATATTCAAATTAACTCAACGCAGATATTGTTCTGCCAAGAACATTTGTTCAATTATTTCTAAAGTAAATAAAAAAATAATAAAATTGTTATCTTACCTTTGTTAAATTGGATGTCATTTCTCCGCTCATAGTTTTCTCCGCACAGTTTCAGCCTTAATACATATCCGCAACCATAGAAATATTTCAATTTTTTAACACTTTCTCACTATATCTGTTTTATAAAAACATGTCATGTCTATCAATCGACTGCTTCATTGAATAATAGAGAACAATCATTTCGTATTCTACCCTTGTAGTCGTTTGAAGACAACTGTCCAGAAATGTCGTATGAACCCTACATACGGTAGCGATAGTTGTAAATAATATAAACTTAACTACACGACGGATAACAAGACTCTGTTATTATGAGAAACAAATATTTATTATAGATAAGAGATTTATTTATTTTGGTGTAGAATTAATGCTCATTCGGTTTTAGGATCGGCAAGTGATTAAACGCGTGTAGGAATCGACCAAGCGTCCCGCCACGCCACTGAGGCATCTCGTGAGGTTCCCGGCGACAACCGAACCGCGCACGCGTGTTGCGCGTCACCCACGCCTCTCCACACCGCAAGGGTTACCGACTCTAAAATATATATATGCCGGGAATAACTAGAAAATTCTTATCTACACTAATACTTAAAGTAATAGTTTTTATAGTAATTTGTTCACTCTCTAATAATAAAAATTGTTATAATTTGTGTACTTCGTAATTGGCGTATTGAATATATTGTATTTTTTTTTCTTTATTATAACACATTGTCAGCTGTGAAGGACCTATATGGAATAAATAAATAAATAAACATCAAGAGAATGTATTTTTTTTTTAATGAAAACTAAAACAACTTTTTAGTTATAATATCATTGCATGGAGCGGCATTTTTTTTTGGCAGGAGATAAACTTATGGATTTCGCGTCATGACATGCTAGGTAATCGTGACTGATCGTAGTGCACTTGTCAGACTAGCGACGCGTAGTGTAGCAGCCTGTGTACATTTCATATTTTGTATTGAGATTGTGCAGCCCATGATCATACGGTTGATTAATTCATACACTTTATAAAAATAGATATAATTATAGTTCGGAGCGCCAACAGATATGAAAACGACACTAATGTTAATAATATCAATAAACAAATTGTGGAATTTCAATATTGTTATTCACACTATAATTCATTTTAAAATTCAACGGAGAACAGTTATTTCATTTTTTTGAGTTTTCACTTCTGTCAGCAGTTCTTATGACTGATCACTAATCAAAAATATTTTGCATTTTGAGACTGTTATATTCAGGGAGGTTATACCTACCATCACAACCAATCGATCCTAACAGTAGAGCAATTACCATAAAATTGTGAGTCAACGTCGGTCGTTTTGCGTAACGTGAGTGATGGGGTCAGCCTTCCATACTTTTCTTCTCCACTTCGCTTTGTCCTTGATTCGGAAACTTTGCACTTCTTTATATCTTTCACCAATACACCCTTCCAATTTGTTTTGGGCCTACCTCTGGATCTCTGACAGCATCTCTGCGGGGCATAGTAAACCCTTAAATGCATATTGTTGACAATCGTCAATATACCACTTCCACTTAATTCTATTGAAAAAACTTGAGTGTATCCGTTTCCGAGTGCATGATAAAACCATAGAAAATACTTTATGTGTAAAAGATGTTATGTTTATGTGTGTCTATTTTCAAGTTTCGTATAAGTTGGCGATATATGAAATTGAAAAAAATAACAAATACTTACCGTCTGTTCTCACGTAAAATATCAATGTTTGATGTTATTCGGAACGTTTTGGTTGTAGTAGAGATGGAGTGTAATTGGCCTTCGCGGAACAATTGGCAACACTGTTCACGACATTACGGCCTATACAAACTTATACACCTTAACTGTAAGCGATTATGCGACGCGCGTAACGTTACGCATCGTACACGCCGTTATAACCGCTTTACGTCACTCTAGCCCTGTTCCGAAGTGCGATGATGGAAGGATCACTGATATGACGTCACCTCCGTAGGCGACATGCGATGTAAAGTGTATTATCAATTTTAATTAGGATTAAACTGTAGATACTTATTCCGTTACATAAATAATACGTGTTAACGATAACGGTAAGCGATAAACCATTCCAAGTTCAAGTTAACGAACTATTAAACATTTTAGTGCGTACTATCCTTGAACTTCGGAGTATTTGGTTAGGTAGCTAAGCAATTAGAATTATCAGCATCGACCAGTTATTAGACACAATTTAATGGGTATTAGATACCATTGTATTTCAAAAATGACCGTGAAAATCTGTACAGCTGTCTCCGGAGTGTTTTTTCATGGAGTACCTATTAACTTCGTTGTTAAACTACATATGGCAGAGATACGAATGTTAAGGTGGATGTGTGGTGTGACTAGAAAGGATAAGATTTAACATAGAAAATATTAGAGGAAGTTCGAAAATAGCATCAGTGACAAAGAAGTTGCGGAATAATAGGTTAGCATGGTATGGGCATTTCATGAGGAGAGATGAAGACCATGTAACTAGAAAAGTTTTGAGTATGCCGGTGGATTGAAATAGAAGTAGAGGAAGATCGAAAAAGGGTATAGAAGGATTGTGTGAAAAATGATATGTGTGGGCGACAGTGGAGAAGGAAAACATATTGTGCCGGCCCTACTTAGGTGGGGTAAGGATAAGAAGATGATGACTTATTAGTTTCATTGTAACTTGCCAAAAGGAGGGTTATGCTATATTTTATTGTGAGGTTTGATATTGTGTTTTATTGCGGATGACGTCACACACAGTTGCTAGTAGTAGTATATACATATAATGAAAATACAGTTTTTTGGGGCTCAATAGTATGAAAAGAACTGCACATAAGAATATGACCTTACGTAGTTGGTTCTTTGCTACCTTTTTATTTGGATTGGGTTGACTCCTTACCATTTTTATAATACCGAACGATGCAGTCTTAAATCGCCTGGTTATCTATATAATTCTAATTGTATCTATATCCAGCGGCGTAATTATATACACCGACTGAGGCTTTGAATATAAATAAATTTCTCTAGTTCAAAAAGTTAAAAATGAACATGCAATTGTTCAAACACTTTTTTTTTTTTTTTTTATTATTTCCCTTTATTCATAATTCTTCTATTCTTTATTTATTTTTTTATTTTTTTTTTTTTTATATTTGTTTTTTTTTTAATTTTTTTATTATATTATTTTATCTTTCTTTATTCCTTCTCTTTATTTTCCTCTTTTTTTTTTATTTTTTTAAAAAATATTAAAATATAAATTAAATTTATATTTAATTAAAAATTTAATTTAAATATAAATATAAAATAATAAAGTTAATAAATAAAAAATTAACTAAATATTAAATAAATAAAAAAAAATATAATATCAAAATTCTTTCACACTCTCATTAATTTTTTTTTCATCCTTTTTTCCATGTTTTTTTTTTTTTTTTTATTATATTTTATTTTTTTTTTTTTTTTTTAATTTTTCTAATTTTATTATTTCTTTAATTTATTAATTAAAAAAAAAATAAATAAAATAAAAATTAAAAATAAATATAAATAAAATTAATATATTATTTTTAAATTAATTATTTTTTTTTTATTATTTTTTATTTATATTTTTTTTATTTTATTTTTTATTTTTATTTTCTTATTTTTTTTACCTTAATATATATTATTAATTATTTTTTTTTATAACAAATTTTTTTTTTTTTTTTTTTTTATTATTTTTTTTTCTCTCTTTTTTTTTTAATTTTTTTTTATTTATTATTCTTTAAAAATAAATAAAAATTAAAAATTTTTAAATTTTTTTTTAAAATTTTTTTTTTTTTTTTTTTTTTTTTATAATAAATTTAAATAATAGAAAAAAAAACTATTCCCCAAAAATTTTTAAATATTTAAAAACAAAAAAAAAAATAATATTTTTTATTATTTCATAAAATTTTTAAAAATAAATTATTTTTAAAAAATTTATAATAATTATTTTTAATTTTTTTTTTTTTTTTTTTTTAAAATTTTTTAATTTTTTTCATTTTATTTTTTAAAAATTTTTTTAAGATTTTTTCATAAGTCATTTTTAAAATTTTTTTTAAATATTTTTAAAATTTAAAAGATGAAAAATATTTTTAAAATCTTTTTTATTTTTTTTTATTTTTTTTTAAATTTAATCAATATTTTGAATAATTAATATTTTATTTAATTTATTTTTATTTTAATTAATTTTTTTTTTTAAAAAAATAATTTTTTTCTCTTTTCCCCCTATATAATTTTTAATTTTCCAAATTTTAAATTTCTCCCTTCCCCCAATTCCCTTTAAAAAGAGTAAAAAGTTTTTGCTTCTCGTGTTAATATTTAAATATGTTATAATATCATTTTTTAATTTAGAATAAAAAAGGTTAATTTGAAATTAAAAATAAAAAAAATAATTTCCATCCACCTTAATTCCCTCCTTCCCATTCTTTTTTTAATTTTTGCAGTATGCATTAATTCCTTCGCCTTTCCTACTGGACTAATATTATTACTACTTTTTTTAAGTCAGCTTATCATGTGTGTATTTGTAAATTGGAGCAGTAGTGTGAGTAATGCATATTTTAATTAATTTAATTACTTTCAATCATTTTGTATAAAATAAATACTTTCTCACTTCTCCTCCATATAAACTTTAACTATGCCAAATTTCACGGTCATCCGTTCGCGCATTTCTTTCAAAAAGGGATACAAAGATATGGCTTCACGTAATAATATATAGATTATTATTATATGTTATGCGTTCATAATAGATTGTATGTGTATCATCCAGATTCACAGACCAAGAGTTACAATTTCTCTACGTATTATAGTCTAATGTAAAAAAAAACTACTTTGTAATTGTACTCATATAATTGTTTTTTAGTTTATACAAAAATATTTAATGAAATATACATAAGAAACAATGAATTTTCAAAAGAAATTAAAATTACAAAAGTATTGCTCGATGTTAAAAAAGCTCAAAGATATTTAAATATGCGACATCACTGAAAATACATATGGTCAGTTTGAAATATCATGTTGGAACAAATAGTTGTGTTTTAATATTATTTTCAAGATTTATTGCCGTTCGATGACATTATAATAGTCACTCAATAAAAATGGATACTAAAAAACTGTACGTCGAAAACGAAGTTACGATTAAAATAGAAATGTAAAAATTTAACCCACAAATATAAAAAAAAATTAAGCATAACTTGTTATAGAATATTTTTGCATAATGTCATAATTAATAATTTTATATCTACATAATATTTGATTAATATTCATAACACATTCATCTATCTACTTACAGACTATGCCAACAATATTTACAGCCGTTAAAAATATTATCAGATAATTTCTTACAAAACAAATCCACCGGCAGAACTTCGTAAAGGATGAGAAAATCGTTGTTTATGTATATAGTAATGCTATAGACATACGATACGCTCGGTGAAGGCACCGATGATTGTCATGTCAGCGGCGAGAGCGGCTCGCATCACTTGTGGGGCAACAGCATCCCTCACTCTCAACGTGAACTCCCTACGCGCCGGGGGAGGTAATGACCCACCAGCAGCATTTAAAATCCTCGTTCTACCACCAGAGTCCAATGGCTTCCCTTCTACACTATTCCCAAGAATAGTTCGCGAGCAGAGCGACCGACACGCCTCTTTCTCCGCCTCATATATCTCGTGTGCAGCTATTTCGAAAGTCCGCCGCTTGTCCACACCACCGACAGAAGCACTCCCATTCGAAACGCCTTCCTCCGATGCTCTCGCCGCTCCGGCTTTCAACAGAGCGGGTAATAACAGTTCAGCTACACCGCTGACTGTCCGCGAACGTAGGAAATGTAAAACTTGCTCCGCTTCCCGGGATTCATCGAATAGTCTGCGCTGCCGACTCGCGGGAACGGGTCGAGCGACGCTCCAAGCCTCCATCCAAGGGTTTCCCGGTAGAAGCATTCTATCACCGAGCGAACCCCCATCATCCGGTTTCCAATCACGCGGTGAATACCAATGCACGAAATCGCATAATTCCGCTCCCGGGTTTGCGGCTTTGAACGCCTCCATATCGGACAATAGAGACGCACTCATCATTCTTGCCCGAAGTTCTGACGCTCTGGCGTCATCACCCAACCGCACCATTAACTCTGCGTCCTCTTCTAACTGATCCTCAGTCTTCGGTGCTGGATCCTGTCGTCGATAAATTAAATATGTATACAAACCTTCGAAGCGATGTCTTTCAAACGGTAATGGCTCAGTTGCTTAGGTTTGAATCGTTGCGAAGGAAGGAGAAGCTTTCGGGAAATGTAAACATCGTGATAAAACCACAGCATGATATTTGGGCTTTTTCTAAGCTGGCTTGGCTAACTAACTACCACCATTTAATTGAAAATCTATATCCAAGCACCTATAGGTGTATTCCGGCAGCTGCACTTGAGAGTCAGTTCCTTTAATAATACCGTCATTTAACATCAGCTGAGGTTGTATGCAAACACTAAAACACATAAAATATTTAAAAGAAAATATAATAATAGCATAAATTCACACTGACTGACAAGATATATTAAAGAAACCAAACTTTCTATTTTAAAATTTAGTGAAACCGTTAGTTGATGTGAAAACAGAATGTATAGTTTTTAAAGCCACAATTATTATAATCGTTGAATATTTCTTTTAAAATCTATTCCTAATATTTATACAGTAATTTAACTGTTGAATAAATATATATTAAATAATATCGGTCCGTATGTGCGTTTACTTATCATTACATAGTATAAAACAAAGTCCCCTGCCGCGTCTGTCTGTCTGTCTGTTCGCGATAAACTCAAAAACTACCGAACGGATTTTCATGCTGTTTTCACCGGTGGATAGAGTGATTAATGAGGAACGTTTTAGTATATCATTTGTCAAGGATTTTTTCATAATCAGGGCGGGACAACGTCTGCCGGGCCCGCTAGTTATATAATAAAATTTAAAATATTTTTTTCCTAAAGGGATGCAATTTTATTTAACATTTCGTTGCAATATAAATGGAACCACTAGCAGAAGATAATTAATGAATTTAGCAGATGAAATAAACTACACATAATAGATAAGAAATAATGATCAAGTTTAACAAAGGTAACATAAAATCGTTAAAAGCCTTACAGGAGTTAAGTAGCACTAACAAAATGTCAACTTAAAAAAGACAACGCAAAAATATATAGTTCCTAAATGAAAACAAAGTGATTTACACGAAAAAGAAACGGCGAACTCAAACTATAATTAGGATAAATTATTGATATTATTAAAACCTGTGTTCTTGGTATATAAAGCGGTGCTCCGTTTTTAAGCGTCGCTTCGCCGAGTCGATTCAGTCGACCGGCTGGCCGATCCCACGGCAACTGATCCTCGCTCCCCTCACCCTCTGAACAATCATAAAACTCATCTTCGGAGGAATTTCCCCCGATGCTATTACTTCCACTGGTCGCTCGTCGGATACAACAATTAAGTAGTTGCAGTTTTTGATGAAGTAAACACGTTCGTGCGTTCGGCGCTCCTTCAGCGACTCTGTTAACAAGTTGTGTGCTTATCAGCTAAGTTAAAAACGATAGCCTTGGAATATTTAAAATATTTTCAAGGAGTATATAAAACATCTGCGATAATACTGAAACCAGTATATACTTTTGTTTAGATTTAATTTTATTGATTCTTTGGAATATATGAGTGCAATACATAGATACAAATAATACGCTGGCTAAACCTTACGAAATACATCGAAATACATACATAAAAAAATGTATGTATTAAAATTCCTACAGAAAAAAAACCGGGATGTCTATTCTCCTACGGATAACCCACAGTAACCTTTTTTAAAATAGACTAAAAAATAATCTCTTATCTGGGAAATAGTTTTTAGCAATTCCAATCAATATTATAAATGCGAATTTTCATTTGTTTGTTACGCTTTCACGTCTCGCTATTCAACATATCATTATGAAATTTTGGAAAACAGACATAAGGTATTTTCATTAAAAAAAAACGTAATATTCCCGAGATACAGATCAAATGTACACAAATAAAAGCGAGCGAAGCCGCGAGCAACAACTATATACTATACTATATTAAACTATATATATATTAGAAAATATACATTTTAATCTATAACTTAAAATATATCACAGATAGATTACGTGTAATGAAACATAGTTATTTATTTGTTGCGAGGCTTACGAATCTTCCTTGAATCTGATGAACTGTGACTATCAAAGTGCCAAAGTATTGATCGAATAGTACGTGTTATAATGAGTTCATTACACTCGTGTGCAGCCGAGGTGGTTAGTTATTTATTATATGCATTTGTATAATATTTTGTGTAATAAAAGTTTACATTAATTAATGTGTCTGATAATATAAGTGTGAGTCTATACATATAATAAGAATGTAAATATAACGTGTCTGTACTTTTGAGATTTTTGTGAAAAAAAATGTTGCAGGTGTGTATAAATAAGTCATAAAATACATTTCAATCATTTTTAGAAATGATCGTTTGACTGTTTGGACATGTATCACTGCTAAAGTTGTGTTCACGATAAAGCCTCACCAAGAAAACCATAAAGTATATCCTCGAGTAACCTTTAGTTTTTTGTTTCATTATAATCTGTCTACTCTATTAAAAGTTATTGTTATTTGAATGAGAGCTCGTGTTAAGTACGAGAGAAGAGTAGGTAAGTAAATCCAATTCAATCTCTTACAAAAACTGTTTTTTTTTCATTAAGTTCCACCAAAATCGCGGACACATCTGGTTATTAATATCTTCTATACATATAATAAGAATGTAAATCTAATGTGCCTGTACTTTTTCGATTTTCGTGAAAAAAATTGTTACAGGTGTCTAGAATTAAGTAATAGAATACATTTTCATTTTTAGAAATGTCTGTCTGTCTGTTTGTATGAACACGCATCACTTAAAAACGTTCACAATAAAACCTGGAATCAATAATCATAAAGCATATCTTCGGGAGCAACTTAGTCTTTGTTTCATTATAATCGGTCCACTCTATCATGAGTTATTGTAATTTGAATAACGGTTCGAGTTAAATACGGGAGAAGAGTAGTAATCTTTAACTAATTTGGTTGAACGCGCTAATCTCGGGAACTACTGGCCCGATTTGAAAAATTGCGTTTAGATAGCTCATTTATCAAGGAAAGCTATTGGTTATATATCATCATACTAAGACCAATAGGAGCGGAGCACCAATTAAGAATATTTTAAAATCGTTTATTTTTTCTTTTGCGACCTTCCGCTGCGTGTTAGTGTTAGTTCAATGTAACTATTCCACGCGGACGAAGTCGCGGGCAAAAGCTAGTTTTCTTTATAATCCTTATTATTTTGTATCGAATGTATTATTTAGTGAGAAGGTATATAATAATGTTATTTTTAAAACAACCGTTCTAAACAACTTACAAAGATTTTGATGTTAACGGGTAACATACTAGTGTATATGCTTGATTTATTATTTTGATCTTCAGCATTCCGATTTAGGAATAAACCATTATTTCTTAGGAACGCGTAATATCATGAAGACTGAAGAGTGTACAGAACATTCGGGTATATTATTGACCTTGACATAAGTTGGTATGAATGACCAGTCTAGACGGTGTTTATTCAAGAATTTCCCGCAAACTTACGGCGTAGTTGCAGATGTAATACTAACCGTTTGGTATTCGGACTACATAATAAATAATGACATGTATTTATGATTATCAAACATTATACCTAACGCGATTTTTTATTATAAGACCGATAACTTTGAGATTATATCGTATAGAGTTGTATGTGTTGAATTATTTTTGAAGCGAAAATTTATTTAGCCGCGTTGAACGATTAAAAAAAATTGCTAGAAGAAAAACTTTTGGGTTCGCGTTACCAATAACTTCGACATGCTTATGACGTATTATGCTTGCGTCAGACTAGCGACGCGTAGTGTAGCGGTGTGCGTACATGTAATATTGATATTTTGTATTGAGCTTGTGCAGCTCATCATATGTGTGATCAATTAACAAACTGTATAAAAATGAATATAATTATTGCTCCGAGTGCCAATATATGTGAAAATCAGACTAACGTTAATAATTGCAATTTACAAATTATGAAATTTTAATAATAATTACATAGTATAAAACAAAGTCCCCTGCCGCGTCTGTCTGTCTGTTTGTTCGCGATAAACTCAAAAACTACTGAACGAATCTTTATGCGGTTTTCACCAGTGGATAAAGTGATTCACGAGGAACGTTTTGGTATATAGTTTGTCCAGGATTTTTTTATAATCAGGGCGAGACAACGTCTGCCGGGCCCGCTAGTACATAATATAACCGAAATCAAAATTCAAAAGAGAACACAGTTATTTCATTGTTTTGATTTTTCACTTTTGTGGGCAGTACCTACTTGTGACTGCCTCGAATTTTTTTGTGGCATGTACTTTTACTTGGCACTACGTAAACGCGCCACTGCAGAACGGCTGGACCCATCTAGCTAATTATTTTTGCTGTGTTTGTAATTATCAGGAAACGGTTCCTATTAAAGAAAATATTTGAAAAATCGTACTCGTAATCGTAAATTGGAAAAGTCAAAAATTTAGGTTAAAAAAACTCGATATAAAAAAATAGTGAGATACAAGACTGTAGAGAGATATTTCATTGAAACAGGCGTTACTCTGCAGAAATCCATCATTAAATATTATAGTGGACGTTACTTTTGCATTTCCGCCTGGAATAGATTGGCTGCTACCACGTCTCACTGCAACAAACATTCTTTAAAGTCTTCCCTAAAGTCAAACGATTTTATTGCAGTGAGACATGGTAGCGGCTATCTATTCCAGGCGGAAGTGTAAAATCACGTCCGCTGTAATATTTAGTAAAAAGATCTTCAAAGATATTAACAGAGTTGACAGATTGATGTTCAGTTGTCATATTATTTCATCCCATGGTCGAACTGTAAAGGAAAAATTTGATTTCATTTTTCTTCGTACACATGTGCGAAGTCGGGGTGGATAACTAGTATATAATAATTTACGGAAATTACGATATAAAGAAACAGAAAAGTGAAAGTGTAGACACTGAGTGTTTCCCAGAGTCCAGAGTGAATATCATATTGTTTACTAGCGAGCGTAGCGGACGTTGTCCTGTCCTCTATAATTACAAAATATAGACAAATTATATATCTAAACCTTCCTCGTGAATCATTCTATCTACTGGTGAAAGCCGCATTAAAATCCGGTCAGTATTTTTTGAGTTTATCGCGAACAGACAGAAGCGGCAAAGGACTTTGTTTTATACTATGAACGATGATACTAAAGAAACTTGTCAAACTTGTACTGTAAAAAAATAAACCAATGTTCCCATTCATCATTAAATTTACAATAACTTTTGACAAAGTGAACCGATCTTCATGAAACCAAGATTAAATGTTACAGGACGATATGCTTTATGATTTTTATCTTGAACGCAGTACTTTAGCAGTTATGCGTTTTTAAACATACAGTCAGATATATATTTCTAAAAATGATTGTAATGTATTTTATTACTTATTCCTGGACACCCGCAACATTTTTTTTTCACAAAAATCTAAAAAGTACAGACACGTTACATTTATATTCTTATTATATGTATAGATAGATAAATGAAATCAATAATTTATATGAAAACTTTAAGTATCTAATTGTTTACATTTAAGGATACGACGTGTATAAGTACACTTGTCAATTATTGCGTCAATTAACAGTCTCACTCTCCCAAATGATTCAAGTTTATCATCATTAACGTCTCACCGATATTATTTAATAGTATAATATAATAATACTCATGACTATTTCATTGACAACAAATTAAATTTCATTTTATTAGCATTTCTGTCATATAAATAAAAAAATAGAAATCTGTCCTTGTCCAGCGCATTTCCCAAAGTTATTGGGTTAATTTCGATCAACATTTAAAAATCATATTCCTACATTTTTTAATTCTTAATTGGTCCTTTTTTATATCGCGATATTTTTTTATCCATAATCCATAGAAAGAACAACGGATAACATTGTATGCAAAAAAAAAAGTATATTTGTGTTTTAAATTTTTTAATAGTATTTTTACTCTATACGTTAAATATGTTTTTTAAGATAATGAGTAAGTGAACTGAAGCCGCGGGTATAGAACAGTTTTAAATAACCAACGTCACGTAGCAGAATAACTTTCACTTTAAAAGTAATTTTTAGTAGACAAATATAATATGTCCTCAAAAAGAAAGTAAATAAATCATGAGAACGCTGAATGTCTCGGACATTACGTGGAAAGTTTTCTCTCTCGTGTATGTAAATTTCTTTACGAGTTATACACGCGGCAGCACTGTGGTAGATATTCAGCTATTATAATCAAGTGGAATGAGCCAGCGGCCACCTGCTTTATAGCACCGGCATTTAAATTATTCCGGCTCGATTTGTGTGCCACGACCCAGAATCGCGGAGAACAAAACTATACGCGCGAACGCTCTCAGAACCGTTATCAGATTGAATTACAAATGTGTTAGTGCGTCGGTTAGTCGTCGACTGTTCGAACTTCTTCATCAAGACGGTCGTGTAATCGGTCGGTGAACCGTTTGTTTACCGGAGGTACTACTACCGCATCAACTAGGTGTAGGTCAGGAAGCAGTAGTGGGGACCGCTGCACAGACCACCAGTTCGCCTCTGACGAGCGTCGCGAACGCAACCGTCGTACAAGCATGGACTTACTACAGTCACTGTAAACAGTAGACCAGTTCTTCCGATATCTAGTGACTTCAATACCGGTGTATCTCAACTATGACAAAGTATCTGTGATTTAAAAAAGTAGTTTTGTCGTGACAGTGTCAAGTGGCCGATCGCATAGGATTATCGTGTTAGTGCAAAAATATAACCGAATATGGTAAGTGTTAATTTTGATGTGGTACTAAACAATGATGACAAAATCAATACGAAATTAGAATGTTTATTAAAATCACCTCTACTTATATTTTCTGGTATTAACAGTACATATTTTCTGCTCATATATTGTGATCTGCTAACAATAACTTCATAACTTTAATGGTTTTAAATCAATCTATTTTATTCTCATGGCTTTTATGACCACATGAGGAGATAATTTTACATATGGTCATTTAATTCCAAACTAAGCATAACAATTATGGTCATCGCAAATAGTCAAATATATGCGCCACGAGGAAGAGAAGAGTCAGTTGTTACATAGTGTTAAGACGCACACATCCAGTAGAAGACTTAACAATAGATTGTAAAGAGCCAACTATTTCCCCGGCATCCATAATTTAATAAGCCCAACGCAAAACTTATATATAATTAGATACATATTAGTAAATATGTAAGTATGTCATCTGTTGTAGACGCGAGAGTCAGCGTATCGCCGCTGAACATCTCACGTGTAGGTATGACAGTCACGGACTTTCTCCAATTGGTGGAATATCATCAACTTTTGAAGATGACTTACATTTCTCATGTATATCGAAAGTAATACTATTTTTAACAATATCTATCATTTATTGCTATTTTAAAGTTTAAACAAAGTAGTGAAAATATAAGAAAATTCAAGTAAGGTATTATCCGATTCCATAAGCGATATATTACACTAGCTGTTACCCGCGGCTCCGCACGCGCTTTTTAAAAATGCATTAAAGAAATGTAAAATTGTGAATGGTTGTGTACATTACAGAAACGCTTTTTCAAAAACATTTGTAACTACGATACCAACGCCATCTACTGTAACATGTAACGTGTACATTAGATATATGAATACTAATAATATATCGAATGGGATGGGATTTATCATCAGCACCATAACTGGAACTTCAACCTACTATATACCAAACTCAGTGCTCACTAACACTATATAAGAAAGTAATGAAAATTATAAGCTATACATTATCGAACAATATATCTTAAATCTTTTATTATATAGATATAATATGCCCGTATTGTCGATATACTTGAGTTATTCTTATACGTTGTTATAATCACTGAGTTATGTAGAAGCAAACGCGGTAAATAAAACAATATGGCCGCCAAATTGACCAAAAAGATGATATAATTCATATTACATACACATATATGACTTTCAATTATGTACATTTATTCTTGGAGTCCAGTAAGGCATACGTCTCACGCGGTTGTAACATATTTTTGATCAATTTCACACGGACGAATGCACAGGTAGCAGTTAATCACTACATAGTGTACCAATTCAAATAAAAAAAGAATCATTAAAATCGGTTCACAATTGACGACAATATCGATTAACATACATAAAAAAATACATATAACCGAACATAGTAGCCTCGTCCTTTTTCGAATTCGGTAAAAAAGAAAGTCAAAAACTGCCATTTCCATGCCGTTTTCCCCAGTAGTTAGAATAATGATTCATGGGGAAGGTTTAGGTATAATTTGTTAAGGTTTTCATTTTATTATCGGGGCGGGACAACGTCTTCCGAGCCCGCTAGTTATCTGCCCGTAAAATCCCAGTGAAAGTCGGTCCAACCAATTAGGAGATAGTAGGATATTGCGGACGAAGTCTTGAGTAACAAAATAAAATAGTCTAAGTTACTTCTTATAAGGTGAGTTATCTGTCAGTGAAAGTCCCGTGAAAATCAGTTCAAGCATTACGGATATTCCACTGTGGCCGAAAGCGAATAAAAAACCTAAATGACTTTTTATGAGGTCTGCTATCTACCAGTGAATACCCCGTGAAAATCGGTCCAACCATTTTGGAAATAGCAATGCGAACGAAGCCGCGGACAAATAAAATAGAATATATCAACCGCTATAATTTCGGCTATCTGACAGTATAAAGTATAATTCCCGTTAAAATAGGTCCAGCCGTTTTGGAGATTACCCGGAACACACAAACAAACAGACAAAATATAATAATCTAAAAATATAGACAAAGTATAAAAAAAAATTTTTTGGTTCATTTGTAGCCATATCCATTCAACAAAAAGTTGTTATTTTAATT